>MU179304.1:381339-545625 GCA_016767475.1 Suillus weaverae
CTGGTAGCAGAATGGAGTGATAGGCTAGTAGATTTGGCCCTCGTTGACATTCTTATTCCACGTGTCGTTGGACACCTGCAAAAACTTTGATTAGTACCATAGACAACCGAGTAAACACAATATACCAAATTCTTGGCTTCCTCGTTGTATTTCTAAAAATTGAGCAAATAAGAGTTAGTTAGCGCGTACAAGACCCAGAGTAGCTGACTTACCCCAAGCTGATCTGATCTCAATGTCCCGTAGAAGGCATTAAACTCGTCCATTGTCCCACTGCGCTTGGTCTGCTTGAGCCAACGTAGCGCACATAAGTTCCTGTTGCAAGATAGTATGAGCAAATACTAAGCAAAGAAAGATTGATGCATTTGCACTCACCGTCCGTTTTTCGCATTGCCTGGGCGCATTTTTGCCTTGCTACCGGTCTTTGAAGTTTTCCTAGTAGACTCGGAGGGAGCAGGAATGCTCCCTGCATCCGTTGGTTCGAGTTCGGTTCCTGGATCTAGTAGGGACAGTGGGATACTCGAGAGAGCTGTAGTAGGTGGTATCACGACATTGGATGCAGCAAGTGTGAGCGTAGATCTGTTTAGCATTGTTAGTAGTGAGAGCACAAGTAGTATGGTGTGTAACTCACAGTGGATTGACAATCATAATTTGGATCTCTGGATCCGATTATAGGCCTCCTGCGATGCATGTTCTAATGCAAGGTACGAGGATATGCTGTGCCAGATACTCAGACTATCTATGACAACAGGCTCTCGAGGTGGATTGCGAAGTCTCTCAAGAGCTGCATCATCCAATTTTGCTATTGGGTCTTCCAGGGATGCATTTCTAAGTGCGAGTATGTATTCCATCATCTCCTTCATCTTCGGAAGCACTGCCATCTGGGCAAGTGCCTCCACATCAATATTTGGTCATGGTTGGCATTGCAGGACAAACTGATACTCCTGTTGGTGTCCATCACCCTCGGGAGCATTATTGGGGACGGGAGGCTCATGCTGATTGGTGACATCGCCAGGAGGTATGTGTGGGTTATGGTCAGGGACGGGACCCTCGTTCTGATCGGCAAAGCATCAGGAGGTATGGGTGGGTTATTGTTGGAGACGGGAGGCTCATGCTGATTGGCATCATCACCAGGAGGTATGGGTGGGTTATGGTCGGGGACGGGACCCTTGTTCTGATCAGCAACATCGCCAGGAGGTATGGGTGGGTTATTGTTGGGGACAGGACCCTTGTTGTGATCGGCGAAATCGCTAAGGGGCTCATCCAGATCAGCGAGAGGCATGGGTACATCATCTGTCTGATAATTATCAGTGCATAGTTCGACATGTTCATTAGACATACGTACCAGATTGTCACCATCATCACGCATTGTGATATCCGACTGGTCCATAGAGGTACTTTGAGCACATTTTCAGTGTCCGACACGTCTTGTGTCTTGGTTCTCGCGCACTCGTTTGGCAAGGGTTTGTATTGCAGCTGTGCGATGAGAACTGGGAGGCAGAGAGGAGCCAGAAGCTACACTTTGATCACCTCGTTGTTCTGGAAGTGAGAGATCCTGAATAGCATTGTCTATAATATGATCCTAGTGAGTATGAGGCAAAATAAGACTGACACATACCATATGTATGTAGTGCTTCAGCAGCACATATTCTCGCCTTCTCCTCCTCCGTACTAGCCTGCTGAAGGTGTTGATACCATGTCGACTTTGATACTGAGTGGGGTCTTCCCAACCCATACTTCTCGCATACGCACACGAATTTGTTCGAAATCGGTAGCATCTGTAATAGATTAGCCTAGGATGTAACAAATAACAGAAGTACTGAGCATACCTAGTGCAATATGCGACGCTGTGTGATACAAGACGTTGCACGTTGCAATCGTTACTGCGAGTGACGTGATATGAGACGTTGCACGTTGCGATCGATACCGCGAGTGACGTGAAATGTTGTGATGCGCAGTGCGCTATGCGTCGTTGGTGCAGTTACAATGCTGTTACAATTGACGAGTATCGATTTCAACCGAAAGAAGCATAACTCGACATAGTACTAAAACGGTAATTCTCATCTCAACATATTCGGCCCTATTCGGGCACAGCCAGTTCTCACTGGGCTTGAAGGATGCGACGCGTTCCCTTGTGCTCGGATCATAAATTTCGATATTACCGTCTGTTGCGATGGCAAGAAGTTTCCCTGATGGCGAATACCGTACGCAGAAGACATATCTACCACACTTTATTGGATTTCCTTGCAGCCGCCAGGTCTTGGTATTCCATAGTTTTGTGATTCCATCGTGTGAACTGGCAGTGGCCAGCACTGTTCCATCGGGAGAAAAATCCAGCGAGCAGATCCAATCGGAGTGGCCTTTGATGGGTTGGGTGAGTGATTCTCCAGTTTCTCCGTGCCAGAGGATGACCTCTCCGTTCTGATCACCGCTTGCTATCAATTGCCCATCTCGTGATACCGCCAATGCCCACACCCTCCCACTATGTCCCTCCATCTTCTTCAACACAACACCTGTCTTCAAGTCCCACAGCCGAAGCGTTTTGTCGTGCGAGCTCGTAACCATCCGTCGTTTATCGGGGAAAACTGCGACTGCCCTTACGTATGCTTCATGGCCTTTAGACTGTCGCAAAGGTGTGGTGATTGGAATGAGCTTCGACATGTTACTGGAGATTAATGGCGTCAGGTGGATTTTGGAGGGATTGTGGGTGTCTTCTCTAAGCTGCAGAAGTACGTGTTTTGTGCGTTAAACGTTTTATGCTGGTTCGCTGTTGTTAACGTGCCTTGTTTCGATAGACGCCCGGGACCGTGACGCTGTTCGCCTCCATCACCGTTATGGCAAGAATGCACCCTATTGTCATACCCACTGTCCTCGACACTGCCAGTATGCCCTCCCAGCGCCTCAGTGCATGCATGTGTCCCACTCTTGTCTTCAAAGCTCCCAGAATGTATCCCATCGCATCCAATCGGGCAGTAAGAGCTTCCCTGCGCTCGAGTCTGACTATCTATCCTGCATGGCACTGAGTGCATGATTACCGTCGTTTCTTGTGTCGAGCAGCTCCTCTAGCACTCATCATGCCACTCCTTCGAACATTTGCACATAGTTTACTGCGATATCGTCCCTTCATCCCAAGACCTGCTTGTGCATCGGATGCAGCCGAAGTTCTCTCCTCTGGCGTTTCAAACTCATCACCAATCCTGTCATGGAGGAGGGGTTTGCTTTCAGCTCTCGCGATTCATCTCTACTTTGAGCTTCGCCCACTCCCGGCTCAACTGGTTTCAGTTTTCTCATTTGCCAACTTGAATGGCACCCAAACGATCTCAAAGGAAGACGAAGCTTCGAAAAGCGACGACGACGATGGTAGGATCTACGGAAATTCCAGGCCCTCACGTTGCATGGCCCCGTATCTTGCAACTCTATCAAAAGCGCATGTCTGCCAGCAGAACGCAAACAATGTTTGGAACAAGGGAAATATACCTCCTTCGCCTAGTACTCTCCTCGACCAACAATATTGCCAATGAGAATGCACCCGCGACAAACGGACTATCGTTCTGCCTAGCATCGTTGCAAGGATGCAGCGGAGGGATTGGGTGGTCCGAATCCGCCAACATGATGTTTGCGCCCCCTCTAGATGCATCGCACATGCATGGTCCAGATCCGGGTTCATAAATCTTGATTATTGCACAGGTCTGTTTGAATTCTTCATTTGCATATCGTAGAATTCGCCACACTCAGGCTGTCAGTCCAATATCCATGCGCTGCACTAACAATGTGTCACTTGCCCTGACTCTTGGTTTATCACTTGGTGCTCCTTTCCAAACGAGCGAGCATGGCTACAAAAATCATGTAATGCGGACGCATCGGGGGAATATGCGAGCGCAAAGAACGATCTGACCAGATCGAGTCACGACAATGGGTACTTACTGAGTACCAAGTGTTGATCTACATAAACGATGTCAGTGTTCAACTGCAGATTAGTCTCAAGAGTATATTCCCACTAATCTTCTGCGCCCTTCACCTTCTGTCCTGGCAGCTATTACGCGCTCTATCCCCCCAAGTAGCGGAATGTTTCAAACATCTTCCATCTCAGATCCATGAGACAAGGAAATATGATTATAATGATACATATACAATACAACAAGCTGCGATGAAATCCTCAAGCATCTATGCCCCGAAACCGTACAAAGTACGCCCTGACCGCTTCAGAGCGTAAACTACATCAAGGGCGGTGACAGTTTTCCGCTTTGCGTGCTCAGTGTATGTTACCGAGTCACGGATGACCTACAACAAACCATGAGCATGCACACTCAAATTCAACGAGCACATGCACGCACGTTTTCAAGGAAGATCTTGAGGACACCACGGGTCTCCTCGTAGATAAGACCAGAGATACGCTTGACACCGCCACGACGGGCAAGACGACGAATAGCGGGCTTTGTTATACCTAGGCACAAGTTAAACAAAAGACAAGGGCAGCAATCGCCGAATGACTCACCCTGAATGTTATCACGAAGAATCTTGCGATGACGCTTAGCACCACCCTTTCCGAGGCCCTTCAAGATCTGTTAGACTGGAACAAAAACAACACCGACTCTGGAACTCACCTTGCCACCCTTTCCACGGCCAGACATTGTATTGAGTTAAAGTGAAGTGTTGTGAAATGTGTGAGTTTACTGTGCTGCGACGAGTCGAGGCGGGAGATACAGGAGCACCGCAATCAACTGCGAGCTGGGTTATATACCAAGGCGCGTGGCTGTGCTGAATTACCGCATCTGGGATGTTGATTGGAACACGGGCAGCACGTGATGTGACGCGACGCGTCTGTATTTAGGCCACGGCATCGGAGGTATATGCTCTTTTTCATACCAACATCCTCTTATCGATTCTTTGTGCAATTATCCTTTCTGAATAAACAATGGCTCGCACTAAGCAAACCGCTCGCAAGTCCACTGGTGGTAAGTTGCACTTTGAGTCTAGGACTTGGAACTTGAGCTCATTGGCTACCAGGCAAAGCCCCTCGTAAGCAATTGGCAGCCAAGTCCGCCGCACGCAAGACCGCACAAGGAGTATGTATCGTTTTTAAACTATTGGACTCTGCTCACAATACTTGCTCAGAGCACTGGTGGTGTCAAGAAGCCCCATCGTTTCCGTCCCGGTACCGTCGCTCTTCGTGAAATCCGTCGGTACCAGAAATCAACAGAGCTCCTCATCCGCAAGCTCCCCTTCCAACGACTTGTTCGTGAAATCGCACAGGACTTCAAGGTTAGTTCCATCTTATATCAACTGCAGTTGTCTCATCGCTTCTACCAGACTGACCTGCGCTTCCAATCATCTGCCGTGATGGCTCTCCAAGAAGCTGCTGAAGCATACCTTGTCTCATTGTTCGAGGACACCAACTTGGCTGCTATTCACGCCAAGCGTGTTACTATTCAACCCAAAGATCTTGCCCTTGCACGGCGGCTACGTGGGGAGCGTTCATAGACCTGACATCTTGTTATTCGTATCTGTGGTGTACCTTACTGTATTTCTATCTATTTTACTTTTGACACCCCAATGTGTGCTTATTTGCAGCCTGACTGGTAACATATTTGCCTTTGACATTTGTTGAGTTCGGACGTGAAGATTCCGACGAGTCCGAGTCAACGTGCTTGTTCTGCATCTGATTCAGCACACCTTGGATGCTTAAACTATGTCTGGAAGAACGTGCATAACTACGTCCAAGGGACTCGTCCGACAGTAAGAAAGTCCACATTTTCTCGGACAATGGGAGATACATTGATAAACCAGACATGTGAGTCACAAGTCACAACGGGACAACAGTGGACTCCGCACAAGACTCCGCACGTGACCACACGACGCGCCGATTCTATAAAGCAGCTCCAATTCAAAGACGAGACCTTACCATCATCCAAAGTTCAAACCAAATATCTACACTCTTGACCATCAACACTCTGCTCTTTCTATCAATGGCCCGCACCAAACAAACTGCCCGCAAAAGCACTGGGGGTATGTCTCTGTCGCTCTTCTAGTCCATTGCCACCGATGTTCATTCACAACCAGGTAAGGCTCCTCGCAAGCAGCTTGCCGTGAAGTCAGGGAAAAAGGCCCCAATGCACGCGCATCCAGTCTGTCCTTCCTTTCTTCCTTTCTTCACTTCTGAACCCATTTAACCTCCTTCCCTCAGGCGACCGGTGGTGTGAAGAAGCCACATCGTTTCCGTCCTGGTACGGTTGCCCTTCGCGAAATTCGCCGGTACCAAAAGTCGACCGAGCTACTCATCCGCAAGCTTCCCTTCCAACGTCTCGTTCGTGAAATCGCGCAAGACTTTAAGGTCAGGATCTTTGTAAATCGACCCTATTGAATGCATTTGACACTTGTGTTCGCAGACCGACCTCCGGTTCCAATCATCGGCCGTAATGGCGTTGCAAGAAGCGGCTGAAGCGTACCTTGTGTCGCTGTTTGAGGACACCAACTTGGCCGCCATCCATGCCAAACGTGTGACTATTCAGCCGAAGGACCTTGCTCTTGCTAGGCGGCTGCGCGGCGAACGTTCGTAGAAGTTTTTATTCCACATCCATTAATCCTCTTTGCTGTGACCTGTCGTCTCTTGCTATATCTTTTCGTTCTTAAATTTGCATTTGAAAGTTTGGCTTAGCGTTTGTCTTATTTCCTATAATGAGAAGCAGGAATTAGACTTGTCTTCTTCTTGCTCTTTTGTGACCTGGCTCAGGTTTTCCTGCCATGCATTGCATTCTCAGTCTTGCAGATCTATAAAGTGGTAGTTCTGAATCCACCTCAACAAAGTCGTGACCATCACGCACCACACCGACAGCAGCTAATTAGCATCAATGGCCCTAGCGAAACAAATTGCGCGCGAGTGCCAGCGATGAGTATCTTCAGGTGCTAGAGCACTTTTTGACGTTCAATCAATCTCGTTACCGGCCAGGCTCCAGCACGCGCATCCAGTGTGCCCGCCTTGTCAATTCGTCCATACCAAAAGTCAGCCAGTAAGCTTTCCTTCCAATGCCACATTCGTCAGGACTTCAAGGCCAAAGCATAGGCCCCACCAAATTCGCCTGACATTCCGAGTGTGTCGCAGGCGGCCACCGACTCCGGTTCCATCCTGACTTGACTGCGATCCATGCTAAGCGTGTGACCGAATATTCAACCGAATGATTTTGCTCTTGCACGGCGACTGTGTGGTGAACGTTCGTAGAGGAATCTCACTCATATTCGTTAATCTTGTATCTTTGAATGATAAGATTGAGACTCTGAGAGAGCTCCCAGCGCTGTGATGACTCATGAGAACTACACTGGCTGACTAAGTTACAAAGCTATCCTTCTCTTCCGAGCTCCGATACAAGCACACTGACCTCGTCCTGACCTTTGTTGTAACTCGCGCGTGGTACATGACTTGCATATGAAACTCACGCTTCGCCCTGAATGGAGGCTCTGGCCGATCTCCACTTTCCTTGGTGTTACTGACCTCAAAACTGGCGTCACTGTTGTCCTACTGTTTGCGGTAAGCATTGAAATCTTTCGCTTCAACCAGTGTCGCGTATATAACTTACCTCGCAGCTCCTCAACAAAGTAGCAGGCGTGTACGGCTTGATTGCTGTTATGACCGGTGCAGATAGCAATTTTGCACAGCTCAGTCTGTACATATATTCAGCTCTCGGTCTCGTCGCACTAAGCTGGGGGCTGAAATCCGTCAAAGATGTTCGTCGCTTTAGCACAATACTCGATCTCTGGCTGACATCGTCTTTGTTTTATAGGAAAACCCTCAGCACACACTCTATTTTGCGTACTTCTTCTTCATCGACCACATCTTCTCAACAGCTTGGACGGTATTCTTCTCCATCATCTGGTGGACTTATACCTCGCATGATGGGCAGCAAATCTCCAATTCACATGCGCAGGAGGCTATACGACATGATGCACCAGCTGTAAACCACACTATGACGGATGAGCAGCGGGCTCTAGAAGCAAATATTTTGTGGCATGAGGAGAAAGGCACTGCTATGGGTGTCATCATCATCAGCTGGCTCGCAAAGGTACATGACCGTCAATTTATGCACATCACTTCCTAAATTCTCAAATTACACAGATATATTTCGCGCTATTACTCTACTCATACGCCATGCACCTCCGCAAGGGCTCGTACAGCTCCATCCGACACTTCCGTTCATATTCAAGTACTCCCGCAGGCTACACCGCAGCACTGGCCGAAGAAGAGGACGAAGTCGACGATTTTTACCTACCCTCGATACGAAAGAACCAGCCCTCACACGCTTCAAATGACTCTATATCACACCTTCCAAATGGCTCTACGCCGTATTTCCCCAATGGCTCTGCTTCATACACCCCAAATGGCTCATCTTCCCATGTTTCCAATGGCTCGATATCGCATCTGCCCGATTTCGTGAGCGCCCCGGGAAGACACGCAAGGAAGGCGAGCAGGGGCTCGTCAGGGAAGGCCAATATACCCGGAAGGAAAAGTGAGGGGAACGGGGAGGTTATCTTTGAAGATGCTGGGTCGTAGACTCATGGGTAATATACCATTTTTTTCGTATTGTATGGCAATCTATCGGCGCACATAATATTTCCATAAGATGGCTGGCAGCCCTTGAGGTTGACTCCCACAAGCAAAGTGACGAGGGTGTTGCATCTGCTAGCCAGTCACGTATTGGCACTATCTTTAAAGAATTTTATTTCTTGAGGCAAACCTTCGTATCGAGCGCTGGTTTTTCTAGCGGTTCGATGCTTCCCGGGTCGCAAACAATACGACCTAGTACACATCTGAGTACCACAAGCCTATATAAGTAAAAAGTACATCAAGTTCGTGTCTCCGTTTATCAGAACTAAGGCACGTCGAAGGACGCCAGTGTTACAATGTCAGCCTGTCCGGGACTTCTTTGCCTCTGGACCCTCGTTCGGGACTCGACCTTGCATTGTACGCAATTCGGATTCCACATTTTCTTGCACGAACCTTTCCTCGATATCCCGCACCCATTTACCCCCCTCGGCTCCTTCAAACAGCCATACGTGGCTAAATCAAGACACGATCAATCAACGCGCAGGGATCACTATACAATTCGATGACGCACCTCTTTGCAACACGAACGGGCTCCGTTTTGCCCATCATTTCGCCTGAGGTGCGCTTTGCTGGTCTCGCTGATGACGGAACCTCGAGGCGCTTCCCCACTGGTGGTGGCAACTCCCACGCAAGCTGCTCGCAGAGGTGCTGAACAATGTCATCTGCATTGCCCAGAAGGACGATCTAATCGTTGCGAACAGGTGGTTAGTGACATCGATATCCGAAAGTGAGGTCTGTGTACGAACATCAGGGTTAATATGTCTGACAGGAGTTTTGTTGATCAGAATCTACCACGACACTTGGCTCAGGGAACGAACAGCACGCTGATAATAAGACACCGACCTGGGGAACAGAATGCGGAAGATGCGCTGTCGAAGGTCAGCTGCTCGTCTTACGATCGTATGCATTTTCAACTTACAGAGAATCTCGGATACAGGCGAGACCCTCAGTGAGGTTCCGATGACGATTAATAGGTCGACTTTATCTCGATCGTCCTCGAGGGCGTGCTCAAAGTCATCCGCGAGCTTCTCTCCAAAGAAAGTGATGTCCGGCTGCGCACCACGTCATCGAGAACTCGCATAAACAGAACAACAGGAGTAAACCAACCTTCATCACGCCAACTGGTATTGCCTCTTCCTCTTCATCACTCCCCTCCTCCCATTCCTTCCTACCTCGCTTCTTGGCCTTTTTCTTGAAAGCAGCCAGGCGGACTTCCTCGGCTTCCTTCTTGGCCTCCATGCACACAGTGCAGAACGGGACACGATGTTCCATGATATCTTTTTCAATCTCGGTCCCTGGTATACGTCGTCTGCACTGGATGCACGTAGCAGTCGCGAATGATCCATGGCACTGCAATACCCGAGTAATTCCGGTGAGTGTTTCTAGTGTGTCTATGTTCTGTGTGTAGTTCTAGTGATGACTTTCGTCAACTTCAGGCGAGGAGAGGGAATGACAAGACTTACCCGGAGAAGCTGTTGATGACCCTCGTAAGGTTCATTAACTCTATGATGATAACGCCACCTACCTTGCCTCTATCTTCTATAGCTTTGATGAATCGGTGACAAGGAGAAGGTGTAAAATTAGACGGATATATCTGGCTGTAATTGTCGCATCAGTTGAAGTATTGTCTCTCGGGGTCGGAGCAACAACCTCGCAAATGAGCTTGATGACCACAATCTCAGCCTGTGGTCAGACATCATAGTACAACGATACTTACTAGAATACTGTGTAAAGCGAATGCGGGTTAACGACGCCTCATAGAAGATGAGGCCTCTCACCGGCAGGGGTTTCTCTAAAATAGTGTATATCGAACCTAACAGCTGTCAGATTGGGAGTGTATGGAACAGCTGATAATCTTACATCTGTTGAGGGTCATCGAGGTCATAGGTCCCCCGTTCCTTCAGCATCGCATACAAGCCATTGTGCGACCCTAAACAAACCCTTGATGATACTGGGTTCCAAGTGCAAAAAAGAGAGTCACACACTAAAATCTGGAATACCGCATGAGACACCTATGCACAGAGTCAGTGATACAGTCCTAATCGAGGGGGAAAGGACAGACTAATTCCAGCGCCAGTGAGCACAACTACACGCTTTGAGGCTTGGATTAGGGAAACCGCATCGGCAACGGTGTTATACTGAGGTAGTTTTTCCCTGAGATGAAGCCTTATGTGTAAAACATTTGAATCATCGTTAGCGATGCTCCAGAGGGCCTATGAAGTTTTACCCACTCTTTAGACATTGCGACCCGCAGAAAATAAAGCATTGTTTGAGGTTGCTTATTCCGCAATTCAGGGCACTATTGTTCAAGTTAACGAGTTCCAATGTAGTAGGTGAAATGATGAGGTTACCAAGGAAATCCCGAAAGCAAACAGAAGTTTCACTATCGGGATATTTTGAGTGATAACATATTCTCTGACGAACGAACTCATTCCTATAGGAATGTGATACAGCGCACGATGTTTGAGCCCACACCTTTCGTGTCTGTGAGGACGTGGGCTTACCGCGTTCTTTCAAGTGATGCATCATCCTTCGGATTTCTTCCTTCGACCATGCTCCATCTGCTAAGGTAGAAGTGACATCAGCTCAAGGTCACGCTTCATTGATAGGAAGTTCTGCGGACTGCACTCTCATACTTTGACATTAAATGAAAATACCTACCTTCCTGTTTCAATCGTTTGATGACCTCAGTTTCCATTTCGAGATCGTCCAAGTCGCCACTCTCCTCTATGGCACTGTGCTGCTCATGCGCAGGGAGAGCCAGACTTTCTAGGTCCAAGTCTTCATCGAGGTCACTCTCGTGGACTTCCTCTTCTCCATCTCCGTCTTCCAAACCATCGAGTAGGTCCTCGATTGTATCTGGGTCCACGTCCACATCCTCTGCAGCATTTATGAAGGCTCTTAACTGGAGAGCGTATAGTGCGCTATATGCCTTTTGTTTTCCATCGTTTTCTGCGGCGGTTTCATGAACGTTGGAAACATTGGGTTGCCCATTCGATGTGCACATTTGTGAAAGAGGATGGGGGTGCATCTGCAAAAGTAACTTGAAGCCCGTTAGTCTTACCCGTGTGGTATAGCTTAGCTGACGGGCATACTTTGAGGTGTACTTAGCTAGGTCTTCCACAAATAACAACACCTCCTGAGCCGGTTGCAAGGCTCAAGCGCGAGCCCTCGCCAAGCGTTTGTTCAAAGTCGAAACTGCAATTCATTATCCAGGATTTACATATTTCACGTGATCGCTAATTTAGCGTGCACGTGACACCCCTGATATTACTTATGGTTATCCGAATCGTTGCTTCTCTCCTTCAACAATGTCTCTAGGTTTTGACACAACCTCGTCGGAGAGCTCTGACTTTGAAGATTATTTTGACGAGGATGATCTCGACTCACTGATTCCTAGCTCACCAAGTGCATATACCCATACTTTTACCTCCCCAGCTCCAGAGCAACGCGAGAGCCAGCCCAAGGACATCCTTGCGGCAGATCAAAAGAAAATCACTCACATAAAGACACCTCCACTTCCGATCGAGGTCGTAGATTACATCGCTTCTTTCTTGTTCGACTCTTGCCCATCTGGCTGCTTCTTTCATATCCACTCGTTCTCTCTAGTCTGTTCTCAGTTTAGACATGTCGCTCTGCGTCATTATTTTTCTTCCATTCGCGTCGTGTCTGCGAAGCAACTTGCTGCATATACAAATTTTCACCTCTCATTGGTTTCCCGCAACGCCCCGTGCGACAGTGTTGGATTCGACTATGTCAAGTGAGTTTGCTCGTATATATGTTCTCACATACTCACCGATAAACTTGACAGAACTCTTATAGCACCATCGCACGCTCTTGAAGCAGCATCCTGGAACCCATCTCTCTATAGGAACCTGAAACACTTGATGATCTCTTTCTCATCGGACGGAAGACAATCCCAGGCAACCCGACTCAAGCGCATCTTCTCCCCACCAGTAATCCCTCTGATCCCGCGGTTCCCTCCTCAGCTGACGTCTCTCACAATGACAAAGCTCTGGCGAATTGACGTACCTTTGCTGAAAACCGTTGCATCTGCGTTCCCATCTGTGAAGATCCTGCACCTCAGTTGCTCGGAACAGCTAGATGTCTCCTGCTGCTGGCCTTGCTTTGAAGAAAGCTCAACTGCAGTCGTGCACTCGCCAATCCCGAATTACTTCAATGACATCACGAAATTGACGGTATGATAAGCTGTGTCACCTCATTTTCAATAAAATCCGACGCTTGACAGGACAACTTCGCGCATTCACTGGAACCACTAACCCAGTTGACTGATCTTCACCTTGGCATCTTTCTTTCAGATGAGGAAATGATGGAAAAGCACATCGAGCACTACGACACCCCATTGGCCTTCGATCATACGCTCCGAACAGCGTTCAGTCCCAAAGTTGCATCTCCACCCACTGAAAACGTCCTCAGTCAACTGGAAACCGAGGCTGGACTCATATCCTATTCCGAAGACCAAGATGACCAAAAAGAAGAGACCCACTCCGGAGCCTGTACCGAAGATCTGCCCTTTCCTCACGGTCCAGAGCTCTGTCGTACTTGCAAGCTCATCGGATCCGCCTCCAAGGTACGCACACGAGAGCTGGAGGCAAGTCTCGCGCTTGCAAGAAAAATCAAGACATTACGCACAGTCGGCTGGAGTTCGTTCTTCACATCTCAGGTCTTCGAGCCAGACGAAAACAAGGTCGGCGATTGGCGTAGGAGGACTACGACCTACATTCTACGCGCGAATGGGAGGGTGCGAGTGCGTAGGAGACCCTGGTAACGCGTAATTTTGCAATCAGATGAGCAAACGTTTCATACCCAAATCATGGAAGCATTGTAGCGTCTTTCCGTCTGTGAAATGTTCCCCCTGTTCTGTTACGATGTATTGCATGCAATTGATATTGCCGATTACAATCTCCTCATTCAAAAGCTTTAAGTTGTGCGTCGAGCGACAAGAGGATAACATCATCGGATAGAAAGAAGGGAATCAGAGGGGCTCGGAACAATGGGCTCATGGATTGTGCCACTCGGGGGTAGTGCAGCACATGGGAGTGTGGTCAAGTACACAGCTTAGACTGATTGTCAAATCACAGGGACGTCCACAAATTGGACACATCCACTGTGACCATTTAGCAGCCGAGGAAATTATAAGGACTCCTGACCCTCGCGTTCTTCCCTCATACCGCATTGCGCGAACAACTCCCGAGTGGCTCTGAAGGCATCACTCATCAAGTTTATATCCTCTCCCCTCTCGTTGACTTATACTCCAGTATGACGACTGTTATTACAAAAAGCAACCCCAAAACAGCCGAATTTGCTCGGCTTTTCGAATTATTTGACCGCATTGCGACACGGCGCGCTAGGGGGTCCACGGAACTAGCAATCTCGATGGATGACATCCAATCAGTTCCTGCCGAATTCGCACCAGTCCTGAAGAATCTGTCTACTGTTCTTTCGTTACGCGCTCAACGCGACCAAGAGTGCCTCCCCAAGCCCATAGGACGCCCCCGCCGCAACACCGTCGGTGTTACACCCACGACGCAGAATGCCATTGAGGTAGCGGAGGATATAGGAAGCCCTACATTTCCCCTTGCAGAGCATCACCCGTTTACATTCAAGCTTATGCTCCACAAATTATACAACGTCGACGAATGGGCCGAGAAGGTGAAGAGTGCTGTGGAAGCATCGAAGGAACGGTTTAAACCACTGGCGGAGAGCCTGAGGATGCAAGAGGTGATGAGGGAGGGCACAGGGAAGGAACGAGTTGAAAGGAGGAATGTCGCGCGGTCTAGGAGTCAGTCCGTGATAAATCCGAAGTCCAAGGGGAAAGCGCTTTCCCGAGAACAAGTTCCCACATCGCCAGCACGTGCGAATGATTGCAGCCGAGTGCTGAAGAAACGCTGCGTTAGGAGGCGCAAATCTATCAGTGGGCCACTTGCTGGGGGTGTATGGGTTTACGATGCAGCCATATCTGCTGTCGAGCTGGACGGTGGTCGCCCATCCCTGGAAATTACGATCTCAAAGTCCAAAGGCACCTTGAACAATACCGGTATTCGGTCGCGTCACCAGTCTCTCGCTGGACTGGAGGGTATTCAAGATCGGGACACAACTCGCAGGAAGGTCAGAATTGCAGTGCCCTTGGCGCGAGGCGATGCACAGGGCGCTTCCGCACGCGGACTGTCGGTAACAACTGACGCTGGATCGTCAGGTCACCATATGAAACGACCTCTTAACGCGCAGTAGTTTGATTCGAAGTAGATATATCTCATAGTCTGGACATTCACGATTCAGTTTGTATATCATACAGCTTTTGCAAGTTAACAATCACGTACATCGACTGCTCCTTTGTACATACCACATACTTCCACTGTACTTTATCACACTTTTCGTCATGACAATCACCGTGATGGATCAGAGAGGTCGAGATTCGAACGACAGGTGCTTTCAACTTTACCTTCGCGAGACCAATCTGCAGAGTAATTATAATGACTAGGCCCGCCTGCCTGCGCGCGTCCGTTATGATCCCCGTGCCCTCAATTGAGATGTCCATGATGGTTGGACGCTGAACGTCGAGTCTGTATGAAAAATATCAGTCCTATGATCACCAAGTAGTAGGCTCTCATAGCCCCCCGAGTTGCCAAGCAGCCGAAGATAGCCTAGAAAATGGAAATCAGGCAAGAGTTCAAAACTGAGAGTCATCCAAGGTCGCGAAAAACTTTCGGCTCGATACAAAGTTATGTTGGCCAGCTGAACGTCAAAGACAGGACACAGAGAACACTCAGAGAAGAAAAGAAAAAGCAGAAGACAGCAGTCAGGTTGGCCAAGAGCGTGTTGTGAGCACTGAGCGCTGAGCGCTAAGCAGTGCAGAGACTGCCACGTGCTGCACCGCTCATTAATTGAATGTTGAATATGAATTTCTAAAGGTCCTCTTGAATAGCACTTAGCACAGCGGCACGGAACACTGACAATCTCGTCCATTTTCCTTCAAAATTTCATCATGTTTTTGGTTTATCTTACCAGGACATGTCGAGTGTTTTGCAGAAAATGAAAAATCACGAGAGATCAAGTCAGGCCAGTGAGAACGCACTAACAAGTGACCAAGATTGTGGAGTCATTGAATGATATGCTGTATATGAAAGTATTCGTGGCAAATAAAACTGTCCTTCTAAACGAATGTATGAGGATAATTGCGGAAACTGCAAGTAGGTAGATGCTGAGATATTAATGCTCCTCTATCGTAAATCTCGTGCATTGAGATTGAGACCACGGGTAAGGAACGTGATATAGGCTGTGGATCGGAAGCTCATACACTTGACCCGAGTATCTGTGGCCAAAACGAGCTCCCAATTCAGCAGGGATTGTGGAGATCCAAGCTGTTTGAAATGCTGCAGGGGAGCGGATAGGGGCTCTCATCCCGGCTCTCGATTGCTGGTTTTTTTTCAACCTGCATTAGTTGGCTGCACATTGTGCTGCGCTTTCGAAGCGAGGGTCCGTATAAGAAAAGAACCTTCCGTGGTGGGTTAATAATGAAGTACCGAGACGTATCGAAAAAACGCACGAAAGGGACTGGAATCAGAATGACAGCAACGCCACCGAAGATAGTGTTGGCCCATTTGTATGTGAGCTTCTTGAACATCATGTGAGAGAAGAGAGGGAATCCAAAGCTACCCAGGTTACCTATGGTTGCTCAGCACATACATACAAAGTACGAGTGACAACGTACGAGCTAAGCCTTGACCCGCCAAAGCAGAAGACGCCATTGGACCGTAGCTGCGTAAGCAGATAATGTTGAACAAAATTTATGAGGGAGATGGTGCGAGGTACTTACCAGTCTGCCAAATAAATGAAAACCACCTGGTATGTAACAAATGAGCAAAACATGAACATCTGGTTAAAGTGTCTGATGAGCACTTCCAATCTTGGTACACACAGAATGTTAAACACACCGATAAACCGACAATAGGCCACATCCAGAAGATGCGAGGGTCTGCTGTCCATGCATAGATGAATATCGAGGTAGGCAGCAGGAGTGCGACTAAACAGGCGATGTACAGCCTTGCTTCGGGGCCTCTCTGAGGTACGTATTTCCTAACAGATCAGTTAGATACAATGCAAAATATTATTGTTACAATTGACCTACCGGTACAACATATCCTGATAGAAATTGGCACAGAGTCCCAGTATACTTCCCACACTGCGAGGACAAACGGCATGAAATGGTCAAACCATCAACATCAGGACACTTACATAACGGTGGTGAACACCAATCCACTCTGCCCGACGTTGAAGTGATATAGGTGCTTGAAAACCCCAGACACGGATCTGCTAAATATTTAGCGGCAACTCATCACTGGTTTATGTAAATAGCATGATTGCGTACCCGATCTGGACGTAGAGGACACCGGACATGAAAAAGACCCAAATCTGTGAAGAGAACTTCAGAAACAACGAGACATAGCGGGAAAGGTTACCGACGCATATACTAGTCACGATGGGTTCAGTGAGAATAAACACTAACCACCATCAACACCACCTTGCATAGCAATCATCAAATGACTTACTGATTGGCCGAGTACACGATATTTTAATCATGGCGCTCAATTTCGGTCGTGCCTCTTCTCCCCGGACTTGGTACCGATCGTCCCCAGTTTCCTTACAGAGCTTCTTGGCGATGCGGAGGAGGATAATTTGCGATCGAGTCTCCTCCATTATAAGTAGGCTGAGAAGGAAGTAGGTCCCCTGAACGCTGCGTTGATTGTCATTTGAGAGCATCATGATTCTGAATAACATATGCGCACATCGCTTGAATCCTCTGGATCCATCTCCATTGGAGATGAGGGTCGAGTTCGAGCCAAGCAGAGATGATAGACCCCAGACCAGTGGTAACCATGTTCACCATGGAGAAAACAGCCATAGGCAGGCCGCGCCTAGAATATGGAGCATTAAGTGAGCGCAAAGCTACAAAAAACGCAATCACGTACTCCTGAGGCTCCCATATATCGGCAATCGTTCCACCCACCAGTATTGCACCAGTCGAAGCAAAAGCACCACCCAAGACACGTGCGACCATAACGGTTTGAATATTACTGGAGCTGTATTTCGCTGATTGTCAATACAGTCCACGAGAAGCCAGAGCTATGGCACGCACAGAGCAGCAAGCACGTTACATATAGCCCCGAGAAACGCTGATACTAAGTAAATCGGCCTCCTCCCAACTTCCTGCGGAAAATCATGAGCGCTGATCGTCGACCTTGCCATCATTTCATACCTCGCTCAGTGCGGACGTGAACAGAGGAACAATACCAAAGCCTAGAGGATACAGACAGTATGCAACAGTTGCTTGAAAGCGCGTGCAGTTTAGATCCTGTATCATGGAATTGTAACCCATGGCAAATGATGAAGTCGCAGGGGCTAAGGAAGTCAATCAGCCAGTGATATTTTGTAGGGATTGATGAGCCTTACAAGTGATCCCATTGAATGCACAAACGACTAGGGTAATGCACCATTTTCGCAGCCATGAGTAGTTGATTGGATTCCTCGGGTCTCCGTATTGAAACTCCACCTAGCAGTATTAATGTTAATGTAGTGAACGGATGTGAGCAGAATGGTGGTGATACTGACATACAACGAGTCTGTAGGGGAGACTATGGCCGAGGCAGACTTGTGGGCGTCAGGAAGGGTTTCAAAGGATAGCGTCTTGACCGGACTGATGGGCACGTTGAGCAGCGTTGCAGTGGGGGAGGGTTCGCAGCTAGGACGCATCATGGTCATTTTTTCAGGGGCGTTATCCGTGCCTATAATTGAAATTGAAGAGTGCACCGCTGGTTATGCGGAGTGGGCTCTTGTTGCTCCCCGTCAGACGACCGTTGAGAGCTTTGGCTTTTGAAGAAAACTAACACCGTCATCTTGGCATTGTCATATTCAAAAGTGGTTGCTTCATTTGTGAGGTTCTGCGGGTGGGGCGCATGTTACGTATTCGGCAAGTCTATTGAGATCGTAGGGTCATTTAGTGATACAACCGGATGCCGCGCTTGTTTATTCGGTTCCGTAGTGCATACTTGGAGAAGACTTCACACAAATCCGTCTCTTGGGGGACTGTATAGCCGTGGCATCATCACTGAAGCGCTAGCACACAATTTACGAGTCGACGGGCGTCAGCATTGCGTTAGATGGTGACGTATGAATTGTGGGAACATTGCCGTGAAGACAAACGCACGGAAATGCAACTATACAGTTGTCACAGAACCCCGGCAATTTCGCCGTTCGCTTGAGTCACAGGCCGCGTAGTATGAGGTCATGGGTCGAAGGCGAATGATATTGTTCCGATTATTAAATATAGCAGGAATGATTTTAGCCTCAGAAGAGGGGAGTATACTCGGGCTGTCAGCTAGAGCTGCAAAAGTGGCTTTGAGAGCAGACACACCGACTCGGAGTGCTCCATCTACTTCCTACCAGCTTCAAGATCAGCATATTCTACTACACCATTAGCATCCAAGGAGCCTCTTTGGACGCTTTCGCCGCGAGCGTTAAGGAGATCCTCAACATTTCTGAGTTTTCCATCCTCCGTGCTATCCTTGAACCAACCGAGATTATCCGCGATGAGATGCCTGACGGGGAAAGTATAGTTGGAGATTTGACAGCGACGAAATCGATGGGCCCGCACCTATTTTTGCATCCGGGGCATTGGACGATGACAATACCACGCTCGTATGCACGCTTCGTAAAGGTGTGCGAAGAACGATGAGAGCACGCTTCCGCTGTACAGGTAAAAACGATGCCTAAGCGAGCCTCTTGGGTCGGAGAATCGTCCTTAATCTGCTCCGAGGATGCAGACGAATGCGAAACCGAAGACTTTGCCCAAGGCTTGGACGGGTGCAAGGACGAATTTGACCGGACGGTTCCAAAGGAAAGACAAGGCGTTTGTGAAATTCTTCTAGATGCCAGTTTAGCGCATGGTATAACGCGAGCACTGTAGGGCATAAGAATAGTGCTGATGTTACGAAGAAGCCTTGAGGGTAGCATCCTGTTCATACTGACTCTGAGGCAAGGTTAGCCGCTTGGTGGCATTCGCTGCCGCAAGCATTTCAGTCTCCGCGAACCAAAGCCATGATTACATAACAATCAAAATCATTATCAAAGTTTGCTTAGAGTTTATTCGAATTTCTTGAGAACCACGCTCAGCAACGTCAAGGGTACACGAACACTGAGAAGCTTAGCATCGCAAAATGAAATTCCAGCTCCTGGCTGATTGCAGTTCTCGAGCTCCTAGCTCGGCACTTTGAGTCGCCTCGATGGAATTATTCGCTCATTGGCCTAACGTACTACCATGACGAATATGCCACCGGAATTTACTCATTGTCTGGTGTGTGTATCATATGAAGCCAAGAGGAGGTATTCTGTCGATGCAGAATCGCACATGCTTCGTCCAATAGCTAGTGCTACGTTATGCTCTCGCTCCATCTGCATTCCGGACCAACAATGCGTAAATTCGATATATGCTGAATCAGTACCCGGAATCCGGATCAGGTAGCGGCTGCAACTTTAATCTGATGGGGTAGACTGGTCCCTGAGAATGAATATTTGCTTGGCCGCGGGGTACCCTGGCGGCTGTTTGGCAAGGGGGGACCTGCAGTGTGCTGGATATGTAGTAACGAGCCTTTTTTCTTCGCGACAACGAGTATTCAAGCTGATTACAGCCGCAGGGGTTTGTAAAGGAGCAAGAACTTCGAGGAAGGTTGAAAAAACTCATCCGGGCCAGCGCGTCAGCCGAATAAAGCACACGAGCACGAGTAACATACACCAACAGACACTTTTACTTGATTTCGGGCCGAGATAAGTAGGTAGTCAGATGCGTCAAAGGTGAAAAGAATATGCCATCAGAAACTTGCGTATATCACACAAATTTGCACTTAGCACCTTAAGTCTTAGCAGTCATCAAATGAAGAGTGTAATAGGTGCAGGAATTAGATCAAGGGAGTAACAAGGAGAGCTGAAAGACTCATACACCACACGTCAGCGGAATGTTGCACATGAACAGAAGTAACCTCAAGTAACGTACATGCAACGATGAATAAGAAATTAGAGTCGATTTCGGATCGCTGAAGTGCCGGTAAGTTTTAAACAGATTTGTTTGAACCTCGATGGACGTTGCCTTGTGATACAACTTATGCAATATCAAGAAATGCGCAAATTGCAAGACCGCAGCGGGCAGAAGAAAATTCGCGGGGAGTGGCCCATGGGGACTCTAAACGATCCCACCAGCCTGCTTCTTGATCTAGAGTAGTAAGCCTCCATCATCCACTGGACATCCAAATGTATCATCGCAGCCTTGGCCCTCGCATTTCCCGCCCCACGTTCAATGATCAAAGACCGTTCGTGTTTAATTTCTGGAGCAATCATGAGATATTTCGTAAGCTGCGTAGCACTGTTGTATGGTTTCTTCGGTGTATTCCCATTTTGCAAGGTCACCGGTCAGGACCGGTGGAGACGCGCACGTGAAAGAACCCAGAACGATGCTAATACGGATGATGTGCCATTCAACTGGACGCCTGCTGTTAGTTATATTGCCACATACGATTGAGAGAGCTGCCAGATGTAGACCATGTATAGAAAGTACCCCAAGCACCTGTGCGAGTATAAAACTTGACATACAAAGAATCGGTGAAGAAATCCCACAGCCAGTTTTTATATCCCCTTTGATTACCTGCAAGTTGGCAGGAGCAGCTTCAATTAGGATTTTTTCAGACCTGCTTGCTGGAGTGCAAAATAAAATCAGTGGTGTGAGAGCAAGATGAAATTGACTAAAGGGGACCGCACTATGAAACTGACCATCATCGATACTGCCGGAACAGACTAGAATGGAGAAGACGCCGTACGTGACCTTCCAGACGATGATGGCGAAAATGAACACCGATATCTACAGACAGCTTCAGTCACATATTCTATCTGAAGCTGGACAAATTGGTACTGTAAATAGTATCACCAAAATAAGATGTCTTAGAACACCAAGGGTCCCCAGGTCAGTATGAAAAGCTGCCTTCGGTAAGGTGGTATGGTTATGAAGGGTATGCTGGAAGACTTTTGAATACAAGTGACGACAACTGTATGAACAGTTCCATGAGCAGCCTGAGGAGGCATAGGTGGAAGCTCACTGTTGGCCATAGTCGCCGTATAAATATACTTTCCATACACAGTAAAGAAAGGTGAAAAGACACATTGGATGACGATGGCATTCACAACATTCAAGGCAAAACCCACACGACCAACGATGCTGCACATCAATAGATCTCTATAGCGACGAGGAAAATCAAGAACGCCATAACCTAGAGGAAACGCCATTAAAAATGCGCCTACACTACATAAGGATTAGAGCACATGTGACAAGAGACAGGATTGACAGAACACTGATAATGAGGGCGATGCTGAAGTTGGTGGTGATCTTTATAATGGATCCTGGTAGAGGTTGCGAACTGCAACACAACTGTGCGATTTGTCCGTTTCATGCCCGCATAATGCCACCAAGGACCGAGGGCGCTGCCTTCTCTTAGTCGCCGTGTCAAAAAATGCAGCATATGAAACAAGTAAATGATAAGGATGAGTTGCTCTTCAACGTTATAGGCGGCTACGACTCGTACTTTTGGTCCAAGTGACGCGTCACAGAGGGTATAACTGACGATGTGTACATTGTACAATAAATGATAACGCCTGCGGTGGTAATGGATGGGGACGTCCGACGAACTCGAACTCTGCAGTTTAATACAAATCAACTGAGACTACATAAGAGATAAATGCACTGCTAACGGGACACGGAGTCCACCGTCTCGTGAATTAAACCCAGCAAGACGAAGGACCCGAAGCGCAAAGACAAGTAAAGACGCGGTGGTTAACGCGACTTGATGACGCATCTGATGTCTGTCGTCGAACGCAAGAAGCTGCGGCAGTTGCCGAGTGCGCTATGCCCCGCTGCTATCCCGCTGAGTTCAGACTCTCCACCGTAAGTATACATACCTGCTTGCATGTACAACATAACTTGGTAGATTCAAAACAGCTTGCATGCGCCGCACTATGCTACAGGGTTACTGGTGAGTTAATCGACTTGTGCCTTCGCTTCTTAATACTAGTACTATCGCTTTGACGACCTACTACACACAATGCCCACTGCCCATTAATACGTTGCGATTGTTTACCTTGGAGCTTACACCATCAATGCATCATCCATCGTGCTTGCGCTCCGAGCGATATTCATTCTCGTAGCTCCTGCTGTCTCGTCTCCGCCCCTTTCTCTGCTCTCGTGACTCGCAGCGCTCGGCGAATGACAAACACGAAAAGGCTAAAGTTACCTCAGAGACCGACGCCAGTGGGGAATATCAGCCCTGGGAAAAGCTTCAGCTGGAGATGCGCGATTGGAATATACCGACCACACGGTAGAGGCCTGACGTGCGTACTCTTTCGTTCGGCTGATGCGCTGCAAATGCCCATGGCACCTCCAGTCAAGGACAGCGAACACCTGACTTCTCGAGTTGTTCTCCGCTACCTCACCGCTCACCTGTCTACTGCGACACAGCACCGTGGAATTGTTACCGACGTTGTCTCGCTCCCAGGCAAGGAGATCATTTGTTCGGTCTGGAAGTCCCTGCTCTCGCCCGCTTTTCTCGGAAATTTAGTCATCGAGACTCACATTCTTCACTGTCAGTGATTGTGTTCTTCGGTCTTGTAGATACACCGCGATCTTGTGTGAATGCACTCGTACATAGTAGGTCACCAGGATTAGGAGCAACACATGAGCCGCTGTTCTTGTGAATTCTATCGACGTCCCGCTCGATAACACTTTTGTCGCATATACTCCTGAGGATAAGGACACCGCGATCGCCGCATTGCAGGCCAGAGGTCATCGGGCCTATTATATTGGTGATGTCACCAACTATGGGCCAGAACTCTCGTCCTGAAGCTACGCTCGCCATTACAAGTTAACAGGCCGGATCTCAGGTATGGCAGCTCACCAGTACTAGAGCTGTGCTTCTGGGCTCAGATCTCCGTCGTTGCGTTCTGGCGATGCTGGAGATTGTAACGGCGGTATGGATGGATGGGTACTGATTCCTCGCGTGGTACATGTTCTACAATCTCTTTGCGGTGCTTCCCGCGTCGCCCATCATGCATCACGGTTCGCCCGCCGGGCTGGGATCGGTGAAATGCTGATTGTCCTCTCAGTAGTCGCAATTAGATTGGGCTTGACGTTATCTGGGCGTGGAGGATATCGCACCTTAGAATCTGTAGTGACAATTAGAGCACATACATATCCATTGTTGCTCGTCCTTCATATAACGTGGGTGAATTGTTTTCTAGCCATAGACTTCCAAAGATCTATGTGACATCATGCGTTTCACTCATTCCAGTGCGAGAGACCTCTAATGCATTGAGATATTCCGAGTTACGAGTGGGTGTCGACAAGATGATATCACAGAAATCATCGTTTTGGTATCTTGCCCACAGTGGTGTAGGCTCTTTGGTGGTAGAGTAAAGGCAACGACCGTAATCTTTCATTCTCAAGTTGACCCTCTGGCTCTTGAACGTCCTCCACACTTAAAACACGTGCAATGAATAGCTCTGAAGCCAACCCACTACCACCTTCTACTTGCTGCACCTCCGCTTCCCACTCTTCCATACTCGAATGCAACCACCGCGTATCATTCAGGGGCAACGACCGACCGACCACGGTGCAGGAGAGCGCGCCTAAAGAACCTTTAATAACCGGGAGACCATCTGCAGACTGCGTCCACTGCACCTCCGATTCTGCAAACGGAAAGGGGTGCAGATCTGGACTTGAGAACAATCGTGCAATATTAGATTGCGCAGCAGAGAGGATATTGACGACCATATGGGACGACATCTGCATCTGGGGCTTTGCTGCATGGGCATTCAGAGCTAGAGCCATCCGTGATGGGACGCGGAGAGAGAATGCGACGAGTGGATGCGGGTCGAGCGCGATGGACGTGAAGGACGACAATGTAGCGCCATGAAAAATTGAGGGTGCTTTTTTCTGGCTTTGGATGGATGAATCACTTCGTGGTGTAGTTTCATCGTCTGGTAGGGTTGACGTGACTACCGCCACAGGCTGGGCTGTCTCTCGGAGAAGCTTGCGCAGAGATTGTTTGACGAACCTCGCTTGTGTAGACGGCACAGAGCTATAGCTTCGGAGTAGGTTGTAGTGCAGATTATGCGTTGTACGTCTGACAGCACTCGTGCATGACTGTAGCATATTGGGCTACCAATGAGGTACTGACAAAGATATTAATGGTTGTGAGTTGCTGACTAATACGAAATATTTGAATTTCCAACTGAAATCAGCACACCGAACAGCCGGACTCAGTCTATGACTAACTTGTAACTACAACAGGTATTGCATTACTTACTCCTACACGAAGTTGTGTGTCTAAGTTGTCTAGCATGTCCAACATGTCAACATTGTGGCTATTTGTATGGATTGTAATACTCTGTGACAGAGTTGTAAAGGAGGGACTTTGCTGTGGAAGTGTACTATTTGTACAAGGACCCTGTAGTTTGAACTTTACTGATGAAGCAGGTCTTGGGAGTTGACGCAATGAAGGGGCACTATTGCAGTAAATTATATGCATACGTTCGAAGGAGTGACATGGTGAGTGCTGGAGTAGCTGCTCGACACGAGAAACAACGGTATTCATGCACTCCGAGCTGTGCAAGTATAGATAGTCAGATTCGAGCGCAGGGAAGCACTTACTGCTCGATTGAATGCGATGGAATACATTCTGGAAGCTTTGGAGACCAGAGTCAGACACATGTATGCACTGAGGTGCTGGGAGGGCATACTGTCAAGGACGGCGGGTATGATGATAGAAGCATTCTTGCCGTAACAGTGATGGAGGCGTGGAGGCGAACAGCCTCAAGTGTCCTGGGCGTCTATGGAAACGAGACAGCAGGCCAAAGTCCACCTCGACCGTGCCCAACGCCATCAACCTCCAGTAAAATGTCGAAGCTCATTCCAATCACCACACCCTTGCGACAGTTTAAAGGCCACGAAGAACGCGTGAGGGCAGTCGTAGTTTTCCCCGATAAACGACGGATGATTACGGGCTCGCACGACAAGACGCTTCGTCTGTGGGACTTGAAGACAGGCGTTGTGTTGAAGAAGATGGTGGGACATATCAGCGAGGTGTTGAGATTGGCAGTATCACGGGATGGGCAATTGATAGCAAGCGGTGGTTTTAACGGAGTGCTCATCCTCTGGCACGGAGAAACTGGAGAATCACTCACCTCCATAAGAGCCCACTCTGATTGGATCTCCTCGCTGGATTTTTCTCCTGATGGAACAGCGCTGGCCACTGGTTCAGACAAAACGACGAAACTATGGAACACCAAAACCTGGCAGATGCAAGGAAATCCAATCAACTGTGGTTATAGTGATGTCCGTTGCGTTCGGTATTCGCCATCTGGAAACCTTCTTGCTATCGCAACACACGACAATATCACAATTTATAATTCAGGCATGATAGAATGTGTCGCCTCCTTCAAGGGTCATATATCATACAACTTGTCACTCGCATGGACACCCGATGGTACTCGCCTTCTCACAGGCGGCGATATTTCCGATCCTACTATACGCGAATGGGATACAACAACCTGGCAGCAGGTCGGTGATCCCTGGACGGGCCACTCTTACAATATCCATGCCATTGCCGTTAATCCTACTGGTACACTCGTTGCCTCCGCATCTAGTGACCAACATGTCCGTCTCTGGCAGCGTCCTTCCCGACAAACCATTTCCACTTTCAAGCACTCATCCTTGACGGTATCCGTCACTTTCTCCGTGGACGGCAACCACATCATCAGCGTAGATGATAAGATGATATCAGAGTGGGCAGTATCTCGGGGTGTTCATACAAAGGCATGTTTCCGTCCTTGACTCGTATACCACAAATTGAGCATGATTCATGCAGATTCTCGCCATCACAACAGCCCGCATTGCATGCATAGATGGAGACTTATCTACCGCCGAAGAACTACTCACCCAGGATATCAACACCGATGTGAACAATCATACTTCCTACGCCCATCGCTCATTCGTTAGGGCCCGAAAATCCGACTGGGACCGCGCCCTTCAGGATGCAATCAAGGTGAGACTCACTGATTCATCCCATGATGACCCCTTACGAAAGGCTAACTCGGCGGTGGCATAGTCCATCAGCATTCAGCCCTCATTGACAGGCTATATCTCAAAGGGTATTACCCTCTGCGGAAAAGGCCTTGTCCGGGATGCGAGGGCAGCATTTGATGTTGCATCCATGTACACTAACGAAGATTCAGAAACTATTCATTTCCTGCTCTTGATCAAGGTATATTGCAGTTGCCTCGCATACTCTCCGTTTCATTACCTATTTCAGGCCATCGCCCTCTTCAATGCAAGTCAACATGATGAGGCATTGCTGCTCCTCAAAGAACTCGCTGCCGGCTGTCCGAATGCCGATATTCGCGCATGTCAAATTGTGGAAGTAAGTATCATGCAGCCACACTGATTCATCAACACTGATCTTTGCAACTTGCACATTAGGCATATCTACACGTTCAACTCGGCATCAAGGCCTTGGATGGCGCACGTCACGAGAAAGCCGCTGACCATTTCACTGCTGCTCTCAGCTCCAACAACTTATCATCGAAATCGGACATTCATGAAATATACGAGGACTTGGTCGTGGTGCGTCATGATGATGCATACATGATGCATTGTATGATTGAGTTTCTTGTCCAGATCTTCGGCTGGGATCTCAAATCATTGCGGCTCATTGCACATCAGAAACATTGTCATGCACTCCTTATGGCAGGTAAACTTCAAGATGCCATGAAATCATACCAATACATGATGGTTTCAAGTGACAAAAATATAAAGGCCGGCTGCCTTGACTGGTCCAATGGCAAGTCTGGATTCCGTAATGTTGTGCAGGCTACAATCCTCACTCGCATTTCACTCAGCTTTCAAGCAAGAATGTATTGCTTTCTGTCTTACCAATGGCGATGCTGCCATCGCCGCAAGCGAATATGACAGGGCTATTGACCCATACTCGGTGGCGATCGACCTGGGTTATACATCCGATGTCGTCTTTGCAAATAGCAGCAAGGCAAAGTTGGCTAAAATGCTATGGGAGGATGCGCTCCTCGATGCGCAAAAGGTGCGATGGCGTCTACGTTCTTGTAGCCCATGTTGACTTCGGCGACGCATAGGTCACCAAACTCAATCCTTCGTCTCACGTTGGATACCAGTTGACACATACAGCGTTGCGTGGTGCGCGACGTTACGACGAAGCCATCGCGGCCTTCACAAGCATGTTGTCCAAGTTGGACAATGCTCCCGAAGCACAGATACGAGGTAAGCGATGGAACACTCCTGCATCGTCTCGGAATGCCTATCTCGTTCTGCAGATCTGCGTCAGCAGTATGTCTCTCCATCCGAAGCAGAAGACGCTATTCGGAGAGCTGTTTGGACTGAACTCGAATTTGCCCCGCTACGACTACTTAACACCTCCACGGGTCTTTTGTGTGACAGAGCGGCACAAATAAACGCCTTCAAAATGAGCCCAGAGTACAATGAGCTTATCTCATTTCCAACGAAGGATTCGAACCTCCGAACGGAGCGCATCAAAGGCGTAGTGGCGACGTACTTTCGCTGTGTCCTGTTATCACACAGGTGGGGGGAGACGGAGACGCTGCTGCACGACATACAGGACAAAGTCGTGTACGAGTTGGATGGACTTGGTGGCATCGTGAAGTTGCAGTCATTCTGCAAAATCGTTCGTGATGCGGGATTTTACTGGGCGTGGATGGACACATGCTGCATCGACAAGAAGAGCAATACCGAGCTTCAAGAATCGGTCAACTCCATGTTCGTCTGGTACCGCCACTCAGCCCTTACCATCGTCTACCTATGTGATGTCCCTCCTTCATCCCAGCCCGGCGCATTGGCGAGGAGTGTTTGGAACGAGCGAGGATGGACCTTTCAAGAGTTTGTCGCTCCGAAAGTTGTAATCTTTTATCAGAACGATTGGTCGTTATATCTCGGGGATCGCTCTCCCAACCACAAAGAGTCCCCTGCAATCATGAAGGAGTTGGAGGATGTGATAGGCGTAGATCGACAGGCCCTCATTGCCTTCCGTCCAGGGATGAGCGACGTCCGACAGAGACTCCAATGGGCGTCATCACGCGTCACTACATTGCAAGAAGACGTCGCGTACTCATTGTTTGGTATCTTCGGTGTCCACCTACCTGTAATCTACGGCGAGAAGAAGCAAAACGCGCTCGGGCGGCTCCTGCAGGAGATTGTGGCTCGGTCAGGCGACATCACTGTCCTCGACTGGATCGGACAAGCTTCCGAGTTCAATAGCTGTCTTCCAGCCCATATTACCTCTTACACCACTCCTCCACGCACCCCTCCATCGTTGTCCGAAGATCAGATTCAGACAACTATCTCTTTGCTGCGAAAAAATCCTGTGGTTGTCGATTTGGCTTCGAAACTTTATGACCAGCTTGATAACACGAGCGCTGCTCGTTTTGCGAACTGCAGACTGCATCTTCCCTGCATCACCTTCCGTGTTACAGAAGTCAGTCTGAGCTACGGCCCGTCCCAGGAGACTCGATATGAAGTCAAGGCAGACGGGCTTCATGACCTACTGATCACAACCAAAGAGCCAATTGTTCAGTTCTCGTGGACAAGGCCCACTCAGCAAACCTTCTTGCTTGTCCGTCCCTGGGATCGGTCTCTCTTCGAGCTACCAGACTTTGCAGATCTGCTAGACGATACAGGGAGCGAAGGAGATTATTGGACGCCGCCGCCTTCTCCGTCAGAAGACTCGCCTAGTCATTCTCTTGTAAAACAGGAGGTAGTTGATTTAGAATCACGAGCATTGCGGTTGCTTGCTCGCCTTGGGCAGCCTTTCGGCGCATTTTTGCTAGCGCGGCAGCGCGGCGGAGAATACAAGAGGGTCGCGTCAGATCATGATATCGTTGCACAGGTCGTCGAAGACGTGATTTCTGTTCCAGACCTGATAGACATCAGGACGATAGAAATACTGTAGCTGTACTCTGAGCGGTTTTGATTGGTACTTCGTATATGTGATACTGCATGCATGTGTATCGGACCATAGTTTCCTTTCAACAGTAGACCGTAGAGACCTATCTGCACCACTTCTCCGTCCGATACCACTAGACTAATGCCCCTTCATGCTCATCGCACCTACCTGCATGGGTGCTCGGGTTCAATTCATGCTCTAAGTCTTGTCACTTTCCTATGTACCACCCTTCGTCCTCTAGAATTCTTTGTGAGTGGGACTGCGACAAGTCGCTCCAAAGCGAACTTTAATAAATTGCGCGATACAACCTAACAGTGCGCGATACAACCACCTATACACAATATCACGAATTTTCAAAGCAAAACAAAGAACTCCATAAGCGCTAACTTCAAGTAGAGTCTGAAAGCGACAAGAAAAAAGAACTAAAAGTTGCCAGCATTGGCAACCAAGCCTCAAATCTTTTTAAGGCCCGGCTGGCAGTAATGGAAAGAGTGTGTCATAGCAAGGATGAGTTTGGTCAGGTAGCAAGGTGTGGGCAATAAAGCTCCATGATTATGGTACTAGAAAAGATACTGAGTAGATGGCAGGAGGGCACGAGAGATTAGAAAGATGAAGGCGTCCCTTGGAGAACGACAATAGGCAGTGGAGATGGACTTGATGACGTTTGATGCAGCTGAACCTTATTAGGTAGCTTTAACGCTCCTAAGGCCTCTACGCAAAGTGGCTTGCATCTGAGCTCGGAACTGGCAGTATGATAGCGGACTGCTATGTTTGTTTATTTGATGTTCGTTTAGATTCTACGCCAATTTACAGACGATGGGTTACAGAGATTGTGAGCACTCTTGATAGAGAGGGACGCCAGGTCATCAGTATGACATGTCTACACATGTGCAAATCGGAGAATAAGAGTAAGAAATTCACAATATGGTTATTGACCCCGCCCAAGATCCAAGCGCCATTCTCCCCGTAGTGTCTGAGACAGCGCACACTGTGATGTCATCTTTCGGCTCAATGTCAGTCCTCAGCTGTGCAAATGAGTCTCATTAAGACAGACCTCGTAACGGTATATCATGAACCACTTGGCCGTGAATCAGCCTTGGCATTTCCGAGTCGACATTTGCCTGTAGTGAATCATCACTCCAGACCCGGCCTTCTCCTGATGTATTGCTAACATCTCGAGGATTTGTGAATGCCACGACGGTACGGATCATGTTGGTCCGCGACCTTGTTACCCACATCCCGCGTCTTCCGTAGTCTCCCAATGCCCAAGCTGATACAAATGTCCTCCTGTCCTGTACAATTCCGAACGGTACTGGAGGCGCCAGTGGTGGCAGTAAATCTTCAGGCAGTGGCGCGGCAACAAATTGTGCCGAAGCAATTGCCATGGGTCGGACTCCCAAAGGCAAGACCGACAATGATGGCAAGGGACGCACTGTCAACTCTACATAGGAATGAAATATTCCATGGAATAGATCGTTTGCAAGTGCAGATAGCCCATAAATCTCGGATTCATCTTCTTCGATACGCGTAGTTTTCGTGAGAGATACACGACGATAGGTCATGGTGTGTGGGAATCTGAATGTGAGTTGGGGTAGAATATCAGAACGCTCCCCAACTCCAGAAGATATATGCGAGGGGAGAGGATATGCCTCGACGGTGTGCATTCTAAAAACCAGGATATACGGCCCACATATCCGCATGGCGGTGATACCATTCCACTACAAAGAAAAATAAGATTTTCAACTGAAAGTCATTCCATTTGCCTAAACTTACTAAATCTCCAGGATCATTAGCACGAAGGGCTACTGTAGCTTGAACTTTGGTTCTCCAGTTCACAACTTCGAAGGATAAGGCAGTGTTGGAAAGCAAAGCGAGCTCTAAGTCAGCATCAATCGCTCTGATGACTTGTGGTGGAAATATTGAAAATTCCCCTCGAGTGACTAGAAGTGGAGGACTTGATTCCGAAGAACGACTGGTATCGAGAGAGATGGTTAAAACTCTTGCAGCAACACTAGAAAATAACATTTATTGGGGCTATAAATGTAGAAAGAAACGGTAACTGACAGTTCAACATGCGTTAATGCAATAGCAAGTACAGAGCCAGCTGTATTTAAATGATATGCACAAGGATACCATGTTGAAGAAGCATAGGTGACGAAAACCTCTGCAGCGAAAGGTGCGAAAACATCATTGATTTTCCACAAGTTGATTTTTCCCTCAGAGCCCACTGCCAAGGACAGCAAATAGTGGTCGGAGACGAAAGCAAGATACCGTACACGAGGGACTGAGTTTTCAATGTCATCTGAATCACATCGTTCCTTGACGAGAAAAGAGTCCTTTCTCGGCAGCAGCCACACCTGCTCGACGTGCATTGCGGTTTTGATCAGGCGTTCCAACTGCAAAGTCGACAGTGTCGCAATTTCCGACTCAGAAAGCGGCCGCGGGAGGACATAGGACATCCGAGAAGTTAAACTAAGCCATAAGCTGCGGTCATGGGTGAATTGAGACAAGGATGTGCACGTCTGTAATGCTTAGCGCTTTAGCTCACGCCGGTACCCACGAAGAAAAGGGAGTGCCTTGCGCAGAGAAAGGATCGTTTCCACATCCAAGAAGCTGGCAATTTGAAGCTGAAGCTCGATAGGGAGATTCTGCATCTCTGCTGGGATCCGGGAGTAGTAATGAACTGCCAAGGAGCGAGTGGTTGGTGTAAGTTTGTTTACGTAACTGGAGAAATTTACGATTAGTATCATTAATATCACTATGGATAAATTTGTAGACATCTAGGTAAGTTGTACATGCTGGTGATTGTGAAAGTCCGGTAGTAAGTAATTATGTGAAACTGGTCCAATCAGTGATTGCAATGTATACCAAGACATCAAACTTGTCGATGAAAGTTAATACTATGTAGCCTTGCAAGGGATAGTCAGTGACGGTGCAATATTACTGTCGCTGCGACGATGACGACGATGACGTTGGACTGAGCAGCCAATCATAAGTGTCCCTGGACGGTTCGACTGCTTGGGAGTCATCCGATTCCTCAGCTTCGGAAGCGCCAGGTGTGAGAGTGTTACCCCACCCGTCTGACATGACACTGCAGAAGAAAGACGACATATTTTTAGAAAGAGGACGAGTGAAGGGGAAGGGAAATGGGGAGTACCTTGTTGTCGATCTTGATCTAGCGGCTTGGAGAGGAAATTTGATTGGAGTTGTAGCTCCAGATAACCATACAGTAGGGTGCGAGCGTGGTACAGTTGGAACTTTTGACCTATGTGGCCGCGGAGTAGATTCTTCGTCAATCTCGGGAACAGGTTTCAAAGGCGTATCGCCGACATCCACATCCGCGTCACGATTGTCGCCTTTGAGACTCTTCGACCGCCTGGTGCGAGTTGTCGTTTTAGACGAGGGCGCAGCATCAGAGTGTTGGCCAATGTCGTTGGCACTACTAGGAGCTGCATGCCTGGTTGACCGTCTGACTCGCGGCTGTTCGTTTTCGTCCACAATCTCTACACTACTGTCATCAGAAATCTGCATGTTGGAAGAAACAGCGACAGAAGCAATGCGGTACATCATCCTAGCGCCCGTCCTAGAGCGCGTAGATTGCCGGCTCGTCGAGCCATCCACAGACATGTTGTCGGTATCGGAGTCCGTAGCTGTTCTTGACCCAGCCTTCGCGGTGTTCCTCGATGGCCTGCGTTGAGTTTCCGACCCACTCGCTTCGCTCACTTCGCGGGAGGAATATCCTGCAAGCTCCTTCAATTTCTTCAGTTGCTCTGCCCGCTGACGCGCTTTCTCTTTCCTCTCCATCTGTGCTGTGGACCTACGCTTCTCCCGCTCCTCTTTCCACATTTGCTCCTCAAGCTTCTCCTCTTCCTCGAGCTCCAACCTCCTGGCTTTGGCACGTTCCATAACAATGCGATCCGCAACACCCTCGTCGTCGTCATCATCATCACCGAGTGCCGTGCCCTTACCACAACCGGTATCGGGGAACATGGCAACGCCATATTGCGAGCTTTCACGGAGGGTTACAATCGCTTCGTCCCTATCGAGATGAAGGTCTTGCATGATGAGCCCTACTGCAGCTTCAGGGATTAGTACGAGCTGAATAAACTCCGCAGGTGTGAGAGGGGCTATCGAAGAAGGTTCAAATGATGAAAAGGGGAAGAGACTGTAGAGCGTTTGATGTATGATCAACAAGCCGAGTTCACCGTAGCTAGGACACCATTTAGTACACAGACTTATGAGGATCGAATACACTTACTACCCAGGCTGAGTCTTTTCGAAGCTGGCAAACTGGCCCTTCACACCAGTAACCGTTCGACTGCCTTGTTTCTTGATTTGCTTCTTGATTTCTCTCCAGAAGTCACTTCGTGCTCGGGGACCCCTTGCGTCGTCGTCCACAGAATCCTCATTGTCACTGTAGATGTCGGTATCGGTGATTATAGCCTCGAGCGCGCCCTTCATCCTCTCAATCCTCTTGGGTACCATCTTGAAGTTGATACTTTGCGGCCATCCTTTCTCCACAGCCTCAGGCAAGGAATGCGTTTCGAAGTGATGTCGCTGACAAGCTGAGATATATATTCCTAGAGGAGCCTTGAGCCCGCGAGAATTTCGAGGACGCGGGTCTGGGTATGACTTCTGCTTCGCAGTTGCCAAGAGATTCTTCAGTTGTGGAGTTGGATTGCGCGGCAGTGGTTCGTCACAGTACGGGCAAACTGTGGAAGGATTGATCACTCTGTCTATTTCAACTGCACATATAGGGTGTTTAAATGTTAAACGAAGAATACTGGATGAAAAGAAAGACCTACATGAGTCCTCATCCAAGTGTTCATCTTCTCCCAGGATCAACCTTGTCAAGATTCAGCTATTGAAACAGGAGCAGAAATCATGGATTCACCTTGAATTGTCTTCCTTATGCCTCTTGGCTTTTCGCACGCATTCTCCATCGCTATCGTCCGAAGCTCGCTTAGACCCCATGCTCTCCGAAGACGACGGAGGGCTACGTCGATGTGCAGTCTTTATTTTACTTAAGCCCACGGGGAAGGGTCTAAGGGTAACATTGGGGCGTACAGTATCGCAATGGTTTATGGCAAGTTCACCATCGTCTTCGTCCTGATGAGGGGTTAGCGCACGTCTCTTCCCCTTATCCCGTGAGGGTGGTTGCACTGGAGAAGCTAATGGGGAAGGCGCAGGGAAGTTTCCAAGTGTCTCTGAGCGAGTGAGGCCTGGCTTCGGAGTGTGCAAAGATAGTGGAAAGGGGCTAGGTCCCGTATGTTCAAGGAGTGGCTGCGTCGGAAGATTTGACTTTCCCAGAGGGCTCATAGGGAAAGGAGCAGCGGGTTCACGTGACAGTGCATTTGTCTTCTCCTTCGGCTGTGGGCCCATATGGAAAGGAACAGAGGATTTACGTGACAGCGCATTTACCTTCTCCTTCGGCTTGCATATAGGTACATTTGCATTCTCCTTTTTTGCTGCTGAGGGCTCTCGAGCACTCTTCCAAGGAGGAGAAGTGTCAGAAGCGCGTGGGCTCCCATCATATACCGAATGACTACCCAAAGGGAATGGCTGAGGCTGCCAGCTAGCACGCGGGGGACTCCAACCACGGACTATTGAGCCCTCAACCTTCACAGCTCGCGGCTTAGGAACGCGCTTGGGAAGTCCGTCTTCTGCGGTCGAGGATGGAGTGGCTGTCTTCCTCGACACAGAGTTCTTTCCTGGGCCTGGACGCGCAAAGGTTGTATCCATCTGTTTCTTCGGCTTGGTTGCAGGTTGGAAGGGCTTGTTCTGAGAGAATAGGTCGTCAGATATTGGTCTGAGTAATTCTTGAGAGTCGTCTGCGTCGGGCAAAGATGACGATGGAGGAATACTCTTCTCTACCCGCGACTCCTTAATCTTCGTGAATTTGGGGAGTTTTTCTTTCGGACGGAAACTTGGGTGATACGGATGACCATTTGGGGCAAGATTGGCTTTCTGAGGCATCGACTCTGTTGTCTTGCCGCGGAGGACGCGTTCGTGTATAGGTGACAAGCCCAACGGTTGAGCACCTTCAGATAACAACAGCTCGTCATCACTGTCACTAGGAGAGTCTCGTTCCAGACTGGTTAGAATGGGACGCGGCATGGCAGGCTTGACTTTGCTGCCGGTCGCCTTGCCTTGCACGGGTTGGGATGGAGCAAACGAGGACCCGAAGTCTTCATGGCCTCGACCCTTGCCTGACTGAACAAAGAATGGACGCTTTGTCATTCTATGAGTCCTGTCTGAGAAGATGTCAGTTTTCTTCCTTTCCAATTCGCCCTGAAGCCGCTCCATCCTCGGCTACCAGCCAGCCACTGCTGAGGTAATGCGGATGGTGACACGCTTCTTGTATATAACCGACGCGTTGTTTTGGTTAGTTGAATTCTAAGGCCTGTGCCAAACTTCAACAAACATAGCTACCACTTGACACCACATCTTAATTACCGTGAGGAGCCCGTCAGTAAGGCTGTAGGGGTCCAAGTGTGCCGGCCGTGTTCACATATTCTTGAAGCCAGAACAGCTTGCTTATAACTTGATCCAGGATGGACGTTGATAGACGACGAGTCTTGTTCACTCCATCATGAATTCTAGCTGAGTCAATTGCTAGGTTGGACTGATGACTGACCATTTGTGCCTGAGTCACCTCGGATATCCGATAAACATTTGTTCCTGTCTGGAACTGACAAATAGACAGGTGCGGCGCGGCCTACCGAAGGTTATTGAATCTCCCACTGCGACTTTTTCTGACCAGGTGTTCTCCTGGCAGACATTGCGTCGATTTTCAGCCAACAGGGGTGTGCGTGTCCGCGGACAACGAAGCCGAGTCCTCGCCGGGCTCAGACGGTCATTAAGTAGGCGATCTTTTGAAAAGGGTAAACCAGCGAGCTCGTCAAACTCAGCGGCCTGTAACGCCGGGCTCGAATTATCCCGCTAGATAGAGGTGGGTTACAGTTCAGCCCCGGATCTACAAACTTAGCTATTCATTGACTAGAACTGGATATCAGGAGACATTTTGCGACCCTATTTCAAACTGGTGCTTCTCAGTGAGCTCTCCACCAATGACAGTGCTTGCTTCAGTGGTGAAGACAACCTCAAGCGTGAACTTGAAGACAGGAGCCTCGCGGAATGTGACGCATCTTCGATTTTTAGGGTCCAGTCCGACTATAAATAAGCTTATTGAACATGTCTTGAATACCAACCGGCTTCGTCTCGTCTCCTTACACAAGTGTGCAGTGGGCTCTCAATGACCGATCACGAAGGAGACCCAGCCTTCCGCGTACTAGCGATTAAACGCGAGCAACAAATTCCAGAATCTGTCAATCCGCCTATTGCAACGCCAGTACCACTTATACACAAGGAAGCATACACAGATGCCCCACTCCATACCGAGGAAAGGGACGAAGGGACTTCAAAAACTATATTCCATGCACCGACTGTGCTAGAAGATGGGTCCTTCTATGTTAGTCTTTGCACAGTTTCTCATTTTTGTCATGCGCTTACTGACAAGGACTAGATTGATTTCGAAGACAGAGATAGGCGGAATCCAGTCAACTTCTCTCCTGCGAGGAAGTGGGCAATCACGATCAATGCTTGTGCCTTTACGAGCATTGTAGGTAAATCTGCAAGTCGGTGGAACCACATCACTTTATGTTTATCGTCTCTCGCTTTTTCTAGCTGCCGCCGTGTCTTCGTATACTATGGGTTATTCGTCGATGACCAGAGACCTCGATTGTACATTATTCCAAGCAACTCTGGGATTGAGCGTGTACACTTTAGGATTTGCATTCATGCCCCTGGTCACTTCGTCGTTCAGCGAGGAATTCGGACGCTTCCCTTTTTACATCGTCTCGTCTTTCATGTTTGTACTGACCGAAGTGATAATAGCTTTGTGAGTTTGTGTCTCACGGGAACGTCTCCATTTTGCTATAAGGATTACCCAGGGCTCCAAATGTACAAATCGTCATTGTAGCTCGTGCTATTGGAGGGTGCTTTGGCTCGACGGGCGCAACACTTGTGGCTGGGACTATTGCAGACATATGGCTGCCTCATCAGTTAGGTTCACCGTCTTTCTAGGAATTCGAGATCTTATGATCCTGAAGACGAGGATTTCCGATGTCCCTCTATGCCTTAGCGGTTGTTGCATCTTGTGGTTTAGGCCCGATGATTGCGGGCTGGATCGAAGCCAACCCGTCCCTGCAATGGCGGTGGATACAATGGATCCATGCTGTGTGCGGTGTTGTTTGCTTCCGTCTTGCTGTCTTCGTCCTCACTATTCTTTTAGCGTCAGCGGGGTGTGTTCTATCTCCATTCTTTTAGTTATGAGAGAGACTCGCTCGACCGTCATTCTGGCTCGTATGGCTCGTCAAGTTCGAAAGGACACCGGAGATGGCCGATACCGTGCAAGATCAGAAGCAAACAAGCCCTGCCTTATGTCTATGATTGCGACTTCATGCACTCGCCCATTAAGTAAGTGCATTCATCAGCATTAAATCGTTTGCTGAATCAGTGCTAGGTCTCTTATTCACTGAGCCCATTGTTCAGAGCTTTAGTGTACGTCGTTTCTCACCGATCTTCACCGCAGACCCGACTCATGAGCCTTACAATTGATTATATATCCAGCTCTGGATTGGTTTCGTATGGGGAGTTCTCTTCTTTTTACTCGAGTAAGTGTCTCCTGAAACTCGGTGAAATATTGTGAGCAAAGTTGTTGCAGCTCAGTATCGAGCGAATTCAAAAACATCTACGGATTTGGTGTCGGAGAGACTGGGAGCGTTTTCGCCACCATAGCGTAAGGCTGGTTTTTCAACGTAATAAGCAGTGTGGGTAACTGTGAACGTCTCAGCATCGGAAGTCTTCTAGGTTACTTGGCTAATGTCTACGAAGAAAGACTATACAAGTCAGTGATCGACTCTCTGAAGAGGAAATTCAGACTGATCATAGATTCAGAAAATATGTCCACTGCAAAGGCCAAGAAGCTCGTCTTTACATGGCTTGCGTAGCATCCATAACCCTTCCCACCGGAATGCTCATCTTTGCGTGGACCGCCCGAGCAGATATTCCGTGGATAGTTCCCCTGGTCGGCCTTACAGTCAGCATCTTTCAGCTATCAACCTTCCCTATCATCGCTGATAAAAGTGCCAGCTTTTCATGACCTCCGCGTTTGTCATCTATCAAGCCGTATTCATCTACTTGGCAGATTGGTGAGCGCTACGCCCTCGCACTAGCATGCTTTGTTCGCCTGTTGACGAGCAGCGAGCTAGCTATGGGCCATATGCATCTTCGGCGCTGGCAGGTCAGAGTCTGTGTCGTAAGTTCTTCTCCGTTCCTGTATCAAGAATAGTATCAGTATCCAATTTGTCTCGCAGGAAACATACTTGCTACTGTCTTCCCGCTCTGCACGAGCCGAATGAACGGCCTCCTCACGTACAAATGGGCAGGTACTGTCTTTGCGCTAATAGCGGCCATCATGATCCCTATACCATATGTGAGTGATTCAAACACTCTATTGTATGCATTTGCCCATGATTATATAGATTCTTTTCGTTTATGGGTCGAGAATACGAGGGTGTAGCCCTGTCTCCCAGAAGATCCTGGAGATCGAGGCTGAACAAAAGAATCCCGCCGAGTTGGAAAAGTCGTAAGACTATCTATTCGCTCATTGCTCGTCATTAAGCTATAGAGATGTGGTGAGAATGCTTGCCACCGTTAATTATTACACAAATTGGCATGAAGAATCTTATAGTAATCAATTGGCACGTACATACTACTCGATATGATTTGAGATTATATTAGGTGGTATGCTTAATCTATATCTTGTACACAGTTATGTTGACCACCATCTACCGCATGCTTCAATCAAAAAGATACAAAGAAAAGGGACATTCTCCGTGGAGTCCCTAAAACGACGTGTTGGAGTCTTTTGCCAGTGCTCTTGTTGAATTGATGAACTTTTGGCGACACCTGAACTAGGGTTAGGGTTACATTGATCGATCTGGCAGCACCAGGCAGCAGTACTAACGTCATTGTGACCTAAAGGTCGCATCTTATTCGACAGCGGTAGTCTGTCAAGATGTGGGTTGAAGGGAGAGATTGAGAGATCACCATCGGACCAGCCACGAACGTACACCGCAAAGTCACACTCTTGGCAATTGCTGGTCCCACTGTAGTATCCACTGATATATTTGTTCGGGCCCTTTCAATATGGCATCAGAAGCTACGTCAATCGCCGGACCGCAGAGGCAATGTTGGTGATGGAACTTTGTATGACGTTAGCTGCCGTCGGCCATGTTCAGAACTTCTTTCACTGCCACTCAGTCACTGCCAGCTGCAGTGTTGAACGTTGAACAGGGGTTCAATTGGCAACTTCAACCCTAACGTCAATATATGATCCGCACGCGCCAATCGAACTACTGATTCATCGGTACAGTGCTGCGTGACTCGTTGTGCCTACTGACAACGAGACCCTTGGTGACCACTGACTACTACATACACGCACACACTGGTGGCATGCAGCGCCCTGGCGCACCCGCCGAGCCCTTCGTTCTACACAGCAAGAACTCCTAGTCATCCTACAGCCCTCTCAACACCAAACCGTCACTCCTGGCTCCCCTGCCGCAACTTCCCAACGCAACTCCCTACGCCGTCCCTGTACCATCCCTGATACTATCCCTCGTTTTTGCAGGACCCGCAGCTCTGATCATCCTCCTGCGTACCGCACCTCAGCTGCTGATTCGTGCGCGTGAACTGTGGTCCGCTCTCTCACGGCGTGGTACATCCACGCTTCCTCACCCTGTTACACCTGGAGCCCAATATCCATTCTGCTGGCGGCCGCATCCATCTGTCACCTTGCGCTGAGTACACGATGCACACCTCCCTATTCTCTCTTTAAACTTTGCTCTCACTCCTTTCGCCACATAGCACTGTCTACATATGTTTTCAATTTGATTTTCATACATACTCACATCAGGAATCAGGAACGACGTCGAGGATTTCTCGAGACCACTGAAAAAGAAGAAGATGGTGATGTCATCTTTCACCCCAAGGAGATTGCAGCACTGTATTCTACTGTAATGTACAAACAATCCGAGGTTAAAAGGGCTCCTCAAGCATTGTCAATCCATTTCGCTGGGTATAAAGTATGAATGCAGTCTTCATATCGATGGTATTAATGAGGAATGCTCAGCAATGCATCGATGGCACGCACCTCAGGGAGATCGGCCACAGCTATAGGCTTCGGGAACAGGGCAACTGCGCAACTATTCGATTCCATCGGCTTTCCTACTGGGGATAACGAGGAGATGAGATTCAGGCAACCTCCTGTTGAAAAACCGTACAAACGCACCCGTCTGTTCAGTCATGGCGTAGGCTTGTACACATAGCTGTCCATTGATCGTGAATGTTTGGTCCTTTCTATATGAAGTGTCGTCAGCGCAGTGCTGAGAAGTAGCACAGGGACGGACGGGAGTATGCCCAAATCAACGATGGGTAGACGTGAATCGTCGTGGTCGACTAAACATAGAGCAAGTCTAGTTTCCTCATATTCATTCTTGATCACCAAATCGTCAGATATATATCGAGTCTGAGTTGGCTCAGCCTGCTGTAACACATTAGAGGCGACATCAATACTCATCCTCGAAATCGGTTGAGGGACATACCCATTCTACAGCGAGGCTTGCGTTGCTACCATGGATGGTTTTTTCACCGTAAGGAGGAGTCGAGGTCCATTGCAACCCGCCTTTCTGCTTAAACTCGAGTATAGTCTCTGTGCCTTTCTTTAGGAATCAAGTGTCATTTGAAACTGACAATCGGGTGACACAGATAAGTAACACCATACCGTAAGTATTTCACTGATCTGGGGGGTCAACACGAAATTCTCCTTTTCCTTGACTGTGCTAACAGCGATCCTTCAAAATTTCATCAGTCCCATTATGATGCAATTCGAGATAACACTTCACTTTGAGTGTATAGTAACTACACGGCATGTATCACCTGTGGTTGAGTTTTAACCACACAAGTCCAGTTCGGGAGCCAACATTACTTCACTATTGGCTTGGAATGTAAGAATCTGGTACAAAGGCAGGCATGTCACGTACTTGTGCCTGTGAAACTGCCTGCATACCTTCCAAGGTATTGCCCTGAGTTCACTCATTACGCTGTCCCCATCACTAGCATTGAATGGGCAGAGTGTGATGATGACCAGCATGAAAATCAGAAGTTGAGTTAGTAGTCTAGATATCACGGTAGATACCACCGTGATACCCATGCAAATCAAGCGTACTAATATGTGTTTTGCTTTAGCTTTTTACGGCGTTCCGATGTCAACGACTCAACGTACAGATACTGGTTTTGCTCGTAGCCTTGGGTGCGGTCATCTGCGGTGGTACATAACGGGGTGGGACTGAGGCTGATAATTCACCTGAGATCTGAGACACGGCCTCTGAGAAAAGTCCACAGTGCAAGCATATGTCAATACTTCATTTGAAGTTTGTCAACGTTACATTGCATCATGACTAATCCAATTCAGGCGTGTGCCATACTAAGGTTCGCTCGCAACCCTCAATCTCTCCCAGAATGGCGGAAGACACAGCGCAGCGCTTCATCACCACATCCGTTCGCGCGTTTGAGGATCATAAAGGCAGTGTTCTCGCAGCTGCAGTCTTCCCCGATGGACGCCGTATGGTGACGGGTTCGACAGACAAGACCCTTCGTCTGTGGGACTTGAAGAATGGCGTTGTGTTGAAGAATATGGAGGGAAATCGCGACCCAGTATGGGCAGTGGTAATATCACGAGATGGGCAAGTCATAGCAAGCGGGGGTGACAAGGGAGAGCTTATCGCTTGGCACGGTGTCACTGGTGAATCTCTCACCAAAGCCATCAAAGCACACTCCTGGTCGATCTTTTCGCTGGATTTTTCTCCTAATAGCAAAGTACTGGCAACTGGTTCACGGGACCAAACGACGAAGCTTTGGTGCACAAACACATGGAAGCTGCAAGGAAATCCAATTCCCTGTCGTGCAGCAGTCTACTGTGTTCGGTACTCGCCAGATGGCGAACTTCTTGCTATCGCGACATTCAGGGACATCCAAATATGGAATCCGCGCACAAGGGATTGTATCGCAAACTTCCACGCAGCGATCAGTCCAGCAAACAACATCTCACTCGTGTGGACGCCCGATGGTAGACAGCTTCTCTCGGCGGGCTCTGGTTCTGATCCCACCATAAGGTGCTGGGATTCATTTACCTGGAACCAGGTCGATGATCCTTGGAACGGGCACACCCACTTTATTAATGCTATTGCCATAAATTCTGCTGGTACGCTCGTCGCCTCTGCATCTCATGACACCCATGTCCGTCTCTGGCGTCTCTCGGATCGACGAACTATTTCCGTATTCAAACACTCCAGTGCAGTATGCTGCGTCACCTTCTCTGCAGATGGAAAGCACATCCTGAGTGGAGGTTATGATAAAAAAGTCTTAGAGTGGACAGTACCCGAAGACGCTTTACCGGTGGATGTCCCTATGGAACATTCATTAAACGTCGTAAGACCCCCTTATTTTTGCCCCTTCGGCAGCTCAATTCGCGGAAGGACACTTTGCGGCAGGACACCCCAGGTAGTCAGTGGACAAACAAAGTAAGTTCGCATCGATGTCCTGTTCTGTCATATCCTCTAATTTGGATGCGAAGCCTCAAGCTTTAGAACACAAGGCATATCTCTCACCCTTGACTGTGGTCACACAACGTGATCATGCTCCATGCAGATCCTCTCTATAAATACGACAATACGCAATGCATGCTTAACTGGAGACTTGCATACCGCTGAAGCGCTGCTAACGGAGGAGATCGACGCCGACGGTAACAACTATAATTCCTATGCCAATCGCTCCATCGTTATGGCGCGACAACTTGATTGGGATTGTGCTCTTGCTGATGCACACAAGGTGAAATACACCAACCCATCACCTCTGGAGATAGGCTAACTTTCATGGTGACAGTCTGTGAGCATTCAGCCCTCGTTATCAGGCTTGATCTCGAAGGGCATTGCCCTCTGCGGGAAAATGCAATTTCAGGATGCGATGAAAGCATTTGACCTCGCGTTCACGTTCACAAGCGAAGATTTCAAGACTGTTCATTTACTTCTATTGATTAAGGTAGGTTCAGTTTCACTCGCATACTACCTCTTTCACTCCGAATTTCAGGCCATCGCACTCTTCAATGCAAATAAACAAGTGGACGCAATGCAGCGCCTTCGAGAACTTGCCACCACTTGTCCTAATGCAGATGCTGTTGCGTGTGGCGTCGTGGAAGTGAGCATCTTGCATTCAACAAAATGCAGGTTCGCGCGTTGATTTACGCTAATTTTCTTAATTCATACTTTAGGCTTATCTACATGTCCGACTGGGAACCAATGCCTTGGATAGCGCGCGTCACAACGAAGCTGCTGACCATTTCGCCGATGCTGTTAATTTCATTGCCTTCTCGTCTGAATCAGCCATTCATTCTACGTATGAGGACTTCGTTGTGGTATGTTGATGTGATGCAGCCGAACGTGCTTTACATGTCCAACTGCGTGCTTTCAGCTCTTCGGATGGGACCTCAAGTCCTTGTGGCAAAATGCACACCAGAAATGGTGTGATGCACTCCTTTGCGCAGGTAGACTTACCGAAGCCGTTAGATCATATCGATATATGATGAATGAGAGCGATGAAACTACGAAGGCCGCTTGCCTTGATTGGTCCACTGGCAAGTTTTTAGCGATGTCACACAGGCTACAATCCTTACCCGCATTTAACTCAGCTTTTAAGCAAAATTGCCATGTGCGCTATGCTGCCAATATGGATACTGCTCTCGTTGCAAACGGAGATGATGTCCTCGCTGCAGGCGGAGATGCCGCCCTCACTGCACACGATTATGACAGGGCTATTCAGCTATACTCGGCGGCGATCGACCTGGATTCTGCAACCGATATGATCTATGCGAATCGCAGTATAGCAAAGTCGAAAAAAATGCTATGGGAGGGTGCTATTCTCGATGCGCAAGCGGTGCGATGACATCTACTGTTTTGTCGCCAATGCTCATTTTAGCGATGCTTAGGCCATCGAACTCAATCCTTCATCGTACCGTGGGTACGAGGTGAAATATACAGCGCTTTATGGCGCACGACGCTACGATGAAGCAATTGAGGCTTTCCAAAACATGCTCACCAAGTTGGAACATTCCTCCGACACACAAATACAAAGTGAGTGCTGAACATGTAACCCATGCGACAGGATGCTTGACTGTTTGTCCAGAGCTGCGCCAGCAGTACATCAATCGATCTGAAGCGGAAGTTTTTATTCGAGAGATTATTAATGCTCAACTTGAGAACGCCCCGCTTCGTCTAATTAATACCTCCACTGGGTGTTTATGTGATCGAAAGGTGCAGATAAGTGCCTTCGAAGCGAGCACAGAGTACAAGAAACTAGTGTCGTCAACTACGAAGTACGCAGACCTCCAATGGAAGCGCATCAAAGACGCGGTGGCGCCGTACTTCCACTATGTCATGCTATCACATAGGTGGGAAGGCAAGGAGCCGCTGCTTCATGACATCCAGGAGAAGGACGTGTACACGTTGAATCCGGTTGACGGCGTCGTCAAGTTGCAGTCGTTCTGCAGAGCTTCTCGTGATGCGGGGTATCGCTGGGCGTGGAGCGATACATGTTGCATCGACAGGAATAACAATGCAGAGTTGCAAGAATCAGTCAACTCCATGTTTATTTGGTATCACCACTCAGCTCTCACGATTATCTACCTTTCGGATGTTCTGCCTTCATCCAAGTCTGGCGCACTGGCGAAGAGTGAGTGGAACAGACGAGGGTGGACCTTCCAGGAATTCGTGGCTCCCAAATTCGTGCTCTTTTATCAGCAGGACTGGTCCTTGTATCTCGACGACCCCTCTCGCAACCACAAAGACTCTGCCACTATCATGAAGGAGTTGCAGGATGCGACGGGCATAGATCCGCGGGCCCTCGTCATGTTCCGTCCAGGGATGAGCGGCGCCCGAGAAAAACTCCGATGGGCGTCAATGCGTGTCACCACATTGCAGGAAGACATTGCATATTCATTATTTGGCATATTCGGCATTCACCTACCCGTTATCTATGGTGAAAAGAGGCAAAACGCTCTCGGGAGGCTCTTGCAGGAGATTGTAGCTCAGTCGGGCGACATCACTGCCCTAGACTGGGTCGGACAATCATCCGAGTTCAATAGTTGTCTGCCAGCTGAAATTGCATCATATGCAGGTCTGCCATGCACCCTACAATCTTTGCCTGAAGACGAGTTTCAGGCAACTGTCTCCTCGCTGGAGAATGTCGTGCCTGTAGATTTGGCTTCAAGACTGTACAACGTGCTTGACAACTTGAGCGCGCCCCGTTTCTCTCAACGCCGGCTTTATCTGCCCTGTATCACGTTCCCTGTGACGGAATTCAGACGGAGACGTGATCAAGGCCACGAGACGTATTTCACGTATGAAGTCAAGGCACAGAGACTTCATGATCTGCTGATCACTACGGAAGACAAGCTGGTTCAATTTTCACCAGCAAAGCCCATCCTGCAAACATTCTTGCTTGTCTATCCGTGGAACCGGCGCCTCCTCAGATTGCCTGACTTCGCAGAACCACCTGGTTTTTGGGACGATATACAGAGTGAGGAAGGTTTTTGGGACGATACGCAGAGCGATGAAGATTTTTGGTCCGTGCCTGAGTCTCCGTCAGACGATTTCTCCGGCAGGCTTCCTGAAGAACGTTTGGCTGATTCAGAGTCTCGCTTGCGAGCGTTGCAATTGATTGTTCGTCTTGGACAGCCTTTTAACGCGTTTCTGCTAGCGCGGCAGCGTGGCGGAGAATACAAGAGAATCGCGTCAGATCACAATATCATTGCACAAGTCAAAGACATGACTTCCGTTAATGACACGATGGACATCAGGACACTAGAGATAATGTAGCTACAGTAGATATGCTTGCTCATAATTTGAGGGACGCTCAGAGTTGGCGCACACGCCGCACACCGCCAGCAGGAAATCGCCGAGACTTCGGTCACCGTCATCCACGCATGTCCCGCTCGGACAAGAACAGGATGGTATTGTTGTGATTTGAACAGGCTCTCGGCCTATGAAACAGGTCTTCTGTTGACCTCTCCGGTGAGACAGGTGTGAGTGTTTAATAGCAAAGACCGGCCTTTGATATCAGGAAAACAAACTTAGATTAAGTATGTCAAGTTAAACAAAATTCCACCTGAGTGGCACCGCTTATGTTACTACTAGTTGAAGGCAAAAGTCTATCCTGCATGTACAGGCTGCAGTACTGCAGCACTTGCTACAGCACTGAGCAGTGACTTCGTTGGATGTGCATGTGAGGACCGTCACCAGTTGACCAATATAGCACACCGCGCAGAGATCCTGGCGCTCAACACAGGTCACAGGCCCTCGCACTCGCCGAGCTTCGTCTCCAGCTTTACTTCTGAATATCTATGTTCTTGCCAAGTTTTATTCTCCAATTGATATCTCAGTCTAGCTATAATATACTTTACAGACTAGATACAAGTATCAGTATCCTAGATACGAACGTGAGTGATCTAAGTACGGCGGGATAAGAAACAGATAATTCACCCTCAGCCTGATGTAACGGACTGAGGGAAGAGGGAGACGAAGGAAAATCAAACATATATAATACGTAGTATGCCAAACATGATACTCCGACAACGTGCCGTGATCGCGTCGTGCATCAACATATACTGTTAACCTGCAAGTTCGTTTGTGTACAAGACCCTAAGGTCTGTGCAATACTGTCGGGGATCTCGAGCATGGTTAATCCGCCTAGAGTGGTATAAAGTATGAAGGCAGTCTACATAACGACGGTGTGGATAAGAATGCTTAGCATCAGCAATACATGGAGGAAACGCACCTCGGAGAGATCGACTACAGCCATAGGCTCCTGGAGCAATGGAACATAACCCCTCAAATCCACCGGCTTTCCCACTGGGGACAACGAGGAGATTTAGGCAATTCCTTGTTGTAAATACGCATAAACATACCCGTTTGTTCTGCCATGGCGTAGGCTTGTATATATAACTGTCCATTGATCGTGAGTGTTTGATCCTTTCTGCACGAGGTGTCATCAGCTCAGTCACTAAAAAGTTGCACAGGAACGGACGGTAGTTCGCCCAAATCAAGGATAGGCAGACATTCATCGTCCTGGTCGATTAAGCATAGAGCAAGCCTAGTATCATCACACTCGTTCCTGATTATAAAATCGTCATTGGCAGATAGAGGTCCTGTGTTACTATCATGGTCCATGGACATCACTTTCAGTGTAAGGCGGATGAGAGGAAGCTAACCTCCAATAAACCCCATCTTTGTTCGGCGTAGCCTTGAATACAATCTCGCCACCATGCTTCAGGAAGTAACATCAAAACGGGCAATCAGATGACACAAATTTCACCATACCGTGAGTATTTCAATTGACTCAGGGGTCAGGACTTTATTTTTCTTTTCCTTTACTGTGCAAACGGCAAACCTTCAAATTTTCATCAGTCGCATGTAATAACAAAATAATGAAAACTTTTCACTTTGAGGGTATAATGACTTCATGGATCATAGCGCCTGTCACAGCAGTGTTTTAAGGACTCAAGTCAAGTTCGGGAAAAGGTATCACTTCACTATTAGCTTGGAATCTAAGGTTCTGGAGCAATCGTGGCAGATCAACTACTTGTCATTGCCATTCACGGCGGCTGCATACCTTCCAAGGTATTGGAGTAAGGTTACTCATCACACTCTCCCCGTCCCCAGACAATGGAGCGAGTGTGATGACAACCTGCATGAAAATCGGAAGTTAGTCTAAATATTACTAGATAGCATGCAAATGGAGCCGTACATTTGTGTCTCGGGCCAGTTTTTTGGAGCGGTCAGACTTCAACGTACGAATGCGGAATTCGGTCTTGCTCATAGTGGCTACGGTGATCTGCGGGGATACATGGGGGTCATTTGGACTGTAATATATAGCAACTTGGCCTCGGCGAAACTTTCGGTCATCTTGATTTGATCAAGACGCATGCCTGCAGGGTCAATAATCGAATTATAACGTACGTCGTTCATGTTATTCGTGGAGTTAATTTAAACGAGTTGAGAACTAGCATAGCTGAGCGCCGTTGCAACTTGCAAACTCATTCAACTCATAAGTCCAAAAAGTACTAGTAAGGTAGCGGGCTTTACCCGCAACCCCAACTAGCCTCGTGTTTCTTTTCTCGATTTCTGATACGTGCACTTGGCCGTCCCTGGCAAGCTTCCATACCAGCGCAATCGGCAACTCGCCGAGAAAAAGTCCGAACACAGAGGTGACCTCAGTGAGCACTATTACGTATACTTCCGGGTTGAACCAGTGCGTCCGACGTTGGTCTTGGACATAGTTTTTCTCGCACTACTCCTTAGTATTTGGCCCTGCTGGAACACGCGTTATTCAGGGTCTGAGAGGGTAGAGACGCGTTCGTGATTCTTCGACGATCATGATGGAGATGCTTTTGGGTCTTGAGAGTTTGCTAATCGGGAGGGATAGAGCGGGCGAAGTTGGGCATGGCAGTGGGCGCTAGCAGGCGCGAGATAGCAACGTGCTTAACCTTATACACGAGCAGAAAATACTTTATCGAGCGGTGCTGGAGGTCTTGACCTCTGCTGTACATACACTTGTTCTTCTCAAGTACTTCGGAACGTAACAGGGCACCTATGACTCCATTCATAGAATTATTAATGTACCGAAATATAGGCGGCAGTTTGCAGCTAGCTAGAACAATGTAACGACCGTAGATGGGTATAACAACTGAGGAAACCAATGTATATACGAGAAACTAAACAAGTGGATTTGTTGCGATAACACGAGGCGGGCCTTTGTAACTATACCAATGAAAAATCGAGAAAATTGAAAATCGGAGAGGCGCTTGCAAAGTTGACCCCCTATACACCCAGTTTAAGCTGATGCTTGTATCGTTTAATCTCCTTTCGAGATTTTCCAATTTTGACCTTCAACCGGTTACCACTCTCGTAGACATACCAATACGTCGTCTGCCAAACGCAAGGACCGAGTGTTAAAGATGAAAACCCAAGACTGCGATTCTCACGTACTGGGCCAAGTCGCGAAACTTCGCAGCCATTCTCTTCGGTGATTCGATTGGCAACAAAATCAGGATCGGAAAAGTCATGTTGGGAACCAGCTATAGTCCGCCGTTGAGTACTGCAATCCATATCCAGATTATTTGAGATATGCTCACGCGTAGCGCCTGTAGTCCGAAACGCGTGAACGTAGATATTGCCAGTGAACTCTGGTGACTTCTGTTGTCTATATCGCAAAAGTCAGATAAATGTTGGATACAATGAAATAAATCAACGGACGACGGTACGGTGAATTTCCAGAACGGATCCGCGCTGCTTTTGTCAAACATTGTTGCTGTTTACAATTATTAGTCATTTGTAGGGAGGAAGTTCTAGATGTCTGACCAAGAGCAAAAACTTCTTTATCTTTCGTCTTATTTTCAACAAATAACCCCGGGCGACCGTTTGAGACCCATTCATAGGCTGTCCCCCTCTGCGTAAAGTCGGACTAGATATATCGTCAGGCCTCTTGATACTTAGCAAAACAAGATAACCTGACCGCTGCTCCAACTGATATTTGACTGGCCTTGAAACCGTTTTCCACCGCTTCCAATGTACAGAAGACAAGGCCAGGATCACCCGTGCGCCCTCTGAAGAAAGTAGGTACTGATGCTCAACCAAGAAGATAATGACACGTACCTTGATGGTAGATGGACAACCTCTTGACGCTCTGCAAATTATAAGAAGGTTCACTTAGAACCAAATCGTAAAACCAAGTCAAACTCTTACTACCGGGACCAATTTGAAGGACCTGTTAACAGTGTCAGGCAGCCAAAATCCAGAAAATCTTGACGATATACCTTCCAACATAAAACCTTTTCTTCAACGTCGCCGGACGTGCTACTAGGAAGACCTGGAGTCAGAGTAAGGAAAAGCGCGATCTGGGGAATGGAAGAGATGGGGTGAGACCAGCACCATTCAATCCGATATCACAACAAACCTGGGTCTCGTTGGGGACATCGGAGATAAAGGCAAGGCGACGTCCCTTGAAAAGTAGCCATCCAAACATGGCAAACGCCTGGAACGGGCGTCATTAGCATGTCAGACCAACCTACTTAAGACACGAAACAAACGAGATATCTGAGCCAATCCGCCAAATGTGGGCCAAAGATGTAACATGCTCCTACTAAGGCCAAGGCTACTGCACCAGCAACAGCACCGCCCACGATTGCAGCAATATTGTGATCCGGCTCAACTACTGTGTAGCTGCAATGGTGTTAGGTGATGAAGTACTAAGCACGCACGAGACCACTCACATGAACGCATCCACTTCACCAACGATATAGGTGCCATTTGGGTAGATCAAGGTGCCATTTGGGTAAGTAGTAATATTACTAGGCCCGTAGTTGACGAGAGTATGTGGCCCGTTACTGAGTCCACTTTCTCCCCATCTGACAGTCCAATTTGTTGGACCCTGGGAGAGGTTCACCAAAACGCGTGGTTCCGAGTCGAGTGCAAGGACGGTGCTAGCACCTGGAATTTGAGGCATTATGTAGTATATTGCAACACCTGGGGACACCCATTTAATATTCTGTCAAATAATGCTACAAGCATACATACCGGTAAATGTGAAGGTCGCGCTAGCACCGTCCTGATAGGAGCAATTGCGCGTGCCTCCGTAGGAAGTACCAGCATCCACGTAACACTGGGACCAATTACCAGCGTATTGGATGGAAGGGTCAGTATTATCGATGGTTACATTCCGGTACTTCGCTCGCACAGGAGCAAAAAAAAGAGCGGCCAAGAAAAAAAAGAAGTGCAGAACAGTATTCCTCATCATTGGAGACCTGAAGCTGAATAATGTGGTAAAGCCTGAAAGTTGTGAGCCCTTTTATATGCTTGCAAGATCGGAACTTCAAGTTGTCCCGGCGGACTAGATCTTCGAGAACGTAAGACAAAGTTCGCTACTAATACCACCAGTGAGGTCACACCACCTAGGCGGTACCCTCCGGTGGGTGACCCCCAGATTATCCCTATTTGCTGAGGGAGCGTGATTTGGGTACATAACATATGTGGCCCATCCTGGTCCGTCCAACTTCAATCAATAAAATCAAAATCGCTTGAGATGAACCGAGAAATGCGAGAACAGCTCGGTGGATGTACTTACTACTGGGTCTATCACGTCATGCCGATCCGTCCAACTTTAATCAATGAAATTAAAATGGACGAGAAGTGTGAAAACAGCGCGGGTCTCGAACAAAAAACTTGGAGAGGCGCTCAGCTTTATTCGGCCGCATTGATGTACTAGCTATAGCGCGGATCTATAGGTGTGCTCAATTCATCAGCAGAGAAGGCTGCACACTCGACGTCCTTTTCATGTTGGAGAGGTGGCGTGGCCCGATTTGCAGGTTTGTGTCCAGATTCCAGAGACGTGCTGTTCTGTCCCGAGAAGTTCTTAAGTTGTCACGCGTCACGGTCAAGAGTTGTCAACTCTTTGTTTGTACTATTACGCGATCGTAATTTCTGTTCCCAGAATGGGATAGCACCTGGTACTTTCTCCATTGATTATATGGGCCGCGCGAGCCAGGGCCAGATAGCATACTCGCGAATACTTGAAGTCCAGTGCTTGTTCTTGTGAGAAATGCGGCAGTGCGATGATGGTGCTCATAATTGTCACCATCCGCGAAAATGAAGTGCTCAAGTTCGAGGCGAGTGCGTTGGGAGATGCCTAACATAGCAGATGAAGCAGAAAGGACAGTTAAGAGCTCGCGAAGCTCTCGTTTTACCTGCATAGTGAGCACGCTGTTGTGTGATCACGATTGTTTGATAATGCGGAGTAAGCGCGGTAGCTGCAGTGCCCTCACCTGGTTGGCTAATTTGTTTGGCTCTAAGGCACGGTGACAACTCTTGACCTATAACAACTTAAGAATTGAGCACGCCTATTCATGGACTGGAACGTAATATTGCTTTGTGAAGTTCGGGTTGCAGATATTCTCACCAATTGACTCTTGTTAACTAATAACGCCCATATGTACATACGTAGCAAACATTTAAGTTCTACGGAGCGCCTCGGAGCGCCTGTGATTGATGTTGGCGCCAGTGAAGTGACCGCGTGAACATACGTATATACTACGTATGCATGGTACACCGGGGGCACCCATGCACATCATCATGGTGCATAACAACAAATACCTAACTGAATCAATTTGCGAGTCTACCCACTGCCTTCCGCGGCCTTCGTCCCTCTCCTCCTCGGCCTCATTCCTCATCTCCTCCTGCTCTCTCCTGCCTCCTCAGCCTCATCTACTCTCCTCCCTTCGATGTTTTCCCTGTCAGATTCTTCCAAAATTTTAACCAATGTCTTGATTCTTTTCTCCGTACCCATGATTTTTCGAGATACTTCGTGTGAAAAATATGCTGGCGGACGCGTGAACAGAGGGTTGCCCAAGGACATAGGATATATTCTCGCGTTACACTGACCAATTGCACTTTCGAGATCACTTTTCCCTTCGCGACACCACGCTGCCCCATCATAACTGTGCATAGTCCTAAATATTTTACCTACCCATCCATCCCCCTTTCGGAATGCCCAGAGTGTTCCCCATTCTCGTATGGGCTATCATCGATTCATCTCGCACCGTCAGATAATCGCTCGTCACGTCCGTATCTTAAACATACTTAGGTACCACCCAAACCTCATTTAACACAACCTACAACTCGACACTCCGACACGTTTTACGGCCTCAAGCAGGCTTCGCAGTTGTGCGCCCGGTTCTCATTGCTTGTCCTGAGTACCCCCGCTTTAAAGCTCCACATAGTCAATGGCGCCAGAGAGACTCGTTGCTCCACCAGTACATGCACCAACTAGATAGACTGCTCTTATATATCAATCCACATACTATCCATCACATTTGTAGAGTCAACCGAGGCTTCAAGATTCAGTCCCGGCAGACGATCGGCCGGCATATACGCAGAGATAAAGAGCATGGTGCCCTTGACGCCGCGTGTTGAACGCGAAACCCATGCTAACATCACCTCTCGGCTCTAATTATAATATCCGAGTCTTTGCCAGTACACAACACATATCCTGCCAAAGATGGTATAGAAGGTGTTCGGACTGCTCGATCTTCAAAGGTTGTATTGGGGAACCTAAGCAACAAGCTTGGAGTCACAACAGGGCTTATGCTTGACATTCCTCGTATCGACCAAATCCAGCTAGCACGAGCGAGTCTGTGCCAAATCCTCACCCCACCGCTTGACCTCCGGATGACGCAAATGAGGCAAGCTAGAATCGAAAAACGGCTGAAGATCCAACGCATGCGCCATTTCGTATTCGCGTGCTACACACGCGCATAAATATAACATAAACATAACATGGTGATGACGCAGCTAAATACCTTGTAGCGCCATCTCCAGTCTATCCAGGTCTACAAACACGTCAAAAATGAATCAAAGCATGGCGCTAGAAATAGCAAAGACAGACCTTTTACGAACTTTGCTTCGTTCGTTTCTCCCTCTTCGTATTCCTGCGCAAAGCGTGACCTTTGAGTTCATCCAGGTCGAGCGATGCAGGACTTACGTTCCAGAGAGCTTCGATTCGCAGCGCTGCTGGAGAACCATGGAGCATATCATGCACGAAATTACTCATCGCTTCCTGGACGGTGAAAGAATTTTCGAGTCAGAGGTACGACTCGGGGTGTTGTAAGGTATGGATGGCTGACCGCTTCTAAGCGCTGTTTTTCCTGTTTCAAAATACCTTCTCGAGGCGTGATGTCGCCCACTGCCATGTCATCAGTGCTGATCTTCGCAACGCAAGAATAACATGTTATAAATTTACCCTGCGCTTCAGCAAGATCATGCACGACAGCCATCATAACGCATCTTCGAACATCACGATAAACATTTCATTCCACAACTCATCTACGATGGAAACAACGCACTTGGAAATATCGAGCGTGCTGTCAGACGTACACATGGCGAGTATAGCCATGCGGTACATGTGGTCTGATATACTATCGGGAACACGAGTGTGAGAGAGTCATGTCATGTCAAGGGAGGGTATGCATCGCGAACCTCTCTGCATTTGGGATCTGCAAAAATCGGGTGGGATGAGTGATTCAGCGGTATCTTTGGAGGGTAGGAATATGTTCCTTGTTATCGACCCATCCTGTGCGCTTTTGAGTCTACTCGAAAGTGAGTGCAGAGGTCGTACATTGAGCGATGTAGATCTGTACCTTTAATCTTTCTAACACGTGGAAGAATGCCAGCCTGTCGATGGACGCGTCACCGGTTGGTACATACAACGGTGGAAACACGCGTTTAGCAGGAGGGGCGATCTCAGACTCGTCCATGTGCACAAAGTGAAACACGAAAGGATCAAAGGGCATTCCGGAGTCCGCTTACGGGTAAACGGGAAGCTAAATGGATCTCCGACTTCCGACTTCCGATGATAAGATATGGTACAATTTCAAAATCAAAGAGAACATGAGGGCGCCTACGAGACCTTGCCTGAAGACACGGCTGCTGCTCTACGTCGTTTGCTACCCCTCCGAATTTCCATCAAATCTGCCTCTATGTCTGCTTCTTTGCTGGGGCCTAGCATTGCTATGCTCTTGCCTAAGCCGCCGATGCCGACCATGCTTGAGTGTAGCCCTGCGCCTTTGGTACGACGCCTGGAGCCGTTGGCGCCAGAGCTACCACCAGCACCCGAAGACGGATTGGTGAGGGTGACGGCTGTGAGGGGGAAAGGGAAAGGAGAAGGTAGCTCGTCGACGGAGAGGGAGTGGGGGTTGGTGAAAGGGCCGGTTGTAATGGGCGTGTTGCTTCCAAGCGAACCATTGACAAGGTTCTCTCCTCGAAGTGCGAGGGGTGTTGGAGGAGGCGAAGTGCCGACTTTGTTTCGCAATTTCCGAGTGATATGGGACCGAGACTGAGCGTCTAGCGTTGCGTCTGATTGATGTGGTAAATGAAAATTAGAGGATATTGAGATGAAAGAGAGAGCGACGTACCGTTTACAGTTCCCTCGCCTTCTTTTTCCTCCCTTGCACGCCGTCGGCGCTCTTCTATACCTTCGAGGAGCCTTTCTCGTATGCGATCACGGCCTTTGCGCCATTCTTCCTCGACTCTTTCACGTTCTTCCTCGTATGCGGTTTGTATTGATTCCAGGCTATGCTTTTCTTCGAATGCGTGCTGGGCGAGCAAGGCGGAGCGCTCGAGAGAAATGGGATACAAGCGAAGGTTATAAAGTGGATGAGTTTCTGGACGGGAAGCGAGCTGCATTGCGGCGCTGTGGAGTGCAGAGATATTTTCAGTGAAGTGTCGTCCTCTAACACGAAGTTGAGTGGAGATGAGAAAAGTGGTTTGGAGGGACATACTCGTCTCTGCGGTCTAACAACTCTTTTCCTACTTTGCCTGATATATCCTTCCTCTTTTTCTCTCGTTTCGGATCGTCTTTGTTCGCAAGTTCAGTACGTATACATGAGAAGGCAAGAAATAAAGACATACCCTGCACGCGGGATGGGCCTGCAGTTGGATGAGCGTTATGATAATGAGGATTTGGACCCTGAGGGGGCTGCATATTAGAATAAGAAATTGACATGGGCATGATGTCTGGCTGAATAACGTCTGCGCGCGCCTTGTGGGTTGATGCATATGGCAGGGCGAACATTCCTGGCTGCGGTGGCATCGTGCCCAGATAGATTTTGCCAAGTCTTTGATTTTCAGCGTAAACCAAGAATCGCAAGCTGAAACAGTGAGTTAGACGAACTTTGTTCGACTGTGCGGACCAGAAGCTCTCAGGCCGGGAGGAGGTTAGTTTTGGGTTACTATAAAAAGAAATTCATTGTAACCGATCAATATATTACAGGTCACGCGGCCGAGCCAACCGTCGTGGTTCCTACAGTCATGTTCGCTTTTCTTAGTACTTCAAAAGTCTTCAGAGCTTCAAATACCCTTGCTTCTGGTACACGGAGCGGCGCGCAGGTCCGCAGGAACATTACACATGGTCTTGTACTAAAACTCTCAAAGCGTTCCCACTGTGTCACACCAGCTTACTCTGGCATGCCAGTGACTCTGCATAAACTAGTAAGATTGTTCATAATGTTCTAACCCCATACGTATGCATCAGCGATACTACAGTACATCTTGGGTCAGCTGCTCATCGAGTCTCGATGCCGCTCATGTTGCGTATCCTTTAGATTGATCGCTTACTAAGAATATATTATTAACATGTGCGTCATTTGTTCCCTATCAGGCTGGAACCCATCCGATCATGAGAGGCTTATATATAAGTGCGAGTCGATATCAGGAGAACATCCAAACACTCTCAAGCCCTCAAACCACATCCAAACATGAGTTTCTGCAAGCACTGCATCCAAGGTGCGTTCATATCCAATCAACGATCGTGATCAACACCGAACACTGATTGCTGATTCCGATCACCTACAGGCGTACGCCATGAGGGTGAGCCTCAAGGTAAGGAGTTTTCCAATTCCCTATGTTGCACCTTCTCATCAGTTTCGTGTCAAGGCAAACTTGAGACCATCGCGGGCGTCGCTTGCTACATTGCCACACCTACTGTCGACTACCCAAAGGACAAAGTCATCCTCTTCCTACCCGATGTTTTTGGTATCGAGCTCAGTAATGCCAAGGTATGCCATTCGTACATCATTCCTCCCACTTAGACTGACAATAGGATCCCACGCCAGCTTCTCGCAGATGACTTTGCAAAAAACGGCTTCAAGGTTTGCATCCAAAGCCCATAGTATGCACGGACGCGGGACTGATGGTATCGTACAGGTCGTTGCGATGGACTACTTAAACGGCGATGCTCTTGCTGCAGATGCCATGAACGTTAGTTCTGCCCGATTTCCTCTGCATCACACGCTCTGATCCAATGCCCACTCACAGTCTCCATCCTTTGATTTCATGGGATGGCTCTCCAAGCACCTTGCCGAGCAGACCCGCCCACCCCTCGACAAGGTTATCGCCGCACTCAAAGCGGAAGGCGTCACCAAGTTTGGCGCAACTGGCTACTGCTTCGGCGGTATGTTCCTCCACTCGGCTATTTCTTCCTCTACCTGACGATGCCTGTTAGGTCGTTATACTTTTGACCTTGCATTCGACAACGTCATCCAGTGCGCCGTAGTCTCCCACCCCTCGCTCTTGAAGGTCCCCGACGACCTCGAGGTAACGCATACTGTTGGCATAGCGTTTTCCCTTCTGAACTCATTATTTCTAGACGTACTTTTCTAAATCACAGGCACCTCTCCTGATCAACTCCTGCGAAGTCGATCAGATGTTCCCTGCCGCGGCTCAAACAAAGGCCGATGAAATCTTTGGCGATGGGAAATTCGCCCCAGGGTACAAGCGCGAGTATTTCCCTGGTTGCACGCATGGGTTTGCTGTCCGTGGTGATTTGAGCGACCCACTGGTCAAGGCTGGGAAGGAGGGCTCGTTCAAGGCTGCTGTGGAGTTCTTCATCGCGCACCTGTGAGCAGTCTGTCTGTTATAGGCTTTGCGTGTGTGGTACGATCCAAACTAAATACAAATTCAACATGCAATCTCAAATACAAAACTAAGATTGTCACATGACATGCGCAGTCGTACCGCGTCGCTGGTCGTGGGAGCATGCCAGCAATACTGCAGCGTATGCATCTCCATGTCGATGACACAGTGTTCACCTTTTCTATGAGCTGTATATAAGAGATCATTGCTCCAATGACTCTCAACCATCTCCTAACCACACCCAAATATGAGTTTATGCAAAGACTGTGTTCAAGGTGCCGTTTTATATCCCCACAATCAACACTGAGAGTACTGAGTGCACACAGGCGTCCGCCACGAGGGTGAGCCTCAAGGTAAGGAGTTTTCCAATTCGCCACGTCGCATTGTTCATCAGTACTTGTCTTCACTAGGAACGCTCGAGACCATCGACGGTGTCGCTTGCTACGTCGCCACCCCTACTGCTGACTATCCCAAGGACAAAGTCATTCTCTACCTGCCGGATGCCTTCGGTATCGAGCTCATCAATGCCAAGGTATGTCCGTTCGTGCTACCATGGTCCCAACACGTCGACTAACATGGATACAGCTCCTTGCTGATGACTTTGCAATCAATGGCTTAAAGGTTTGTACCCAAGCACGTCGTATACCCGGATGCGAGAATAATTGCATAATACAATGCAGGTCGTCGCGGTCGACTACCTCAATGGCGATAGTCTTCCCACTGACATCATGAACGTTGGTTGTGGCCGATTCCTTTGCGTCCCAAGCTCTGATCCCGTGTCCACTCACAGTCTCCCTCGTTTGACCTCAAGGCATGGCTCGCTAAACATGGAAACGAGCATACCCGTCCTTCCCTTGATAAGGTCATCGCCGCGCTGAAAGAGGAAGGTGTCACCAAGTTCGGGGCCACTGGTTACTGCTTCGGCGGTATATCCCCCCATTCAACCACTTGTTTCTCTACCTAACGGTACATGTCAGGTCGTTACACTTTTGACCTTGCCTTCGAAAACGCCATCCAGTGCTCCGTCGTCTCCCACCCCTCCCTCTTGAAGGTCCCCGACGACCTCGAGGTAAAGCATACGGTTGGCATAGTGTTCTCCCCTCTGAACTCACTATTTCCAGACGTACTTTACCAAATCACAAGCGCCTCTCCTGATCAACTCCTGCGAAGTCGATCAGATGTTCCCTGCTGCAGCCCAAGAAAAGGCTGATGAGATCTTTGGCGATGGGAAATTCGCCCCAGGGTACAAGCGCGAGTATTTCCCCGGTTGCACGCACGGGTTTGCTGTACGTGGGGATATCAACGACCCGCTGATCAAAGCTGGGAAAGAGGGGTCGTTCAAGGCTGCTGTGGAGTTCTTCTTGGAGCACCTGTGAGAAGTCTTGTCATTGCAACGTTATTGAGTCTCTGTATGGTACGATTCAATCCAAAGTCAATATCCAATCTACTAAGATCGTCGTATGACATGCCGCAGTTGTAGCCACGTCGTTAGCCATGCCAGCAATATCGTAGGGCGTGCGCGTGTCATACAGGTGAAATTGTGTTCATCTGGGTGTCACTTCCCAATTCGACGACATAAGTTTGAATGCTCAGAACACATCACACTCCTTATGCGTCATCAGTCGATTTTGTCAACCTAAACGACTTTGCGGTGAGCTGTATATATAACGGAGAATCCCTCCAATTGCTCTTAACCCTCTTCTAATCACCCCCAAGTATGAGTTTCTGCAAGGACTGCATCCAAGGTGCGTTATATATCATCCCCATCTACATTGAGCACCAATAGTGAACAGGCGTATGTCATGAGGGCGAGCCTTCAGGTAAGCACTTTCTAACTTGCCACGTCGCATTGCTTATTAGTGTCTTCACTAGGAACGCTCGAGACCATTGATGGTGTCGCTTGCTACGTCTCCACTCCTACTGTCGATTATGCCAAGGATAAAGTCATCCTCCTCCTACCGGATGCCTTCGGTATCGAGCTCATCAATGCTCAGGTACCCCATCCTTGTGACATGGTACCCCACATTTACTAAAAGGGATACATATCCCACAACAGCTCCTCGCTGACGATTTCGCCAAGAACGGCTTCAAGGTTTGCACAAACCACAGTACGTACAAGTCCAAAAGATATTGATGCTATGATATAGGTCGTTGCGGTCGACTACTTCAACGGCGATGGTCTTCCCGCTGATAGGGTCTTGAACGTCAGTTTATTCTTGGCTGATGCCTTCATTAATAAATATCCCGAGCTCTGACCCATGTCCTTGTCCATGTCCACTTCCTAGGATAAAGCATTCGACTTCCGGGGATGGCTCGCCACCCATGGCACTGCGGTCACTCGCCCGCCACTCGACAAGGTCATTGCTGCGCTCAAAGAGGAAGGCGTCACTAAGTTTGGGGCCACAGGTTACTGCTTCGGCGGTACATCCCCCCTCTATTCCGTCATTTCTTCCTCTTAACATAATGTGCACTGCAGGTCGTTACACCTTTGACCTCGCATTCGACAACATTATCCAATGCGCCGTTGTCTCCCACCCCTCGCTTTTGAATGTCCCCGACGACCTCGAGGTAACCTACATCATCCTCATAGCTGCGCATTCTCCCGCTGAATACATTCTTCTAGACATACTTTTCCAAATCAGCAGCGCCTCTGCTGATCAATTCGTGCGAGAACGATAAGTTGTTCCCTGCAGAAGCTCAAGCAAAGGCCGATGAGATTTTCGGCGATGGGAAGTTCGCTCCAGGATACAGGCGTGAATACTTTCCTGGATGCACGCATGGGTTTGCTGTCCGCGGTGATCTGAGCGACCCGCTGGTCAAGGCTGGGAAAGAGGGGTCGTTCCTGGCTAGCGTGGAGTTCTTCCTGGAGCACTTGTGAGCTGCATGTCAGCGGTGTTGCAGGAGGCACAATTCAATATCAACTACGATGACAATGCAGAATATACAAGCACATTTTACTGCTGTTACATTTTTACGGAAGCCCTCATCCTCAGTGGTGGAAGAGCCTGAGCGAGGTGTGCGCAAACACCATCTCATGCTCATCCGCGGCCTTGATACATTCCTCATCCATCACACTTCCGCTAGGCGCAGCAAGGTACCTCACTCCGCTCTTCCTAGCCCGGTGCACGTTATCCGCAAATGGGAAAAACGCGTCACTCGAACAAGCAACCCCGTCCAACTTCCCAGCCCACTCCTTCTTCTCCGGCTCACTGAGCGGCGCAGGCACCTCCTCGAATTGCCCCTCCCACTGGGCACGCTCGCCCCCCTCGAGTACCTCCCCACTCACAAAGAGGTCGATCGCGTTCGCTTTCTCTGCGCGCTTAACGCCTTTCTTGAATGGGAGTGCGAGGACGCGCGGGTGGTGTCGTAACCACCAGTTGTCTGCTTTGGATCCTGCGAGCCGCGTGCAGTGGATGCGCGACTGCTGTCCGGCGCCCAGGCCGATGATAGCGCCGTTCTTGGCGTACGAGACGCTGTTAGACTGCGTGTACTTGACCGCGAGGGTCGCGACGATGAGGTCTGTCAGCGCTTGCGTTGGGACCTATCGAACAGTTATGATTATGTGCTACGGAGAGAGCAAGGACATACGTCTTTGTTCTTGGTGACGAGGTTTTCGAAGAGCTTGGCGTCAATTTTGACGTCGTTTCGGCGCTGCTGGAGGCTGACGCCGTATACTTGACGCGTCTCGATATCTGAGGGCGTGTATGACGGGTCCATCTTTTCGGTACCGTTAGCAAACGCGGTAGAACTGTGTGATCGAGCGAACGTACCTCCAGGACGCAGTACTTTCCTGCCTTTTTCTTTTTGAGAACTTCCAGCGCCTGGGGGCTGTAGCCTGGCGCAATGATGCCGTCGGATACTTCCCTGGAGATGATGCGTGCTGTGGCAAGGTCACATGGCGCAGAGAGAGCAATGAAGTCTCCAAAGGACGACATGCGGTCGGCACCTCAATTAAGATATTTTAGTTGCATACGGAGTCCAAGTTCATCGAATGACACACCTCGAGCGCGGGCGTATGCGCATGCCAAAGGCGTCAGGGGCTCTTTGAGATCTTCGACGCCGTACACGTGCTTCTCAGTTTCGTCAAGTTCCAAACCCACAGCTGCACCAGCAGGGGAGACGTGTTTGAACGAAGCGGCAGCAGGGAGGTTCAAGGCCTCTTGGAGCTCCTTTACGAGCGCATAAGAATTAAGGGCATCTAACAAATTGATATAGCCTGGGGACCCGCTGAGGACTATACCATCCAAAGTCAACAAAACGTCCATCAAACAAAAACAGGGTTTGCACCTTTGAATGGCAATTCGCCATCAGCCACGAAAGTCTGCGCTGGTTTTTGGTGAGGGTTAGCACCGTATCTAAGCACCATGCGCTGGACTGGTCCGCTCTCGGGCGTCGACGCATACTGCTCGCGGAAATACCCGCTAATCGCGTCATCATACTTTGCAGTCATCTCAAACGCCTTCAGTGCAAGCCTGTTACGGAGCGTCTGCCCGACATCGCCCTGGCCCTGCTGGAACGCCTGCAAGAACGCGCGGTAGTCAGTAGGGTCTGATAAGACGGAGACACGCTCATGGTTCTTGGCGGCTGCGCGCAGCAGGGTGACACCACCAATGTCGATTTCTTCGACAGCGTCTGCGAGTGTGCAGCTCGGTTTCGAGATGGTTGATGTGAAAGGGTAGAGGTTGCAGACGACGATGGAGATGGGGGAGATGTTTTGGGCCTTGAGGTCTTGCTCGTCGGAAGGGATAGAGCGTGCGAGGATGCCTTGTTGTGCATCAGTCAAACGTTGCGCACTTTGTGTACAAGGTAAATATCTTACCGCCATGAACGGCAGGATGAAGCGTCTTCACCCTACCTCCAAGCATCTCGGGTGCCTTGGTAATGTCAGAAACATCCCTAGGATGCCCCAGATCAATGAAAATAAGTGAAGAAAGTACGCAGAACTCACTCGATAGGTATTCCAGCCTCCCTGATCTTCTTCGCAGTCCCTCCCGAACCAAGGAGATGGACTCCAGCACCATGAAGTCCCTGTGCAAGATCGAGGAGATCAGTCTTGTCGTAGACTGACAACAAAGCTTTTGTGTGCTGTTAAATGACATCTAGGTAAATGTAGGTTGTATCATACCAATAGGTTGGGACATCGCGATGGTGGTATTTAGACTCGAGACCAACTTTGCTCCAAGTTGATCATCGATCAAAAAAGTGTCGGGCTGATCTTATCATCTTATCTTATCTTATCTCTAACAAGCGTCCAGCCATTCCCAACTCCTAATGTTAGTAGTTTTCAACGAACATGATCGGTTTCTCATCTCTCAAAACCTCTGCCAGCTATGTCGGACTACTTAAAATAGATAGACCTTGAAGCTAGCGATCAAAGGATTCATCCATGATCATGCACATGAGTGAACGTTTGTTACACTTACTTACTACTCAGTGGCTAAGATTAGTCAAGATGCCAGACGTCTGCGAGTCGAAGAATATCAGGTACTGAAAGTAAAATCACATATGTAGGATTAGCAGCTGCCGTTTGCCAACGCAAAAAGACTAGTTTGCGTTTAATTCGATGGACACAAAATATGCCAAGAATAAGCGAGTTGGGGGCTGGCGCCGGCGCCGTTGCTCGAATAAGTAGTTAGCAATCATGGTCTCGAAATATCGAATCAGCTAAAAAATTATGTTCGTTGGCGGTCTTTTCTCTTTCACTCGAGAATCGACATCTTGAAGGCTTTTGCATCGAATAGGTTCGCCAACACCGGCAGTTCCCTCTTGTCAAGTCCAACGGGGAGGAGAAAACTGTCAGCATGCCATCTATAGCCGTCGCAGACGATGTTGATGTCGACAATGAAATCGCCGTTTGAGACATGCATGCCCCCATGTAACATCAGCGCCTGGCGATCGATCTAGGCCTCGTTGATCTCGTGGCGAAGCGTTACAAAGGATAATGAGAGACACACCGCTTAGTTTTGAATCGCCAGCATGCATATTCACTGTGCAGTGCGCACATAATGAAGGGGTCGCTGGCATATGACGGGCGTCTATGAAGAGGGGCAGTGCACATGATGGAAGAAGTAAGATGAGATCCATGCCGCAGCAGGGTGATAGGAAGCCGGCAAGAACCCTAGATAAGCACTCAGTGGGTTAAGGGCAGAAATCCAACACTACTCAACACACACAAGATCCACAACTTCCACAAGATTCACAACTTCCTGGTCAACGTACGCTCCTCGTCAACTTCAAATCCTACTGACAGCCTAGTATCTCTCTGTCTAGGCCAACGCAACATGTTAGGGGTGCTTGATGTAACACAAAATGTTTGTCCTAATGTGAGAGGGCAAGGGAGGCCAGCACGGACGATGCGAGGGCACAAGAACTCAATGTTGGCATTTGCGTTCTTCAAAGACGGCCGACGGGTCATCACTGCTACAAATGATGGTACACTGCGAATTTGGGATCTGCAAGATGGAGCGTTGCTGGGAGAGCCGTTCAGACACCAGACAAACGGTGTGTTTTCGGTTGCAATATCACCCGATGAGAGGCGAATTGCCAGCGGAGGATATGAAACTATCATCATCTGGGACGTCGAAGACAATCAGATGGTATTTGGGCGGCTGCTGAAGCACACAAACTGGGTGTACTCGGTGTGCTTCTCCCCTGATGGCAAGAGACTCGCCAGTGGGACCGGCGATGATACAGTTCTTGTACGGGACGTGGAGACTGGCACCGTCCTCGCAACACTGGATCATCCTTATACAACATACAGTTTGGCATTCAGCCCCGATGGGCTAAAATTAGCCTGTGGGTCATATGTCATCCGGGTGTGGCGCACCGATAACAGCGAGCTTCTTCTTGAGATATCGGCCGACTCTTTGATTCGCAGCGTTGCATGGTCCCCTGATGGCCAACAACTTGTCTCCGTCTCAGACAACAAAAAAGTCAATTTCTGGAACTTGTTGAATGGAGACAAGATCGGTGAACTTCGCACCGGCCACATTCGCTCCACTGGCATCGACTCCATCACCATATCCTCTGATGGGTTCTTCATTACCACCTCATCGGACGACAAGATCGTGCAGCTGTGGACTCAGACCACAAAGGGACAGGCGCTCGAACCTACCATGGGAGTTGAATCTGTCGTAATTTCGTCCAATGAAGAATTGCCTGTCAGTGGAGATGACCGAGGAAAGGTTTGGCTCCAGTCTATCAAAGACATACTCGAGCAAGGCGAGGAAGAAAGGATAACGGAGGGTGAAGATGCACAGCGACAGCAACTCCTTTTTCGCAGTGACACACAGGTATGCTGTATCCTATTATTATTTCGCCTCTATCACGGAACGTGACCTTGCTCTGTGCAGATCTTCGTCATACACAAGACGGTCCGCAATGCATTCATTGGTGGAGACCTGCATACCGTTGAGCACCTTCTCACCCAAGAGATCAATGGGGATGTCAATAATCACAACTCTTATGCCAATCGCTCAGTTGCAAGGGCGCGAAACTCCGAGTGGGACAATGCGCTTCAAGACGCAGTCAAGGTAAATTGCTCTGCCTATCATGACGCTTGTGACGTTGACTCTACTTGGTGACATAGTCCATTGCCATTCAACCCTCGTTATTGGGCTGCATTTCTAAGGGTATTGCCCTCTGCGGCAAACAGCAACTTTGGGATGCAATGGAAGCTTTTGATCTTGCTTTCGTATTTTCGAATCGCGACCCAGTTATAATTGATCTTTTACTTCTGATAAAGGTACTCTCGACACTATTTTTGTTCTTCAGTTTGTGCTAAGACTCATTTTTAATTTTCACAGGCTATCTCGCTTTTCAACGCAAATCACCACGATGAGGCAATGCGGCGAGTTCAAGAACTCGCTCAACACTCAGATGCACTTCCGTGCAGCATTATTAACGTGAGCTTCATGTCAGACCTCACAAGTTTCTTATTCTTGAACACACTCGTCAGTCGTATCTACGCGTGGAGCTTGCAAAGATTGCTTTCGAAGACGAGCGGTACAGTGAAGCCGCTGATAGACTCAAGGATAGTATTCCCAGCATTACCGACTTGTTCTCCCGCAAAATACTTGTTGATCCTGGATTGAAGATATTTACGGTGGTGCGTTGCTACGAAGCCACAGAACTAACTTCTACTGGCTGATTATATGCTGAACAGCTCTTCGGCTGGGACTTTGACTCCCTATGGCAAACTGCCAATAAAATACGGTGCGACGCATTCCTTCGCGCAGATCGGGTGACCGAAGCCGTCGAATCTTACCAATATATGACGAGCAAGATTGACGAAGCTGCAGAGGACACGTGTCTCGAATGGTCCACCGGTGAATGTTTTGGAGTTTGAGATGAAATTGAACAAAGCCTTACTCTGGGATCATTGTTTAGCCTTCAAGAAAAACTGCACTGCGCACTGTATCTCAAAGGGAGACGAGGCCCTTGCTACGAGCAATTACGAGACAGCTGTTGAATTGTATTCATTAGGGATCGGGCTGGACTCTTCATGCGAGTCTCTTTTTGTGCGCCGCAGTAAGGTAAATATAGAACGAAACCTCCATGCCGAGGCCCTCCATGACGCGGAAAAGGTGCGGATGATATCTATCACTTGCAATCATGCTGATACTACTGATGCGCAGGTCATTGAACTCAACCCTTCGTCGTATCTTGGGTACGAAGTGAAGCATGCAGCGCTTCACAACGTTCGACGCTATGATGAAGCAATCGAGGCCTTTAATATCATGCTCTCCAAGTTAGATGATGCACCCGACCCGCAGATACGAAGTAAGCCCCATACTACTCATGCGTCAACGTGAATATGATTAACCCTTTTTCCAGAGCTGCGCCAGAACTATGTCAGTCCATCTGAAGTAGACAGCACTACTCGACAAGTCATCCAAGCTCAACTAGAAAATGCCCCGCTTCGTCTACTCGACACATCCACTGGTCATTTATGCAGTCGAGAGGCACAAATCAATGCCTTCATGAAAAGCACAGAGTATAAAGAGATTTTATCATTCTCGGTGACGCGTGCACCCTTCCGGACGAAGCCCATCGAAGAAGCGGTCGCGAGGTACTTCAGTTGGGTCATGTTGTCGCATAGGTGGGAAAGCAAGGAGCCGCTGCTGCACGACATTCAGGACAAGGCAATATACGATTTTGATCCAGTCGGAACCATGGTGAAGTTGCAGACATTCTGCAAAACTGCTCGTGATATGGGTCATCGCTGGGCATGGAGCGACACGTGCTGCATCGACCAGAACAACCCTGTTGAGCTCGAACGATCGGTCAACTCCATGTTTGTCTGGTATCGCCACTCAGCTCTTACCATCATCTACTTGTCAGACGTCCCGCCTTCTTCGAAGTCTGGCGCCCTCGCAAACAGCACTTGGAACACGCGGGGATGGACCATTCCAGAGTTCCTCGCTCCCAACGTCGTTTTATTCTACCAAGCAGATTGGACACTATATCTAGATGATCGTTCACCCAACCACAAGGAGTCGGTTGCTATCATGCAGGAGTTGGAAGAGGCGACGGGCATAGATGCAGAGGCCCTAGTCGCCTTCCGTCCTGGCATGTCAGTCGCACGAGAGAAACTGCGCTGGGCATCCACACGTGTCACGACGTTGCAGGAAGATATCGCATACTCATTGTTTGGCATCTTCGGGGTCCACCTACCTGTAATTTACGGCGAGGCAAAGCAAAACGCACTCGGTCGGCTCTTGCAAGAGATCGTCGCTCAGTCGGGAGACATCACTACCCTGGACTGGGTCGGAAGATCATCAGAATTCAATAGCTGTCTGCCAGCCGACATTACATCGTACAAATCCCCGCCATACAGCCCGCCATTCCTATCCGAAGATCAGATGCAGACATCAATCTCGTCGTTGCGAGATGCCATTCTTGTGAAGCTTGCTTCCACACTGTATGCCCGGCTCGACAACCTGAGCGCACCTCGTTTCGCGAACCGCAGGCTACATCTGCCTTGCATCGCATTTCCTGTCACAGCAGTCAGACGGAGGCGTAGTCGAGACGGGGAGTCACACCCCACATACGAAGTCAAGGCAGACGGCCTTCAAGACATGTCAATCACCACAGAAGATAAGCTGGTTCAGTTCTCGCGGGCAAGGTCTACTCGACAGCCATTCTTGCTCGTCCGTCCGTGGAGTCGGTATGACCTCGAACTGTCTGACCTTGTAGACGAAGCGCAGAGCGCGGACGACGATTGGTCGGAGCCTCAGTCTCCATCAGACACGTCGCTCAGCGGGTCTCATGGAGAAGATGAGCCAGTTGATTTGGAGTTTCACTCGCGAGCGTTGAGGCTGATCGTTCACCTTGGACAACGTTTTGGCGCGCTTTTGTTGGCGCAGCAGCGTGGTGGGGAGTACAAGAGAATCGCGTCGGATCACAATATCATCGCGCAAGTCAGGGATGTAGCTTCTATTCATGACATGATGGACGTCAGGATACTAGAGATTTTGTAGTTGCAAGGATTTCATTCATAATTTTGACAGCGTCTGCATAGAACAATTCCCCTAATATCTTTTGTATGGTATGCTGTCCACCACAATCGCATACATGACATTGCGAGATCCAGATGATCATCAATCATTGCTCAAAAATGTAAAAATGTATCATGAAGATGTATTTTATGTTATTTTATTTTGAATAAGCTTACAGTAGTCCGCAGTCCATAGATACAAGCAATCTCCACAAACCCGCGGTAGTACATCATTAGAAACACGAATAACAATACAAAAGTGCCATACTACCGTCCTGTTCCCTGCGTGGGCTTTCCAACCGGCATCTGCATCTGCATCTGCATTTGCTGCTGCTGCTGCATCCCCACCGCTGCCTGTCCATTCACTTGGGCCTGAGGCGGCATCCCTCGTCCAACACTCCACTGAGCATAACCCGGCTGCAATCGTCCTCCAGGCATGGCATAGCCCATAGGATACGGATACATTTGGTACTGTGGCATCATCATTGGGTGCTGTTGCTGATCCTGCCCAGCCGGCCTGTACTGCACTGTTGCAAAATTGTACTGCTGCGCCATGCCCGGGTGCTGTGCAGCTTGTGTAGGTTGGGGTGGGAGCGGGTTGGAAGTGGGCATGGGCGAGCTTCTGGCCTGGTTTTGGAGCATGGGAGAGCCTCTGGCTTGGTTCTGGAGCATCGGGCTGTTTCGAGCTGTAGGATGTCCAGGTAAGGGGCTTCGCGATTGTGGGTTCTGCGGTGTCCTACGTCCGGCTTGCACGTGAGCTTGTGGCTGGGTTTGAGCTTGAGTCTGCACCTGCACCTGTGCGTGGCGGGCTTGATGGGCTTGCGCGTGGTGAGCCTGAGCCTGAGCCTGAGCCTGAGCCTGAGCCTGAGCCTGAGCCTGAGCCTGGGCCTGAGCCTGAGCCTGAGCCTGAGCCTGGGCCTGAGCCTGAGCCTGCGCCTGAGCTTGCGCCTGAGCCTGAGCTTGCGCCTGAGCCTGAGCTTGCGCCTGAGCCTGAGCCTGAGCCTGCGCCTGCGCCTGAGACTGAGCTTGAGCTTGCGCTTGAGCTTGCGCCTGAGCTTGAGCATGAGCCTGCGCCTGCGCCTGCGCCTGAGACTGAGCTTGAGCTTGCGCTTGAGCTTGCGCCTGAGCTTGAGCATGAGCTTGCGCCTGAGCTTGAGCATGAGCTTGCGCCTGAGCTTGAGCATGAGCGTGAGCTTGCGCGACTTGAGCTTGGGCTTGGGCTTGGGCTTGAGCCTGCGCCTGCGCCTGAGCCTGAGCCTGAGCCTGCGCTTGAGCTTGAGCTTGAGCCTGAGCCTGAGCCTGAGCCTGAACCAATCGAGCTTGTTGGTGGTGCAGTTGCATCTGTTGCATATGTTGCTGATACATCTGCCCTTGAGCGTGACCTTGCGCTTGAGCATGCTGCTGCATCAGATGATGTCCAGCAGCCAGCTGCGCTGCGCCAGCCTGTTGCCCGGCTTGCGCAGGGGAAGGCGTCGACTGAGATGGATAAACCACTTGGGGCGTAGCAGCTTTGGGTTGGGAACCTTGTGGTGACGAATTTGGGATGAATTGAAGGGCGGTTGGAGGGCGGTGTATTGTTGGGGGGAGTTGTGAGCCAGCTGCGAGAGGTGAGGAGTGTGGCGCTTGCGATGATGGAGGGCGTGGTGATTGAGTGAACCTGTGCGCAGGTGACTGTACAGGCGGAAGCGGCGAAGGCGCGCTTACACGGGGTGAGGGGGAGGTAGCGTGCCGCGGATGTGATTGAAGCTGGTTCACAGCGGGATGTGGAACGGGGGTAGCGGAAGAGCGTGACAGCTCGGGAGTAATTTGGAAAGCCTGTGTCGCATCGGCTTTCTTCTTTGTTGGCTTGGGTTTCTGGTCAGTAACTGGCTGGGGAGCTGGTGTTGGCGCCGGTGCGGGCGCAGCCAAAACGGGAGTAGGTTGCAATTGAGCGGCCTGGGGTTGCGGCGTAGGCGCAGGAGCTGGTATTTGGCCTTGTGCTTGATTTTGACCTTGGGAATTTGTTTGACCTTGAGTCTGAATTGGTGCTTGAGCCTGGGCGGCAGCTTGTGCTAATTGGGCTTTGAGATAAGGCTGTGTTTCCAATCCAACTGCCATGCGAACTTCCTTGACACGACGAATTGTGTCCAATATCCGATAACTAAGTGAAGGTGAGCATGAAGAGGTTACTTTGGGACAATACGAAATACCTTGGGGCGTGAGACCGATTTTGTCTCTGGTTCATAAACTGCATGATCTTAGCCCGACGAGTCTTGTCGGACTCATCTTCCTCGGGTGTAATGGCAGCTGCTTTACGCTTCAAGGAGATGGGTATACTTGGCGTAGAAACTCTGAGGGTATGATTCGCAATACGGGTTAAATGTGGGTCTGGGTCAAGACATAGGGGAGGTGCTGTTTGTAGCTACAACAAAGAAGATAAGATACAGCAGAAAAGGTCGCGAATATAGCATACCAGTATCTGTGCTTCGAGTTCAAGTACTTCCGTATCTGTGAACTTATTGCCTGAACGCTGGTTCATGAGACATATATTCGCCCAGAGTGTCTCATCGTTCGGGTGCAGAGCAACACGGCTCCGTTCAGGTTTCTCGAGAGGTGGGTCCTTTGCTTTCTTTGGGCGATAGTCTAGTAACTCTACAAGCATGCAACCTAACGAAATCATGGAGTGAGGACCTTGTACGGATGACCAGCCACTCACCATCATAGAACGGCACGCGTGCAGAGTCGAAAAGCTCAAGGTAGTCAACCGGTATGCGGTGTGCTCGGACGTCATCAAGTATTGACTATCGACAGGTTAGCACTGTTCTTGCATCTTAAATCCAGCAACGCACCGCGATAGGATTGTTGTACAGGAACTTGGGTCCGTTGTTGAGCGTCCAGTAGTCGGGATAGAAATGGACTGAGAAAGATGGTACAGCATCTTCATACGAGTCTAGTAGTTGCTCCGCCGAGCGCGTAATGTTGTAACAAGACATTGCAGATGACTTACGCGCTCGCTAATGGCTTCAATGCTACCGTCTCTGATGACGGTCCAACTAAGTAATCCAAGCTGCTGTTCAAGGTCATTTACGTAATCGTCCACAATCCGTTAAGCACTCGTGGGAATTATAATAATGGGTGTTGGTGACACTGATGGAAGCACAACTCAAGGAGGTTCGTGTCTTTATAGACAACTCAATTAAAGTGTTAACATACTTGCAGCTCATCCCATTCTTAAGGGATAAAAATCCACAGGTCCGACAAATAGCCCTGTCAAATCTGCTCGGGCAAACACCAGAAGGATCTCCACATAGAAACATTTTTTACCATGGCCTCGGAGGAGCAGGCTTGCAGAAACCTAAGGAAACGGATATTATTCGCGATCTCAAGCTTTTATGCCGGGATCAACTCGTATGTATACCCATTTCAATTGTGATCAAGCGATGATGGTCATAGGCCGTTGCGCACGATGCTTTCCGTGCATTGGTCAATCTTTCCGATTCACCACTGGTAGTGCCATTTTTGTCGGAACCAGCCTTTCTCACTTTCTTGGTGTCATACATCTTGGTTCGTGCTTCATGTCACGTTCGTCTCGCAACGTCTTACCACTTCGTAGAACGCAGATGCCATACTTGCAGATCTGGCATCCATGCTGCTTTCCAATCTAACCGCTTCATCTTCACCATGCGCAGCCCTTTTAGCCTTAAAGGTGCCCATACTAAAAACACCATCTTCACCAAGCCCTCTTTTCCCTACACTGTCCCGCTCTGGAACCTGTTCTGCGCCAGTACCTTATCCACCAGGAGAACCACAGGATATCCTCGCCTTACCGCTCCTTATCGATGCATTCGTAGAAGGTGCGTCGATAGATCCTTCCGGGGATAGAACTTCCCGAAAACGGAAAGGAGAGCTGCACTTCCTCACCAGTGTCTTTGCCAATATCAGCACAGTCAGTTTGTCTAGAATCGATTACATCTTGACACTAAAGCCACAACAACTAGTCTCCAGCTGGTCGCATGTTCTTCGTCACTCCACGACCTACGAATCCTTTGGATCCCAATAGTACCAATGAGTATCCTCTCGCCAAAATAGTTGTGTTCACTGAACATCAAGACACAATACGACGTGGTGGTGTTGCCTCAATATTGAAGTAAGACATTTTCCCTACTTTGACATTGAGTGTATCCAATGCCTCGATCACAGGAACTGCGCTTTTTCTTCACAAGCTCACCGAGCAATACTATCTCCTGATACTGAAGCTGTTGTCGTTCCTCCATCGACATTGTCTGCCCCGGGTATCGATACACTGCCTTACATTTTGCTACCGCTAGCAGGCCCAGAGGAACTTGATCTAGAAGTACGATTGCGGTGGTAGACAGCCTAATGCTGCTGATGTTGTACTTTCCAGGACCAAGAAAAATTGCCATCTGCACTTCAGTTCCTTCCATCCACGAAGAAGCGGGATCCGGATCCTGTGTTGCGCTTAACGCTTATTGAAACACTATTGCTTTTATGCACCACGCGATGGGGCCGAGACTACCTCAGGGGTCATGGGGTGTATGAGATTGTTAGAGGAGCACACATGGAGGAGACCGTCGACCAGGTCTGTTTCTGCTTATAATTCGTCCCTCGAACCGAGTTTCTCACAGACCATTCAGGTATCTGAGCACATCGAGCGCCTCGTCCAGCTTTTGCAAGGCGATGAAGGCGTAGAAATAGTCGATGAGTCCGAGGTGGTGCGTAGTCAAGAAGATGACGACGACGACGACGATGAAGATAACAGAATCGAAGAAGTATAAGTAGTTGTGAAAAAAAAATTCTCTGATTGAGATTTTATCACAATTAGATATTACGTGCGCGAGCTTTAAGCGGGACTCGTGGCCAACAAGTACTCACTGTACGTTGTCTCCTCTTGATTGCGTTGATCATTATACCGGAGCTTGCTCAGACAGCTTTCAAATCTGGTCAGTTGGAGGTTGGAAGGGCGACAATTTGGGGTCCGAAATCAACTGGGTGCTACGGCTCGGCGACGAGACTGCGACTTGTGCATCGCGATCGGCGATGAACAAATAATTTTGATTACCGATGAGGTGAATTTGACATTTGTGCATAGTTCGGATCCACAGTCATGGTACGTCTCTTGTCAACGGAGCCCTGTGGAGCCCAACGGCGGGCCGCCGCTGTCTCCTCAGCGCATAAATACCAAAGCCCTTTGTTCAGCCATACCAACTTCTAGGTCTTTTCATTACATTCTTCGCGATGGCGCAAAGAGTTGAAGAGGCGGGTGCTTTTTACTAGGGTGATGCATATGATGCACAAAAACGCTAGGCATGGTTTGTGTGATTAGCTGTCGATAGTGAGTGTTCGCAAGCCGATGTTGTGGTTTGACTCAATTGTTTTGAACCCCACGATGCATCCGAGTCCTTGTTGACTCCCTGCTTTGACTAGACTAAAATCTATACCAGTTAGTACCCTAAAGATCCAAGGAGCATCTCGCAACAAGGTCATGACAAGGATGTGGTATGCGCACCATGTATTTTCCTGAACTTGCCCTTCAGCCAACTGCAGGAATCCTTGTATCAGCTGGGAGACGAACACATCGATATCAGACGTATGGTATCAGAACCTCATTCACAAGGGTCACGGCCCTGCCAGTTGTGTAATACGGCTTCTCTGCCCGTAAGTTTTACATATTCATATTCAGGTGCTTTGATTATTTATCCATTCTCAATGAAAGTGGCAGTCTGGCTAAATACGTACAAATGATATTCAATTTATGGACGTTCAGTCTTATTTGCCGAGAATATTTTCGTCATACTTCTCTTACTTACACACGATTTCTTTGTTTCAGATTTCCTTTTCCTTCATATAGGATGCTGAGGCAGGCTCCACTATCCAGAGAACGCCCATCTGTGATTCACATTGGCTCCTCCAAGTCACTCCTCAGTATGATCGAAGTCAACAATAACCCTTCCCGGTGGTATCCCGATACCCAGCTTGAATCGCGTTCGTGGGTTGTGGTCTCACATCGCTTCAACCTTACAGTACCAACTGACTGGCAACTGCATGTACAGGTCGTTGACAGCTTCTTCTGGTCCATCTCGTTGATGCTGTCGGTGAACTTTCTCACCGCCTTCACTGGCAGTAATCGGTCTAGATTCTTCGACAAGATTTGAAATCGGGAGCCACGTGATAACTCCACGAGGCGGTGCCAAGGTCCCGGCAAATCGTGTGGGGTATCGGAACTGGGAGCCATTCCGCAGGAAGGGTGCGCACGCATAGGACCCCAAAAGTTGAAATGGATGAATTATTAATAGATGGACGGACTCCTTCCTACCCTTCCTCTATTGACACCAATACTGTGTCTGAAAGGTGTTGTTACCTGAGGCAGGGGAAGTATTTGAAGAGGTCCCTGGATTTGAATTGAGGCCGTCCTCGATTGGATAATTAGAAGGCTGGTACTCGTGCAATATTCCATCAATGTTCTAGTCATTTACCAAACAGACTCTGCCACCGGACTCGGAGATGCGACAGGGCGCTGTCCCCTTCCGAATACGTTGAGTGTATGCACTGCGCTCCCAGCAAACCGGTATGGAACACGCTCTTTGATCAAGTTTCGCATGTTGTTCTGTTACTAAACCCTCAGTCATGTCATTCCGGTCTGTCGTTGGTTCCCTTCACCATTGTCCTCCTGGGATGCGGGCTTGCGGTTCCGCGACCCGCATTTTGGGTCTGAGAGATGTCAGATGCATCCGAGAAAAGGGTAACGATCATCAATGATTATCACGCACGAATTGGGCATAGTTCTGCATAGCCCTTGTGCTGAAACCCAATGGAAGATATTCTCGGACAACTCGACTGATCTGTCGCCGTCCCCAGGGGACTCGACAAACTCCGCAACGCCCCATTCAACAGCCCCACCTCTGGGACTCCCCCGATATGATGCCTGTTATCGAGGTATGACACCATCGTCCAACGACACAACTTGCTGCGATATACCTCTCAAACGAAATAGGTTCATGAGGCACAACTCCGTCGTCTAATGCTGCAGATCCGACACCTTGACTAGTCCAATAGACGGTACCACCGCGGTATGGGAATAATGAAACACCGAGGAGTAGCACGTTGATGGCAGTCACTGACTGTGCCTGTGCCCGGCCATCTCGCCGAGTCGCTTTATCCCTGTCGGTGGTCAGTGGCTGTTTTATTTAATGCTTAAAACTACTGGTCGCTGATATTTTCCGCCGCAGCCCCCCTCCATATTTATTGCATTCATGACATTAAATTTGCCAGACCAACCTTCTGCTCCTGGGCGGCAGCGAATCTAACACGTTCGATGAGCCCCAGGTTTACCGCACGGACAGCAGTCAGGCGAAGGTATGTCACAACGGCAAATAGCGGAGCGAAGAATCCTTACTGACATGAGAAAACAGTCCGCGTACCTAAAAAAAACTTTCGGTGCAACCTCCCAATTATTCTATGTCCTGCAAGCAGTGTTATCCTCCCGAAGGTCGGCGTCATATAAGGACTTCCGGGCAAACGGGGTAATCTTGACCCAGCACGTCAATTAGGTGACGTCAAGTGAGTATCGGCTGTATCGTACTAGGACCACGTTTTGTTCATTTATGCACGAGGCACTCATGATAAGTACGGAATATTAATACTTCTGTTCCCCACTAAGTACCACTAACGGCATACTTGTTAGAAAACACAGCATTAATATGCTATTGGCCCGCGCCAAGACGGATGAGATAATGATAAAACGAAATACTGTGAGGCCTCAATATTTGTCTGCGAGCGTAATGTGAATGAAAGTAAGTTAAACAAGGAGTCTGACATAAGTATTCTCGATAGAGGCTTACGTGTAATGAGCCGCAACAATAAGGGTCGCGGCCTTGAAAGGTCAGTCAATTGATTCCTTGCGAACTAAAAGTCTGCGAAGGTCGCAACTCTGCCACGTCGTTCCCACTGTCTGGGAGGTAGAGGTGCCGATAGGCGCCAATGAAGCGTTGCTGGTGATGTTTTGCCGGCCTGTGATCACTACTGGCATTCCAATGAAGGCCCAGCAAATTAAATACCTAAGACGCATAATTCCCAGTCAAGCGAGGCAGCGGAGCCTTGCCGTCTGACTCTGAGGTTCACCTGTCTGTCGGAGAGGCACCGATAGGTCCACAACGTGGACTAAAAACTGTAATGTCGAAAGATAGATTCTTACTTCCTTCGCTTCGACCGATTAACCTAACTAAACGCCGTGATGCGAATTACTAAGAGGTACGCTGAGAAATGAGATTGACGAATCTGTAACCTTAACATCATAACAGACACTGCAAAGTGGAGCCATATACCAACCCTGACGTGTACCGAGGGGGCCCCTCGAACTCGGGAAAAACTATTATAATGTCATTGAAAGGTCCAGCCGTTGATGAAAATAGGAAGGAAAACCGGTGAGAAGCAGGCCGGACAGATTATAGCATTACGGGTCCAACTTCACCCTCTCCGTGTATGATCACCCAGGTCGCGATCTTGTGACTCATAAGAATCGTCATCGTCACTTCCGCCACTGGACGCAATCACAGAATCCTCCATGGTGTTGTGAGATCCTGGGTCCTTGTTATTGCCCCCGCGAGACCGTTCCCCTCGTGCCCGCTTTTTCAGCTGAAACAAAAGTTGATAAGAAGAATCAGAGGGTTTATGCTGACGTACAAGTTTAGCATACACGAGGCCACATGCGTTGCACAAGGTTCGAGGGCCTAAACCATAATATAAGCTCAAAGCATGTGGCGTATAAAATGAGCCCGCGCTAACCTAGGGGTCCACGCCTCCATTCAGGGGTCGAGGTTGCGTTGCAACCAAGGCAAGTCTGCCCTTCCTGAGCATGCTCCTCAGCCTTCTGAGTGCAGAAAAGGAAGTATCAACATTTTAGCATATTCTCCATGACGGACGGTTCACCTGCCGCTTTATGGCCGGAGTATCCTTGTCGCTGACGCCAGTAGACGGCCTCGTGTCAGGGTTTGATTGCGCAACTGCTGATTGCAACATTTGTCTTCCGTAGTTCGCGGACTGGATCATGCGTTCCATGGTTTCAGGCGCTGGGTGCCGCGCAGGAACCCCCGCGGACACCAGGGATTTGGTACCCTCGAGTATCATACCATAGGACTCTACCATCTGTTGACAAGTCAGATATTGACCGCAAAAGGATGACTGTCGGGCGTGCCTTCCCAAAATCTAGATTAGGATTGATTATTGGACTTGGAGCCAGGACTGGTGACTCCTTGTCCCGCCTCTTGCTCTTTTGAACGGGGGATGCATGAGCTGACACAGGGGCAGCGGGATAGCGTTCCTCTGGGCGGCGATTCTCAAGTGGTGAATTGGATGGACCAGCAGCATACGATCGTGCCTCTGCAGGGGTGGTCTGAGAGACTGACTCTGGGCGGGCTGCATTTTGGGCGTACGTCACGTCTGCCGTGATGGATGTAGGTTGGAAGGTCCCGAATTGAGGGGACCAGCTTTCAGGCTGCCATTGAGGCTGCGACTGAGGAAGAGTATATGATGGAGCGGGTGTATAGGACGCTTGTTGCGTATATGAAGACGATGCCGCAAAATTTGTCTGGTGGTGTTGCGAATGAAACTGAGTGATGGGGGAGCGTATCGGCCGGGGAGGAGCCTGAGGTGGTGGTGCCGATACATAAGCTTGCGGAGGATATGTTTGATACTCATAAGAGGTTGTCGATCCTCCTTGCGGATTAGAATATATATATCGTTGATGCTCTGCAGACATTCCAAAAGCTGGTGGAAGAGAGGAGGAATTGCCGATGTTTTTGAAGCTGGGCACTGGCAGAAGAGAATGCAGAAGAGGAAATTGAGTCGACGCTGTGGCGATTAGAGTGCGTGTCAGGAGCCTCGAGGCTATATCCCCGAAATGAAAGACAGATCGTCAGAAGTCAATCAATGACAAGTTGGAGCGAATGAATGCAGTGGGTGGAGCGAAATCGCGGTGCCGCACCAAATAAACGGTAAGGAGCGACAGGGAGATGTCATTCATGACACTCCGGAGTCGGACAATGATCATCGCGCGAAGCGATACATGGCTGTCCGCATCCGTTGCTCCATCACGGATAGGTCGAAAATTGCCTCACAAGTTTTGATCAGAAACGCACGTTTCGCCTGGAGTTTGTGGACAAAGCTTGTTCGTCAAGATGTGATGGATCTGGTTTACGTGAACAAACGTGATGATCAATCTCGCGAAAAAGCGCCGCGGCCATGTTAACGCTGACCTTTGTCAGGGATCTAAGTCCCAGGACGAGTGCGATAGTAGAAGAAGATGGCAAGTGCTAGGCAGACAGTGGAAGTACGAGAAAAAGTTGCATTTGAAACATACTCTCAGCTTCATGCTTTAAACAGTGACGCTTACACCGATCGGCGAGACTTCCATCAGGACGCCTTGCCGCTGCACGCGGCTGCCCCGTGGAAGCCGTCTTGTCACCGGCCTGTCATGGTTCTATCCAGGTGATCCATTGAGATTGCCTCAAATGACCATATATTTGCCAACGCGACTGCCTACTGCCAATAAATTCCAAATGTCCGTCTATTAGATAAAGATGCAGCTTGTGATAACATGTCAGTAAGTAATGCGATGCCTTCCACAACTAGAGATGGCGTATACAAAATGGGATAGAAAGAGCGGAAGGGGATCAGTAAATACGCTATCCAGTTTGTATGAAAGCCTGCCCTCTAGACCTGCCTAAATCAGGGCCTTCTTTCCAGTCAGACTCCTTCACGATGACAGGGGACTGTGCAGGAGATGGCTCATAATCGTTGTCGTAATCGTCTTCTTCATCAGATGGTGCCAAATTTGCAGGTGTCTTGGAGGAGTTCAGTCCCCCTGCAGCACGCTCCTGCGCTCGTCTCCTTCTACGAAGAATCTGTTTTCGGTTCTTCACCGCTTGACGGTATTCTGATCCCTCTCCGTAGAAAAGGGAGTGCTCGCAACGTGGGCAGATCCATTCATCTGCAGGATTGACTATTTGCGCAGTGGGAGTAACCGTGTTTGCCTTCTTGCGTCTGCGAGGCGGTATTTGTGCCGAGAGGAAGCGAAGTGGAAGTGGCCCAAGCATGTTCTGAGCATTGGCATTCGCCTGGACTACATTAGCCTGCCCAGATGAAGGAAGCCTGGAAGGAACGTAATTTTTGCGGTGATGAGGATTTGAAGCGATAGCAAGTGTATTTCGCTTTTTCTTTTTCTTTCCCTTGCCTTTCTCTCCTGGCATTTCCAGAAACTCCGCCAACTGATCCCCACCTTCAGCTGCACCCTTAAGTGCCCGCTGCTGCGTTTTCTCTCCCCGCTTTGACTTAGCCCCTTTGCTTGCCGTAAGTGCCGCTTGCTTAGCATCGACAGCTGCCTTGGCCACTTTAGCCGCCTGACGTGCGAGTTCATTTTCGAACCGATTTCTGAGTGCGAGCACCTCCTGTTTCGTCGCAACGAGGCGATCAGACGCTGATATTAAACCAGCTCTGATTAGGTTCTGACATCACTTCGATAGCTGGACTGCGACTCACTTGCACTAGAAAACGTGAACACGAATTGAGCGGTTGGAAATGAAGGCTTCTTCTTCTGAGAGATTGAGGCTATACTTGCATGAGCCTTTACTACGCGAGCGAGACGCGGACCAGGTCGACGCGAGAGCCGTACTCTGGGCGGATTAGAGCCAGATCTGATCATGGAACCCGCAAAGGGCAAATGCGTCGATAATGCTTGATCAAGAGCAAGTGTATCGCCAAGAGAAAGAGCTCCCAAGACGGCTGCAAGCTGGCGCTTTCGATGCTTGAGCAGCTCCTTGTGCTGGAGACCTGCCAACGTTGATGGGGTAAGCTTCCCCTTCCTAGGGGTTGGGGTCACCGATGGTGGCAGGGCAGAAAGGTCAGGACTGTGGTTGGTCCGGCCATTCAATAGAGCCAAGCTGTCCAAAATCTCATCCTCTGCGCCCAACGGTGGCTCCGCTTCCCGCCCTTGCGCCGCGCCTGACATGTTAGCTGGCACCTTCCTCTTCTTCGTATTCCCAGGCTGCTGGAGATGATCCGTATAGTCACCCTCACCCTGGTCCTTTCCCGACCTTCCCATTTTCCCGAGCTGGTACGCTGCGTTTAGATCAAGGACGTCTTCATTGCGGGTGCCACCGAACACAGAGGCGTAGTAAGACTGCAGAGAGAAAGAGTCAGCATGAGCAATGAGTTCCTCTGCGAGTTCTTCTGCGCCGAGAATGTCGGCCATGGGATGGATGAGGTCGTATGCTGCTGGAATGGGCGCGTCTGAGGTGCGTCTACGTTTGGGTAACGGTTTCAGCCTCCTCAACGGCTGAAATTCCGGCTCATCGGATGCGGGCGACGATCCTCGATACATCTTATGATTGAAAAAAGATAATCGGAAAAAGCTGGCAAACTGTAGCGTCTAAAGCAAAAAGAGTGAAGGAGGGAACGTCTGAATACGTACGGCTTCTGGCGCTGGCCCTTGTGCTGACGTGGAGACCAACTACTACGAGTCGGTAGCTACGACAGCCGATCCATTTTCGCACCCTTCGGAGTCTCTCCAGAGCTTGAGAGTAAAACAGCCTGCAATGGGAAGGCGTCTAGGAATTGGTAGAATAAGACAGGAAAAACTACGGTACAGGATATGCGATGCTCTAACAGTAAAAATTGTCTCGTGAGGATATCAAATAATGTCCGACCACGCGTCGCAATGCCAATAAATGAGTGGATATCGCGAAACAATGACCGACAAATGATGTATGCTGCTCATGTCTACGGCCCGCCGTTTAACGTCTATCTATAATGCGGAGAGGGGGGGTGGCGCTTGGGGGAGATAATTAAGAGTAGACATACCGCACCGAGACAATAGAAACACAGACGACGAATGTAAGATAGGCCGTATAGTCTTCATGATGAGCAGGAGCAACGAGACAAACCAGGTTGAAAGAGCAGCGCAAGGAGTCCGTGCGTGAGAGAGAAAAAGAGAGCGAAACACACAGCGATACGGATGTTTGAGTGCATAGGCAAGGAGTTTGTTGTTACCAGGGATGTTTTCATGAGTGCGAAATCGAGGCGAATCGAGGAAATCCGAGAAGCTGCAGGCCGAGAAGAATTCGATACAATTGGGTGGGAGGCGAGAATGTAGGGCATGATGAGAGTATATTTACCACCAGCCGGATCCACCACCGCTTGCTCCATTGTTGTTATAACCTCCCCCGGAACCATAACCTCCGCCGCCATATGAAGGGGAAGGGGCATTGCCGTAGCTCATGTTGCTACGTCCGAAGCCTCCTCCACCATAGTTATTGGCGCCGCCATAGCCAGACTGTCTGTAATCGCGGTTGCCACCACGACCACCACGAGCACCACCTCCACCGCCACCGCTACTACTACCTCCGCGGCCACGACCGCCACGGAAACTTGATCCAAAGGTCGTCTCATGTACGACACTCTCCAACCACGCAGGGATCTCCTGGTTAGCCTCGCGAAGAAGTTCAAGAAGATCGCGGACAATGTTCTTGTTCCCGCGGTTGAAGAATGCAGTCGAAACACCGGTGTTTCCGGCACGACCAGTACGACCAATGCGGTGGACGTAGTCATCTATGTCCGAAGGCAGGTCGTAGTTGATCACATGGGTGACGTTAGGAATATCAAGACCGCGGGCTGCGACAGCAGTAGCTACTAGAATTGGAGTACGTCCAGTGCGGAAGGTCTGCAAAGCCATCTCACGCTCACGCTGGGAGCGATCGCCATGGATGGACGTAGCAGGGAGGCGGTTTGACATGAGGAAATCAGACAACATGTCGGCCATGCGCTTGGTCTCTACGAAGACGAGGGTCAACCCGCCAGGAGCATCAGACGCAAGGAGATCAAGCAAAACAGAACGCTTGTCATTATCCTCAACGTACTCGATCTTCTGGGTGATGTTCTCAGAGGTTGAACCAACACGGCCGACAGAAAGGAATATGTAGTCCTTCAGGAAGTCTCGTGCAAGCATTTGGATATCACGTGGGAATGTGGCACTAAACATCAGCGTCTGGCGATCCTCTACGCCAGGCATGTCCTCGCCTTGGACGATCCTGCGAATCTGGGGCTCGAAACCCATGTCAAGCATGCGGTCAGCCTCATCAAGGACAAGGTAGCGAATGTTTGCTAAACTGATCCGACCACGCTCAATGAGGTCGACGAGCCGTCCAGGAGTAGCACTGAGAAGATCACAGCCACGCTCGATCAGACGCAGCTGCTGATTAATATCGGCACCACCATACACCACTGCTGGGCGAACCCACGAGCGGTATGCGAATTTGCGTGCTTCTTCATGAATTTGACTGACAAGCTCGCGGGTGGGAGCAAGAATAAGGGCAGTAGGGTAGGCTTTACGTGAGCGTGAGTACCCCATTGATGGGGTCTCAGGTGGTGGAGCACGAGGTCCAGAAGCGAAAGAGGCGGAAAAAATAGGAAAAAGGAAGCCTCCTGTCTTGCCTGAACCAGTCTAGAGCGCGACGTCAGTGTCTACAAATCCCCCGAAGAAAAATACAGACCTGAGCACAGGCCATTAAATCTCTGTTAGCAGCCACGATGGGAATGGAATACTTTTGAACGGGAGTCGGAGTAGTGTAACGAGCGAATGCGATGTTCTCCAAGAGAACAGGGTCTAGTGGGGGGTTCGTGAAAGCTATAACGGGGTCTGGGACTCCAGCGCCTGTAGCCTCGACAGGAATATCATCATACTTCTCGAAGTTGATGCCAGTGTGTTGCTTGGATGGATCAGTCGGATCTCCGAAAAGCTCCTTCTCCATGCGCGGATTGCGAGAGCCGACGACATGAAGACCATTGCGCCAGGCACCAAATCCGGAAGAATCACGCTGTTGGCTATCTCCACGGGGTTCCCTGGCGGTCCATCCATTGCTAGTTGGGCGACCTGCCCAATCACTTGCACTGCTACCTCCGCGGGTGGAACTGCTGAGTGCAATGCCGACAAAGGCAGTATCTTTGCTACCTTTGTCGAGAGGGCCACCACGAAGGGGTTCAAATCCACGGCGAGGAGAAGCTTGGGGCTCGTTCCAGCCGGTCCTAGACGAGCGCCTGATTATGACAGGATCCGAAATCAGAACAAAATAACGTACCCGTTTGGCTGTGGCGGAGGTGGTGTAGCGCGCTGCGCATTTCTCATATGAGGAGGAACGTATGCAGATTTCGTTCCATTTATGCCGAGAGAAGCTGAAGCGAGGATATTAGTTTGGTGAGAATGGTTACAAAGATAATATATGAGTGAACGCATACCAAACTGAGTCTCTAGACTTGCGTTGCCGTTTACAATTCCATTGGTCATATTAAGTCGAAATGATGAACTTGACTGTTCTTTTTTTCTGTCGTTGATGTTCCAGAGAAAGACCGATGTTGGTGGATGAAGAAAGAAAGCTGAGCAACCACAATTTTGATAAAAAATTCCGGAGCTCACAGATGCTGACTAATAAACCACCGTGAATGGGTAATTGTTCTCACGCCCTGCCTCTTACCTTTTTGGTCAAGTCAACGTAGCTGTAGCACTTGCTACTTACATCGAGCACAAAACTAAAATGTCTCAACAAGTTCAGCAAGCTCCAGCAGGTCAACATTCGCATGCTCACCCACACCCCCCGAAGCCTGCTCAACAGGTTATGCCTGCTCCACAGCCAGACCCAGTCATGCAGGCTCGCATCGATGCCGACTTTAAACCTGTAGACATAGCAGTAGGAGGTCCGAGTACTGCATTCGCTTTCTGCAACACGCACAAGCTAGAAAAATGCAAGCAGTGCAACGTAGATTTTATTGCTCTCAATCGTGTTTCGAAGATTCTTGTCACGAACCCTACCTTGCGTTGTCCACCTCCTCCAACCGTCGTGCAGCAGAAACTCTCGCAGGCAGTGACAAATATGAAGGATGAGGGCAATGTATGTCTTCTGACTTTATTTGGAGTCCATATTCGGTTGACTGTTTGCACAGAACCTATACAAACTCAACAAGACCAGAGAAGCACTTTCAAAATACAATATGGCAGCGAGCATAGCTGTGCAGAGACCAGCTTGGGAAAATGCCGCAATACTACGAGAAGAGCTCTCGACTGTCGTATCCAACCGCTCAGCAGCTCTTCTTGAGCTCGGTGACTACCTCGGCGCGCTCGTTGACGCCGAGACCGTCATTTCCGTCCGGAGACAATGGCCGAAAGGTCATTTCAGAAAAGCAAAAGCACTCGTCGCGTTGGGCCACATAGAAGAGGCCAAAGATGCCATCTCTCTCGGCCTTCAATTTGAGCCTAATAACACTGTAAGCCACCCTCATACCCAGGTTGATACGTGTCTCACATCTTGCCTCAGGAGCTCAGCGGATATATGCTTGAGTTGGACAAGCAGTTGGCATCGCGTAATCAGCTAAATACGAAAGAAAAGCCCGTGTCTGTCACCTCCTCGTAGTCTACATACTGTATCCATATACCCGTGGATCATTATTACCCATATAAGAGAGCTCAATGCACAAATTACAATCAGGTCATATCCCTAGTACGTGGATCTCCCAATCCTATCTTTCAGTGGCTCTAGAAGCCGCTCGGCCTCTACACACTCTTCTGGAAGCTTGAACACTCGCAGAACGACTTCAGACCCCATCATTAATCTCGCTTTGTTTACGCGGTTCTGCAGCTCGAAACGTTTCTTCTCCGCCTCCGTCATAGGCGGCGTCGTCTGACCAGTCGCTCGTCTGAAGTTGCGCAAAGACAGGGAGCTAGAACTCGACCCAATCGAGCTTATGGAGTCTACTGACATCCTCGGTTTAGTTTTGGAATCTGTATTTGTGGAAATATCAAACGAGGAAAATGATTGAGGGGGCAGGGTCAATTTGGAGGTGGGTCTTCTCTTCACGGATGGCCCCTGTTTTGCAGCGTACGGCCCTGACTCTTTCAGAGTGTCCGGGTCAGACATTGAACGGAGGGGGTGTGGACGGGTAACAGGGGGTTGTGCTGGCAAGCTCGTCTTCTTGACTGGCCCGGGAGCCTTCGTGAGTATGAGACTCGCCAAACTACCAGTAGCATCAGCAAGCCCTGCGTCGTGTACATCTCGGATGAACACAGCCAGAATCTGCTTGGGGCGCTCCATAGCGATGGATGCGTACAGCTCCAGATCTTGCTCGCCTGAATCCCCAATCAGGATGAACTTGGAGTCAGGAAACCCATCAAGGACATCAACCACATTTGCGCGCTTGCGGGTGGCGGGATCAGAAAGAAGGGCGTTGAAGAAGGATCTACCATTATAAGATTTAAGGGCAATAGATCCCTGCGGGAGGTCGGATATCTGCAAAAATTCTTTGATGACTGGGAGGAGTTCAAAGGGAGAATTAGACTGCAGGGGTTATGAACATGAGTATTCCATAAAATGTGGCATGGCACTCACGACGTAATGGAAGCGAACGCCTCGCTCCCACATCGACTGGTACCATGTCCCCATTTCTGGAATAGTCGTCTCCTCGAGGTCTTTAACAAAAACATTACGAAAGACGGCACGAGCGCCGCTCGTGATATTTGAGAGCTTGACGGTATCGTCTATGTCTGTTATTACACGGATAGGTGAAGATGTGATTGGAACGACCAGCGAAATGTTCCTTGGAACGTCCGCGTGAAACAGGTATGCGGGTGTGGGCGCGGGCTCAGGTAGCAGCTTTGCAGAAACGAGTAGCTCATGTTCTACGTCCGATCCGTCGGATGGTCTGTGCTGTGCTATAGGATGTCTGGATAGATCCTGCCAGGGAATCTTGAAGGGGTTTGCGAAGGCGCCGTCTGGTCCAGTGACCAAATGTTCGGTGTACAGCGGACCATCCTTGAGAGCGTCACGTTTCGAGTCAATGCTACCTGGGGCGGTGGATACAGCAAAAATGGATATTTGGACAGTGCGGGATGATAATGCGGATGACCAAAATGGTCGCAAACGCGCCTCGAGGTTCTTGTGTTGTTTCTGAAGTAGAGCGCTCACAAACGGCGCTGACGGGTCGCAACGTGAATGTGTCGGCTGAGGATCAGACTCAGATTTATATGGTTCTTCGGTGAGTTGAGGTTCTTGTGGGTTCCTCATGTGTTCAAATTCCTTGTCTAGTTCCATCTCGAAGTCATCAGCTATTTCGTCTGGACGGGGAGGTAGCCTGATGCCGTCTATTTCTATCATGGATGATCCTTTGGTGGGCGGCTGTTGACCCGGTAGTTTGGGTAGAGATGCATAACCTGATCATGACTCCAGCTTAGTGTTACAACATGATTTCGAATGAGCACACCTCTAGCTAGTCTCAGAAACGCACGCTGAGAGCGGGTAAGAAACTCTGGCAACCTGCGTGTCGTCGCATAGCCCGAGACATAAACAAGTAAGTCAAATGCATCTACAAAAAGTAGGCCTTTGAGCCGAACGAAGCTAGCACAGCAAGAGAGTTACTTACTTTCATCCTCATGTTCACTAGCAAGACACCGCGATGCCCAGCCAGGAAATAGAGTCACTTCGTCTGTAGTTGTCACGTCTGGTCCACTTCGTCTAATTTTCTGACCCGCCCACTGACTCCAGCTCTGCGTCGTCGTCCGCCCATCAACGTAGCCATTCTCTCCTGGTCTGAGCGCTCGGCGAGTTGGTATAACCGTGCGAAGGTTCTGTTGGGATATGTAGGATTTCAGGCCAGCCAGACGCGACGATGGGCGAGGGTTGCTTGCAGACATTGGTCTCGTCATGAAAGCTGTCTCCAGGCGGTTGCATCAAGGTGCTGCAACTGAAATCACCATTTTGTTCTTGGCGCGGGGTTTAGGTCCAGGCGCCTAACGTGTAGGCTGGCTGCCAGCAAGTTGGCGTGCAGGCACGGCGCGTGACATTTGTGTGAGTCAGTGACTTCATTTTGGATTTATTCGCCGGACTGGCCCATCTGCTTGAATGCGGACTTTCACCATCTTCCCTCTAAACAGACAACTTTTATTGGTTGATAATTTAGCGCAACAAACACGATCGTACAGGACACGATACATGGATATCACACAAGAGCTAAAACAGGCGGACAAGAATAGAAAGAAGGGACCATCTCCAAAGCTTAGGGGACACCCTCGTGATGAGCCACGGGTACGGGTATCGAAGAGCCTGAGCTGGTTGCTACGACATGGAGCAAAGAATGCAGGATTAGATATGAGAGATGATGGGTATGCCAAAGTCTCGGATGTGGTGGGTTGTATTGGACCTGTTGACGTTTTGTAGCATTGACCACTTCGGGTAGCTCTCGAATCCCATGTTCAGAGACGTCAATTTCTCTCAGTTGCAAGAGATCGTCATAAAAGACCAAAAGCAGCGATTTCACCTTCTATCAGAGCCTAGGTCATCTGACTCGCCGTCTGACATATGGTGGATCAGAGCAAATCAGGGGCATTCCTTGAAGGTACATAGCTTATAGTCAAACAAATGTTAATGTTTGGTTTAAATATCTTGATCACAGACTGTCACGCTCGACATGCAGCCTATAACATCTGCATTAGATGTACCAATGGCTGTCCACGGCACGACACTTAGTGCCTGGGAGTTCATAGGTAAATTTCCGTCTATAAGGTGGTGTATCCTTCTAACACATATCTATCAGCTACGCAAGGCCTATCCAAAATGAAGCGAAATCACATTCATCTTGCCCAAGGCATTCCGGGAGACAATGTCATGAGCGGTAGGTGGAACCTCATGTACATGCGTTCTCCAATTTACGCCCTATAATAGGGATGCGCAATTCCTCGCAAATTTTGATTTTTGTTGATGTGCAAAAGGCCCTTGATGCCGGTGTTCCGTTCTACTTGTCCGCAAATGGCGTCGTCCTGACAGACGGCAACGAAGGGTTCCTATCACCAATCTATTTCCAGCGGGTGGAGTTTGCCAAGGGACGTTCGCCGGTACCAGGATGGGAAGGCGCAGGACCAGTTGTACCGCGGGCATCACTCGCTCAATCCTCACTATCTGTCCAAGGTCTTGAAGTTGCACAGTCAGATTCAAGTACAAGCGAATCTACATAGTTTACATTCAAAGCGCGGGTACGCTTTGCTTCAGTATTTTTCGATACTGGATGGCATATTATTCTTGCTCCTCCGCGATGTCTAATCACTTCTGCATATTCTCTTGCAACTCTTCTTCCTCTAGAATTTTTCGTGACACCTTGCTTCGAGCACGAATCCTAGACCCGTAAAAGAAAAGTACCTGCGCAATTTAACAACGACCTGACAGGTAGCCAGTTCTGTCTTACCCATGGTATAGGCACTAGCGCCGCACCTACGCATCCGAACAGGGTCAGACCCCATCTATGCGTCAAACGAGCAAACATTTGTGTCGTGAAAAGAGGAAAGGCTGCTACGGCTAAATTTCCTGCATGACGTTGAAAAGTATTTGAGAGTCGCACAAGAGATGACTCACGACATAGACTCTGGCCTGCAATGGCTGACGATGCGTATGTGCCGTAGCTACAGGAATGATGAGTTTCATTCAATCGCACAGGTCAAGATATTTTCACCAATCTGCAAGGTACAAGAAGACCACCATGTAAATCACAAATCCGCCGGACATGAATATCTTGAGAAATGTCAGTCTCGCAACTGTGACGAAGATGCATAAGACAAACAGTGAGTCCGATTGCTGGTGCTATCCAATGTACTTCTGGTCTTGCTGTCCAAGCGTAGATGAACATCCCGATTGGTATGAAGAGTGCCGCAACACAAGGAAGATAAAGACGTGCTTCCTGACGTTTCCGAAGATAATATTTTCTAATTGTAACAGGTCGATGATCCACAGATGTGCAAAGCCAACACATGCTTACTGATATAACTTTTCTTGATAGATGTTGGCAAGGTATCCAATGAAGCTCCCAACTCTAAGCCAGGCAATAGTAAATCATCATGAGTTCTAGATTTTGTCGACTCACATGAGGGTGCTGAAAATAAATCCTGCGTCCTGTACGTTAAATCCATAGACCGCCTGGAACTCAGAGGAGACAGACCTGTACCTGGGTTAAACAGTAAGCAAAACAACATGAAACGGCGTACTCTACAAGGGCAAAGACAACGCCCCATGTGAAGCCAATCCACAACTGCGTGAAAGAAACGCTCCTGCTTAACTGTCTCTAAAAAGTAGCCGCAGAACCTACACTGAAACTCTGGACGATAGGCTCCGTCAGCAAGAGGTCTGAAAAAAAGAAAATGTCAGCTGATCTATGTAGATTATCGGTGAATTTTGCTGACATATTGGTCGTGTGCAGGAAATCTTGATCAAAGTGATCAAGTTTTGTTTTTCAATTTCTGCTTTCGCTTGGTATCTATCATCTCCTGTCTCTTTTCGCTTCTTGGTTGCCAGGCGGGTTAAAACTATGGTAGCGCGCGTTTCTTTCATGAGTAACACAACAGAGATGAAATAAACCCCTGTAAACCTGTAGGAATCTTTAGTCAATGCAATATGCGTGATATGTACCAGGGGACCAACATAACATGAACCCACTGAATCCATCTCCATCCAAGGCGGGGATTTGCTTCTATTACACCAGCAATCACGGGCCCAAGGCCTGTTCCAGCCACAGCAACAAGAGCGAAGAACGCCATAGGTTGTCCACGCCTGTGAAGATAGTTGTAGTGATAAAACAAATAAAGGTCTCAAAATGCCCAACTCGTGTTGCTTCCACACATCGGCGACCGAACCACCCACCAAGGTTGCACCTGTTGAGCCGAATGCGCCCCCGAGCAGACGTCCAAGCATGACGGTCTGTATGTTCGGTGACCTGCAACATTCTGTGAATCAGTGTCGCGTTCGTGAAAAATAAGCGTACAGGGCAATCATCATTTCCGTAAGCATGAATCCAAATGACGAGACAATGTATATATTCAGACGGCCGAATTCTTCCGTGAAGGACGAAGTGATGAGGGGAACCGTGCCAAATCCGATTGACCACAGGCTCAATCCCACGGTGGCTTGGAACTGAGTGCAGTTCAGATCCCGCATCATTGACTGGTAGCCCATAGAAAAAGAGGCCGCCGCTGCAGCTAGAGGGACAAGATTCTGTCAAATCTCTGGTCGCTCCATGGGGTAGATTAGATTACCGACTATCCCAGTAAAAGCACACGCCACCAATGTGATCGTCCACTTTATTTTGTATGAGAAATTCATGGGATCTCGTGTGTCGTTATCCTCGAAGGTCACCTGTTACTCGTTAAATTGATTGTGGCTGAAGGAGGCAAATCGAAAGGGTACTTGCGAGAAATTTATCATTGTCCTCGGACATACGGGTCATTGACGATGGGGAGCTAATGATGTCATATTTCTCTGATTCTTGTATGGTCGCCATGAGCTTGCGGTGAATGTCGTAGGGCAGTGAGGGTATGAGTAGGTATCCAACTGCATTTTCCAGCTCTTTTAAAGTCTAGGTGATAGTGGCACAACTTCTCCCATGACTAGGAAAAGTCACGAGCCCATACTGGCACAGAGATAGGCCATTGGCCGAAGCCTTGTCTGAATGCAGTCAGCTCAGGTTGATAATCTCCTGAGCCCAAGAAAGTACGACCCTGTGTGTGAACGTTGATAATCGGGTTCATCGGACAGACACAAGCCCAAATTTACATTTACGTTGACATTTGAGCTCGTTTGAGCATTCCTAAGTTTCTTGAGTGCGGACAGTAAAGACAACGCCTGATGGCCGTCAGGGACTCGGAGTCTCGGACACCGGCAAGGTCGTCCGAAAGAGCGACGTTTTGACTTTTTCGGATCAGTGGCTAGCAAATCGCTTCGAATCGGCAAAGTGGAAGATAGATGTACCTGTGATGATGCGGGCTAGGCAATGCCAAGTTCGAGGTTGTATGGGCCTGCGAACGAAGGCGGCTATCGGGGCGAATGCGAAGAGCTTCTCAAAGACAAACTCTTAGGGATGCATCCTACATGCTACTTACCTCGATTGTCTGTGTTCTGAGGCAACTCGTCCACTGCGACTTAACATGATAGAACGAGGGAGTATCACAATCGCCACCGGCCCGTAGTAACTTAGTAAGGTAATACCTATGTAATACAACAGACTGCACGGAATTGTTTGCCAACGTCATACAAGGCCAAATAGAAGAACAAATAAGCAATGTTCCTATCATCAGGCTTGGTCACAAGCGTTGATGTCATTACTAGTACGTACTACTACAATATTATTACGATGCAGCTTATATCTAGGTTTGAGGTGAGGATTATGAGTTCATACTAATTTTCGTATTGACAAGTACTCCCGATAGGGTGCGACTGGTGGTTCAATCACGGTAGATCCGCGCCCAGATGGGGTACAATTTCATTTTTTGGCCGCTTTGGAATTCTCGACCGCAGATATCTCGGCGCGCGTATCAAGTACTTTTGAGGACTGTTACCCATCATAGATCATTGTCATGGCCACTCGAAGATTTTGCGCTCGTCAGACGGGCCTCATGATGGACTTTCTGGATCACGGTGATCTGCTCCCAAACACTGCGCCACTTGCTATTTGATTGTTGAAATCTATTAGTAAGATATCCGCGTTCGTACCTCTGATGTCGTAGAAAGTCATACCCTACTGACAACAAGGGCACTTCTTAATGGTGCTAAACTTGTGCCCAGCCACACTGTCGGGGTCCGCGAACCATCGATCGTTAAAACCCTGCAATCATATCTACAACCATCCATCCAATGAGCAATTTGGTCATGATCACATCTAGGAAATGACTCAGCAACTCCGTTGAGGCTTTGAAAGTTTGAATCGAGCAACCCTTTTCCCTACTCTTAACTGTAAGTTACATCTAAGTCAGTGATCTTTTTTTGGCTGCTCCCTGTCGCTTCTTGGGCCGCGACCCGTTCGCTATCTCTTATGTCACTGTTGGATGTTGGATGACAGCTTCCATTGATTGCGGTATGTATGGAACACGCCCAATCTAGCAGAACCCTGCAGGACGTAGCTCCAATGACCGTAAGCGAGGCCCGTTCGTTGACCAAGACAAAGCTTTGTCTACGTGATACGGTGCCCCATTCTGCAGGAGTTCACTGACAACGTTGACATCCTGACGTTTTTCCCTTTTTCTCCCCTGCCAATGGGCCGCAGGGTACTCATTTTGCTTATCACGAACAGTCACCAATTCATTCTTGAATACGTAACCCCCGCAAAATCTCCATGGTATTCCGTAAAAATATCAACCTGACTTCAATGATCGTAATGATTCTATCGGCAGCATAACCCCTGAAGCTGCTTATGTACATTCTTGTCTGTCCGAAGTGCATTTGCTTTTGCCAACTCCCTATGACTAAAATTTCTGTAAGACATGACAGCTGAGTGGTATCCTAATGAGAGATCACTCATCTGTCAAGCTCGCAGTGCAATGAACCATACGAAGGGCGCCGCAGATGCCAGCCGGAAAGGTATGTACAGCTCCCCATTTACACACAATCTTACATTCATATCCACCACAAAGTAGACGGCGGTGACAATCTGGCCTTCAACTACCCCAGAACACAAGACGGCATTATTCGCCGTCGCGTTCAGCGCCAGAACGCCCAAGTCACTACGCGTGGGCTCGTCGCTTTTTTTTTTAAAAAAAATCCTTGTTTATTGTCCGTTGGGGCGTTAAGCCCTATGTTAGACAGTACGTACGGGTATTGATAACTACATATTTCGTTCGCGTCGTTATACTCACTGTGGCCCCCCACGGTCATCTACGCTCCTGACGTGAAATTGCTCTAGCCCACAGCCCGTCTTCTGTCCTTCTGGGTTCACACAACGTTAATGAACTCTTAAAATGCGTATGGGGGATGCGTGTTTTATAATGTGAAATCATGTTTAACGTGCCCGAATCGCAGTTGTGTCCCCCTGCTCATGCCTCCAGTCCGAAGCATATGGATTCGGATGCAGGCGACAATCCAATAACTGATGCAATGTGGTAACGCCAAGTGCTACTCTTTACGATCCAGTATCACTTCTTTTAGAATCGATTATGTTGTCCTCGATCGATTGATGCTGACCCTTCTACATCGAGGCTCAAACATCGGCCCACCAACATACTGTTCCTTCCTGGCCTCAGGAATATCGAAAGCAAGATGCATCTGTGAACAGTGGACTTGTATCCACAATTTACGCCTCGCGACCCCGCAGTTTACCTGCTTAGGGCTTGGGAGGCGGTGCATCCGGTGCACACGCAGATTTCAGGAGTCGACTGGATAAAAAGATGATATTGCAGTAGGCTCAGTGTCGATAGAAAAGGGACGACACACACAGTGACCATTCGGAGTCTCCGGACGGGTTGTACGGAAAATTGCTGTTCAACATAAGTTACTTATACTGTCTAGTAGGTTAGATGGTGTTCGCGACACTACTAATATTTGACAGGCCTCGGGCACTATCAGCCGGATCACTGGACTTCACAAAATGGATGCAATGGGATACGTGTTGGATGTGGATGTGCAGAGGCGCAGGGGGTGTATAGGAAGGTACATGTGATAGCGGTGAGTATTCTTGTTGCAACCATGATGGAGTGTGGAGGTGAACGGGGTTCATGTCCTACTAGGGTGTCTATGGAAATACAAGGCGAGTCAATGGAGTGAAGCAGCATAGGAATGCGCCACACAGACACATCTGCAGCCTAGGGAAAGACACCCACAATCCCTCAAAAGTCCACCTTGACCATGCTCCACACCACCGACATCCAGTAAGATGTCGAAGCTCACACCAAGCACCATACTTCTTCGAGCGTATGAGACGATGTATGGTGACAAGCTCATATGACAAGACGCCTCGGCTGTGGGACTTGAAGGCAGGTGTTGTGTTGAGGAAGATGGAGGGGTATCGTAGTAAGGTGCGGGCATTGGCGCTGCGGCGATGGCGAGAAAATTCCGAGCCTGTACCACGAAATTCGGTTGCATCTGGTGCATATAGGGATCTTGAGAGTCTACGGAATGAAGAAGTGATATTGCAGTAAGCTATTTGTATGCGTTCGAAGGAGTGACATGGTAAGTGCTGGAGTAGCTGCTTGTCGTATAACACAATATTCATGCGGTCAAGTAGGATGAATAGTCAGATTCGAGTGCTGGGAAGCACCAACTGCTCGATTGGATGCGATGGGATACATTCTGGAAGCTTTGAAGACAAGAGTCGGATACATGTATGCGCTGAGGTGCTGGGAGTATACTGTCGAGAACAGCAGGTATAACAATAGGGTGTATTATTCTTGCCATAACGGTGACGGAGAGGTGCGGAGGCGAACAGCCTCTCATCCTGGGCATCTACGAAAACGACGCTGGAAGCAGCATAAAACGCACAAAACACGCACCTCTGCAGCTTAGAGCAAGACACCCACAATCTCTTCACAGTCCATGTCAACCGCCCCCAACATCATCAACCTCCAGTGAAATGTCGAAGCTTACTCCAATCACTACACCCCTGCGAGAGTTCACAGACCATGAAGGATACGTAAGGGCAGTCGCAGTTTTCCCTGACAGACGACGGATGGTTACAGGCTCGGACGACAAGACGCTTCGTCTGTGGGACTTGGAGACAGGTGTCGTGTTGAAGAAGCTGGAGGGGCATCGCAATGGGGTATTGAGATTGGCGGTATCACGAGATGGGCAATTGATAGCAAGCGGTGACTCGGATGGAGAGGTCATCGTCTGGCACGGAGAAACTGGCGAACCTCTCACCCAACCCATCAAAGCCCACTCCAGTTTCATCACCTCGCTGGACTTTTCTGCTGATGGAAAAGTGCTGGCTACTGGGAGTTCATGGGGCAAAGCGATGAAGCTGTGGAACACCAAAGCCTATCGGCAGCTGCAGGGAGATCCAATAAGGTGTGGTAGTGATATCGTATACCGCGCACAGTATTCGCCGTCTGGAGAACTTCTTGCCATTGCAACAGACCTCGATATCCAGATCTACAATTCAGGCATCAGGAAACGCGTCGCATCCTTCAAGGGTCACATATCGCACAACAAGTCACTCGCTTGGACGCCCGATGGCACACGCCTTCTCACAGGCGGCGATATTTCAGATCCTACTATACGCGAATGGGATACAACAACCTGGAAGCAGGTCGGTGATCCCTGGGCGGGCCACACTGGCTATATCAATGCCATCGCCGTTAATCCTGCTGGCACACTCGTCTCCGCATCTTATGGCAATCATGTCTGTCTCTGGCGGCTCTCAGATCATCAAACCATTGCCATATTCCAGCACACATCCTCCACGGTATGCGCCACTTTCTCCGTGGACGGCAAGCACATCCTCAGCGGAGGCAATAAAATGGCCTCAGAGTGGACAGTACCTAACGGCATCAATTCAAAGGCATGTTTCTGTCCTTGACTCATATACCACAAACTGAGCATGTTTCGTGCAGATCTTAGCCATCACGACTGCCCGCATTGCATGCATAGATGGTGACTTATCTATCGCCGAGGAACTACTCACGCAAGATATCAACACCGATGCAAACAACCATACTTTTTACGCCCATCGCTCGTTCGTTATGGCTCGAAAACACGACTGGGACTGTGCCCGTCAGGATGCAATCAAGGTGAGTTATACACATTGATCATAGTCCCCTTACGAAAAGCTAACTGGACGGTGACAGTCCATCAACATTCAGCCCTCATTGATAGGCTATATCTCCAAGGGCATCGCCCTCTGCGGAAAAGGCCGCATCCCGGATGCGAGGGTCGCATTTGATGTTGCATCCATGTACACGGACCAAAACCCAGAAACCATTCATTTTCTGCTCTTAATCAAGGTATGTTACAGTTGCCTTGCATACTCTCTGCCTCATTGTGTATTTCAGGCCATCGCCCTCTTCGGTGCAGATCAACATGACGAGGCAAACCTACTGCTTGAAGAACTCGCTGCTGGTTGTCCGAATGCCGATACTCTCGCATGTCATGTCGTGCAAGTAAGTATCATACACGCTGAGTCATCAACACTCATCTTTGCAACTTGCACATTAGGCATATCTTCGCGTTCAACTCGGAATCAAAGCCTTGGATGGCACGCGTTACGACGAAGCCGCCGACCACTTCACTGCTGCTCTCAACTCCAGCAATCTATCATCGAAATTGGACATTCATGAGGTATACGAGGACTTGGTGGTGGTACGTTAATACACATCCGAGATACTTTTCATAACTGAGTCCCTTGTCCAGCTCTTCGGCTGGGATCTCAAATCGTTATGGCTCACTGCACACCAGAAATGGTGTGATGCACTCCTTCAGGCAGGTAAACTTCAAGATGCTGTGAAATCATACCGATACATGATGGACAATATCGACGAAACAACGAAAGCCAGCTGCCTTGAATGGTCCAATGGCAAGTCTGGAGTTTGTAATGTCGCGCAGGCTACAATCCTCACTCGCATTTCACTCAGCTTTCAAGCAAGAATGCAGCGCGCTCTATCTTACCAATGGAGATGCTGCAAGCGAGTATGATAGGGCTATTGACCTATACTCGGCGGCGATCGACCTGGATTCTGCATCTGATACCGTCTTTGCAAATCGTAGTAAGGCAAAGTTGGGGGAAATGCTATGGGAGGATGCGCTCCTCGACGCGCAAAAGGTGCGATGGCATCTACGTTTCCGTAGCCTATTTGACTTCGGCGATGCACAGGTTATCCAACTCAACCCTTCGTTTCATGTTGGATACAAGCTGAAGCATGCGGCGTTACATGGCGCACGACACTATGATGAAGCTATTAAGGCCTTCCAAACGATGCTTTCAAAATTGGATAATGCTCCCGACCGTGAGACACAAAGTAAGCTCCAATAACCCATACGTCAACATGCTTTAACTGTTTTTGCAGAGCTGCGCCAGCAGTATCTCAGTCCATCCGATGTAGACCGTGCTATTCAAAAGGCCATCGATGCTCAACTTGTCAATGCTCCGCTGCGTGTACTCGACACCACCACTGGTTTCTTATGCGATCGTGAGGCGCAGATACGCACCTTCAAATCAAGCATAGAGTATAGTGAGCTCGTGTCATCAACAATCACGCATCGCGGTATCCAAATGAAGCGCGTTGAAGAAGTGGTGAAGTCATACTTCCAATATGTCATGCTATCACACAGGTGGGAAGAGAAGGAGCCGCTGCTGCAGGACATCCAAGACAAGGTCGTCTATGATTTAGATCCGGTTGGCGGCATCACGAAGTTGCAGTCCTTCTGCAAAACTGCTCGTCATTTGAAGTATCGCTGGGCATGGAGCGATACATGCTGTATTGACAGGGACAAGGATGCTGACCTCCATGTATCGATCAACTCCATGTTCATCTGGTATCACCACTCCGCACTCACAATCGTATATCTGTCGGATGTTTCGCCTTCATCAAAGTCTAGCGCACTGGCAGACAGTGCTTGGAATACACGCGGATGGACGGTTCAAGAATTCCTCGCTCCCAAAGTCATTCTCTTCTATCAGAAGGACTGGACTCTTTATCTCGACAATCACACTCGTAACCACAAGGATTCCGTCGCGATCATGCGGGAGTTGGAGCATGCGACGGGCATAGATCGACGAGTCGTTAAAGACTTCCGTCCCGGGACGAAAGACGTCCGAGAGAAACTCCGTTGGGCGTCAACTCGCTTTACCAAGATTGACGAAGATATCGCATACTCGTTATTCGGCATCTTTGATGTCCGCCTACCTGTTGATTATAGTGAAAAGAAGCAGAAGGCACTCGGGCGGCTCCTGCAGGAAATCATAGCTCAATCGGGCGATATCACTGCCCTGGACTGGGCCGGAGAATCATCAGATTTTAATAGTTGCCTACCAGCTGACATCACTTCATACGAAGCTCCACCATGCGGGCCGCCATCTCTATCCGAAGATGAGATTCAGTCATTGGTCTCCTCGCTGCGCGGTGTTGTGGCTCTAGAGTCGGCTTCTGAGTTATATAAGCAACTTGATGGCCTGAGCACTCCCCGTTTCGCGCACCGCCGGTTGGATCTGCCTTGCATCGTATTCCCGCTCACAGAAGCCAGGCGAGGGCAAGGTCGAGACCGGGACACATATACATATGATCTCAAATCAGACGGGCTTCACGACCTGCAGATCACCACGAAATACAAGTTCACCTCGTTCTCGCTGGCAAGGCCGCCGCCTGCCTGGCAGACAGTCTTGCTTGTTCGTCCATGGAGTCGCCATCTCCTCGAGTTGCCTGACCCTGCAGACGATACGCAGAGCGTGGACAATTGGTCCGTATCCGAATCTCTGTTGCATGATTCACTCCCTGCGCAAACTGAGCCGATTTATTCGGATTCTTATTCGCGAGCATTGCGATTGATTGTTCAGCTGGGACAGCCTTTTAGTGCATTTTTGCTAGCGCGGCAGACCAGCGGAGAATTCAAGAGGATCGCATCAGAACATGATATCACTGCAGAGGTTGAAGACATGGCTTCTATTAAGTACATGATGGACATCAGGACACTAACGATACTGTAACTGTACGGAGTCTCTTAAATATATCTCGATTTTTGTTTGCACCTAGATGATGTTGCTTGACTAGTGCGTGTCCGGTCATGAGGGCAATCTGAGCCCTAGTTTACTTGCGGATGTGAAACTTAATTGACATAGAATCCCAGCCACTGGGCCTGGGCAACAAGTTCTGCGACAGCAAGCTAACAGTTAACAGCGTCAATTCTAGTTACTCGCTGTATGGAACAAGCAGAACCGTTCACAATCTTGCTTGGCACGGTGATCCCAATGTGAATCGCCGCCAGCTCAAAGCCGTAAATGCGAAAGTGAAAGCCCCAGCGACCAATACAGATTGGGGTCCTAGTTAGTACCTAGTGCCATCCAAGCGTGTTGTCCACGCTCGCGTTTACACCCTGCAAGACACGCTGATAAGGAACAACCTCATTTCAAGCACACGTACCCAGGGTGCACGTTTGCGAACGAACCACTGTCTTCTCTCTATTGGTCTGCCTACGGGCCCAGACTACCATAGCCCGGATCCATGTTCTGAAAATTCCATCGATCATTTCGTCCTCATCAGGATTCAGCATAGGGCAACTTGAATTGTCATTCACGATTATGATAATAAAGAACATTTGCTAAAAAGTTCGCTGGCCAGATTCAACTAGTATGGCGGCCGTCAAACATTGCTTGAATATTGTGGTACTCACTTGGGTTCCCGGTGATCCAAGGATTTATTGCATGGTTGATAGCGCTCCATGACACCCGTAGCGACAGTCGTTCAATAGTCGAACGCAGGGTTCGTGTAGATTAATCATTCGACTGCCTGTGAAGGAACGACTGTCTTCCTTCTATATGGTCTGGCTAGGGGAGACTAGAGGTTGGTGGAACTGACACGGGTCATGTTGCAGTCGTGTTGCATATACTTGTATGGTACAGTATTCCAATGAAGCAGATTTGGGTGAAGCATTAAGAAACGAGATTTGGGCCGGGGGTTGGGGAGGCTGAGGACTGGGATCTGACCGCTGAGCAGAGCGTTGAAACGTGGGTGGGATAGATGGAAAGCTGTGGAACGGGTAAGTTCTCCAACGGAGAACTAGCACCGATTGGGACGGCGCTTAATGCATTGCACGCGCCGATCTGGACGCGAACACCCCGGAATTTAGAACTCATATCAGGCACCAGCTGGTTGAGAATCAAATTCAAGTACTATCAGCACTCCAACGACGCTATCTGACATACTTAGTGGAGCTCTGTAAAACTCAGCCTAGCTCGATCTGACAGCCATGTACTTGTTAATAGACTTGAATGCATATAATTAACAAAGACTGTCAGGTACACTCAGGTACGCCGCGGCATGATGATGGCCAACTATTTGGATGCCCAACCGCACACTTCATGTATAATAATGTTGCAAGATTGTGCTAGAGTACTTTTGAGATTAGAACAAGTCTTGTGTTGTTTTTAACATACGTTGGGCATTAGTTTGTCAGCGAGGATTTTAGATACCAGCAAGTTGAAGGGGTCCAGGACATGCGAGAGGACGATATTTACCATTGCAAGTAATTATAAGTGAGTCACTTATGACCGGTTATATGACTCCGGAACGGTAACTTTCTGTGGCTACATAGCGTTTCAAGTACAGAAACCCGTAGTACACGATATAATACTGAATCGAGTTTAGTGCGCCGTCGGCTTGACTTAGTAGATGCACAGCAGTGCGGTGAAAAGGTCACCCGCATGCAACTGTCAGTGGTCACCATGTACGGGGTCGTGCTAGTATAAAGCGTCGGCCTGTGTGATATATTGGGTTTGGGCGCGCTGCAAGAACGATGCAAAGGTGCCCTGTACCTTTCTTTGCTTGATGGTTGTTTTGGTTATCCCACCATTGTAGGGTTATCATTGGCTGTGAGATGTCCTGTGATACAAACCGAGTCACCTGACCATCCTGGTGGTTACTTCTGTGACCGGCAACATTAGTGTGCATCAGTTTCATGCCAGTGCTCGCTAGTGAGTCTTGGTCAACTACTGCCATGTCAGAGCTAACGGCTTCAAGCCACAGAGAACATTATTGGAGGCTTTCAAACTTCAATGTCCACTGCTTCATTTGATCATATGATGGCGTGTACTTTGGTCCGCTGAAAGAGCGGGCAGCAAACCGCCAAGGTTTCAAATCTAGCACTCGGCGGTCCTAGCTGACCATGATGTTCATACCATTGGTCTTATCAGGCAGATCATCGCGTGAACTTTCCAGGTTGCTTCAAACTGCATCTAATCACGGCGTGTCAACTTCCGTCATTCGTTGTCAAGCTTTGGACCCGAGAATTTAATTCAGAGCCACTAACCTATACGAAAGCCTGGGTATATGATATATCCAATTTCACGACGTGCACTGCTTGTCTTTCCGCGCGTCCGGAGTAGTCTGTGGCTCTGGCAACCCAAACTTTGGCTCCGACTGTCCCTCGACTTGAAATGCCACCACCACAGGCTTGCTGCTCGATCCAAATATAAGAAGTCGGCACACGACTGTCTATTCCGTTACCTTCGAGTTGACCTCCACGTTTGCTGCCAGGGTTCAGCAGCATATTTTATATCACCCTGCTCATAATGTTTCTCCATACTGTCCTTGCTGGCTGTCTTATTGCCTCGTCACATGCGGCGTCGGTAACTTCAAGATCTAACTCTGAACTCTTGAAGCGTTCGCCGCCTAGCGTGCCCCCATCCACCATCGGACCTGTCACTGAACTTACTATCAGTAATAGAGTAATCGCGCCAGACGGCTTTGAACGGTCGTAAGTTAATGCTTACATGTTCCCCTATATTTTTTCATCTTCCTCTCGAAAGGGCTACACTCGCAGGAGGGATTTTTCCTGGCCCTCTCATCAAGGCGCAGAAGGTTCGTGCCAGCATTTTATTCACGTCTCATGCTGAATATTTTGAAGCATGACAACTTTAGCATCAATGTTGTAAACCAACTGCAGGACAAAAACATGCCTTTATCGACAAGCGTAGTATGTGCTTTGCTCTTTCTACCACCGTAAGGTCTCTGATACCCTTCAAAGCACTGGCATGGCATCCAACAACAAAAGACGAACTGGGCAGATGGCACCTCATTCATCACTCAGTGTCCGATCCCTCCAAATCGCTCATTCCTCCACCAATTTAGCACACCCAACCAGACGGGAACTTTTTGGTTCGTGCTCCCCATTTTTGAAAGAGGAACGCTAAGGCGTGTCGTACGATAGGTATCACTCGCATTTTTCCACCCAGTATTGTGAGTGCCCCTGATTATTTTTGCGACCTTTGCTACACAGCTTTACGTCCAGGTGATGGCCTTAGAGGACCACTTGTTATATATGACCCTGATGATCCACACAAAGATTTGTATGACGTAGATGACGGTTCGTATCCTTGCTTTCGTGTTTAGATCGATCATTGACCAGTGTTGGCACAGAGAGCACAGTAGTGACAATTTCCGACTGGTACGAGTTGGCTTGTCAGCCTTTTGCATTACAAATCTTACAAGTTTCTTCAGGTACCACGATCCTACGACTGTGTTAAATAAGATCATCGGCCCCGTCACCAACAACTCCACCCTCATCAATGGTTTGGGCCGCTACCCTGGTGGACCCATGTCACCTCTTTCTGTCATTAATGTCGAGCAGGGCAAGCGTTACCGGTTCCGTATCCTTGGTCTTTCTTGTGACCCATCGTGGAACTTCACTATCGATGGCCATACCATGACCATTATCGAAGCTGATGGCGTCGAAACTGTCCCTGAGACTGTGGATAAACTTCCGGTATTCGCTGGCCAGCGCTACTCTGTCGTCGTCCATGCGAACCAGCCTGTGTCTAATTACTGGGTTCGCGCACTACCCAACCTTGGAAATCAATCGTTTGCAGACGGCTTGAACCAAGCCATCCTTAGGTACAAGGGTGCGCCCGAGGAAGATCCCACGAGCTCTGCTGGACCCTCCGTCTTGCCATTCAACGAAGCAAAGCTTGCATCTTTGATGAGCTTTCCGGTCCCTGGCGTCCCTGAGATTGGCAAAGCGGACATCAACTTAAACTTAGTTGCCGGTAACGTGAATGGCCTCTTCACGATCAACAACGTTTCGTACCATAGCCCTCCGACGCCGGTTTTGTTGCAAATGCTCAGTGGGGCTCAACATCCTTCGGATTTGCTGCCGATCGGAAGCGTTATCGAGCTTCCACCAAACAAGGTAGTAGAGATCACCATTCCCGAGACGGGTGCAGCTCCTGGCGGTCCAGTAAGTACATCCTGGTACTTTTCACTCCTGTTGCTCATCATCATTCTAGCATCCTATGCACCTTCACGGAGTGCGTCGTGCTTTCGTTTTCTATGTCATGCCCGTTCTAATGCAGCTGACAGCACAAATTTGCCGTTGTTAGAGTTGCAGGCAACAGTACACCAAACTTTGTTAATCCAATCTGGAGAGACACCGTAAGCATGGGAACACCAGGGGATAACGTTACATTCCGTTTCGTCACGGACAACGCTGGACCATGGTTCTTCCATTGGTAGGCATTTATTCTCGTTACATTCCATGACATGCTTCTCATAACGTGTTTGCCAGCCACATTGACTTCCATTTGAACAAGTATGTATGCAGTGGTAATATTTGAGACATGCACTGACTTCTCTCTAGCGGCTTTGCGGCGATCATGGCCGAAGCTCGGAATCAACTTCCCATCGTCAGCGAGAGTATTCCAGGTATGGGTGCCATGCTAGTCATCCCAAGCAAGCTAACTGAACTTTCCAGAAACTTGGGCCTCCCTGTGCCCTACAGACAGCCCACATACTGAATCACGCCTGGGTACCTTCAACACAAGTATACTCACATGATCGTGCGCTATAATGAAGCACTCAAACTCTTCTTCGACCGCTTCTATGCGGTATATCCCTCTTTCAATTGCCACCTCTGGTCCTCAAAAGTTAAAGTTTCATATACGCATCTCTCCTTCACATCGTAATGATTTGTTGTCGAGCGGCTTATTTGCTTTCTTTTGATTTAATAACTTATCTGTGTAGATTATGGGGGCGGGGGTATGTAATACGTGTAATTCGGCTGTACACAGTACAGCTGTGCTGTCTCTAGGGGGTAATGCATTGACCTATTATGGTCGTTTCCGCTCATTGTTGGACTGAGCATTCAGACTAGTGCCCACGGCAGTGCGCTCACAAGACGCTACCAGTACGACATAACCATAGTTGAAAGCAACGAGTCTAAGGTCGCCACGGAAGCTGGCTTTGCTGTTGGCAAGCTGTCAACTACTGACAACCACGCTACCCCAGTGGCAGTGACTCGCTGTTCCGATGGCTGTATGTATGCGCTTCACATATCGGCGCTCCTCGCTTCGCGAACTGCAGACTACATCACCCGCGTCATGGAAGTCAAACGAAGGCGTGGACCGCGTGGTACAGCCCAAGAAGTTAATTCGTGGGGTTGTGGAAAGCCAGACAACCGCGCTCATTTTCGAAGCCATTTTCGTCACGTGCATTACTGAGTTAGTAATATCGAGCCCTATATCCGGGATTTGCCTTTTGCCCACCTCTTGCACTTAAGCGTTTCATTTGAGTAATAACTGTGACATTCGACTGTCACAAAGCGCGTGCCAATTACCCTTAACAGGTCACTTGGGCCAAACACCTTTGTACCACGTCGGCCACAGCTTCATCTACGACGTATGCCAGCAGCCCTTCCAACACCTGCTTGATCACTAAACACAGTATGGACATGAGCCTCTGGGATTGGGATAATCGCCATTAACTATTATTCCAGCTGTCAGACACCCACCTCATTATGAATTCACTGGCATTCGAACGTGCGCCTGGTCCATCGCGGCGTAACAACGGTTATCGTCGGCCAAATCCTACGTCGGGAGATGCACCATCCAGCTCAAGGACCGGTCAGCGACGCAAGAAATCACGCTCCCCGGACGCGTGGAATTCTCAGCTCCAAGTTCCCGCGCAGAGATTTGAGCCAGCTCAACCCGAAGGAGGAAAGAAAAAGAAATCGACAATCCCCCTGCCTTTCGATAGCAGGCCCTTTCTTGTACCACTTGACGATGCCAATTTTGAGAGAGGTCGCAAGCATAAATCCAAATCACGTCAGCAAGGTCGTCAGGCAGTAGAACACCCTGCTACTGCATCGGCTCTTGCCGTAGAGAACAAGCCCAAGAAAGATAGGTCCAAGTCGAGAGACTCGGCCTACAGACAGATTTCGAAAGCATCGGCATCCGATTCTGAGGGTGTCCAGGCGCTCGTGGACCTTCACCTCGAATACCAGGGTCCACTCGCAGCCGCTGAATTTGCTAAGCTTAAGCGAGAAATTGAAACGTGGAAGAAAGTGAGTAAAAGCACGTTATGACTTTCATGGTCTGACTAAGGACATAGATGGCTCATGACAATAAGAAGACAATTAAGAAGCAGAATAAGGTTCGTGTATGCGCTTTCCTTTGGCAGACTCTTACAGTGTGATACGTAGATAATTGAAGAGCTTCGCCAGAAAGCTAGTGCAAATGAGAAGGTCAGTGTGGCCTTCACCTGTTAATCCATAAACTTATTCAGGAAAATGTTCATGCAGAAACTGAAGGAGACGGAAAGTCAAGTGAGCAAGGCACAAAACAAGGTGAAGAAGTCTGAAGATGTGAGTATTTGTGGAATCGATGCTCGCGATGTCCTCGAACTTTTACTCAGGCCATCAATAATATCGAAACGAATGTTCAATGCCAAATTTGCATGGAGCTGTTACTCAAACCATATGCGTGAGTCGGCATTCCCTCATATTAGCATTCACTCATGATTCCTCTAGGTTGTCACCATGTGGCCACGTTCTTTGCGTTTCATGTCTGCAGGAGTGGTTCAAGAAAGCACCCCCCGGCGACGATGAAATGTACGATGACGACGATCCTGATTACCTACTTTTCCGAAAGAAGACCTGTCCATGCTGTCGTGGTAATATTCGTAATCGGCCCATTCCCGTTTTCATCGTCAAATCTATTGCATCTGCATTGTTAAAGGTTCGAGGAACATTTCCCAACACTTCATCGCCTACTGCTGGATCCCCTGCAGCTGACGCGGATCCATGGGAAGGTTTATTCCCGCCTGATGACGAAATAGAGGACTATGGTAGCGAGGATGATGATGACGATGACGATGACGAAGAAGACGACGATTGGCTCGATGAAGATGTCTTCAGTTACGGTACGGGGAGTGATGAAGACACATATGGTGGCGACTACATCTTGCCTCAATGGGAGCCACCAGCAACCATTATCGACGAAGAGGATTATCTATTCGACCATTTGGGCCACAATGACCTCAACGTCCTTCGGCGCGGTGCTACGCTTGCTATGCTCCATGAATACGACATGTACTATGTACATGATGAAGGACTTGTTGCGCACGACGAGATCAACAATCGCATCTTCCTCGGGTGGAATATTTCCCTCAGCGCAGATGATGAAGATGGTTCGAGGTACATTGAATGGGTCACGCGGGACATGGGCGAGCGCCCGGAACGCTGGAGGATGGTACATCTTGAAAATGGGAAGTATGAGGCACATCGGCTCGTCCCAGAGGATGATGTGTGTGATTACAGTGACAGCGACTCTGAACACTACATGGCAGAGTCTGACGTTGACTTCTAATGCCGTTTACAGGCACTACCCTTTCAACAAGCTATCAGCAGACATTTATGACTCCCTTATACTGCCCTTGTACATAGATTCTTATCCTTGTGGATGTCCTGATCAGCTTGCGGATGTTTTCAACTGTCAATCACGTATACTACTTATACCTGTGAAATTCCCTACAATATTGTACATTATAGATTTGTCGAGCAAGTCATCTTCTGTGACACTGATTCGGAGACTGTAGGGGGGTCCAGCGATGCGCACAATCATCCATTTCACACAACGACTCGGACGTTTTCCAGGATGCGAGAGTTGAACCAGCTCCGTGACCTAGTAAGTCACTACTTATCAATGCATTGATCATATCAGCATCACCATGTATTCGCTGGCAAGTAGATCTGCCAACTCACAGTTGTCGGACTTCAGGCCTCAGGCCTCAGGACCCATACTACTACTATTAACACTAACCACGTCGGTGTAGGCACAGATGCTCTTCAACACTGGCAAACCAAAGCAGCCCCACTTAAGGCAGGTCCTCGTTACATGCGACGAGTCTATCTGTCGACTTATATGCATCATTTTGACAGAAATGTACCCTTTTTCGTTTGGCATCTGACGCGGATCATCTGCTGGAGTACAGTGTTCGTCAGGCCTACTCCGGCCTCTGTCCAAGTTCTTTTCGAGAGTATGCTACCTAACGGTACCGGCTTCGGATCCTTGGATGTGCTGGGAGGATGTTAGACTTCTCTCTGTGGTCACAGTGGCTGCGATGACTCCACTCGATTGCTTGTTTCAATGAAAAGGGTCGAGGGAATACAATGTCCCGATATGTTCCCCGATCAGGCAGGATCTACTTTTTGAAACTGTGTTTGGGCACTGGCGATTGACCCTCCTAAGAGCCTCCTGAGTCTGTTCAATAGTTCTTTCACCTGGCATCATGGTGTCAATATCGCTGAGGGTGTCAAGACTGCCACTGTCGTCCATCGACTCTCTGTGATCCCGGTGGGCGCTATTCGCGTGGTCTTTGAGCTGAAATTTTTTCCCCAGACCTGCAACTGAAAATGCCAGAAGCGCTAGGACTTCTTGTTCCATTGCTATGGTCGCTCATCAATAGTACTCGTCCAGTTGGGAGGTTGTTAGAGGGTATGACTTTGATTTGACCAATGGTATTGCAGCACCCGAGCTTTGCGACGTTCTCGCCCGATCCTACTTTCAAGTCCTGGACGTCAACTTTGCTGATCGAGTAAGCGGGCTCCGGATGACTGACACATTTTTTTTGTTCTAATCAGGTTGATGACGCTCTCCCATTGCAAACAAGTATTTATTACCCAGACCTTTGACTCAGAGGCTTTGACAGTGACTCATATGTCATGTAGGCGACCTTACAAATGCAATATCTCCAGCAGAGCACCCAGGTTGCAGCCAGAAGCACGAGCACATGGATAGATGATAGACTATCAACTATTGCCAATCACCCAGAATCACTCGGCGCAATTCATCACCGAGTCCTTCGCTGACAACCTGTGATTGCAAATTGCTTGACATGCTAACCATCTGAATTCACGATGTTCACGGGACTACCAACAGTTGCCAATTCATGCGTGCTACAGTGATCCTTCTTATGTCACTGTCCTCTGTACCTTGATATTTTTCATAGGTAACAACTGGATCTGTGCTCGTTGCTCGTTGTGAAGCTCTATTCTGCTAAAAATGGTTTACCCATTACGTTGATATCAGGCGGCGGGTCAGCCAAGGCGTGATCTCCGCATCAGTGGCAGAGGTTTATCGGCGGTTGAACCACAGAACAGTTTACGCGCCGTCATATCGGTGCAGGGGTCAGGACTACCAACATCGCCGAATTTACCGTCCTCGCTCACTAAATGGTTCATCAGGTTTCAAGTTTCAATTATTTTCAAGACTTACTACGTCGACATATCCCCTTACCGTGGCGACCCGAAAGTTCTGTCGCTGTTGAACGCCGGAGTTGTTCGCTAGGTTCGTACCAGGAACTGAGGATAGACCTCGAAACATCTGGGGTGAACTCGGAGGATCCATAAACGTGACCATCCTACCCTAGAATGCACAACAGTCACTTGCTACTATCGATCTATAATGGCTGGCAACCACGAACTGGCAATATGTATGTAATTGATCAATCAACATCAATTTTTCCAAGCTCGAATCATCCGTTTTTATCTTAAGCTAATACGCTCGGGCCTTTGTTCTCCGCATCTTAAGGGCGGATGATTCCTTGCAAACATTTGACTGGTAGTGAGTCTACATAAATCTACATCCTCAGAGCCATTGTCACCTATCTGATGCAGGATTACTTCTGGTGACTAACAACATGTCCCTCATGAATGGCGTCCGGGGGGGGGGGGGTGGTCATAGCTGTGACCTCTCCTCCTCTTTGTGACCCTCCTCTTTGTGACCGTTTGGTGTCCGCGACGCGCGTTGCTTTAGATGATGGTTGCAACGTTGCTATTGACCTTGAAGCTTAAGGGCTGCGAAACTTCGTATGGATAAGTTGTTGAGAATTTCAAGTTCTCATCCTTGGACAGACTGAGATCGATTCAGTCATCTATTTCGGTGAGTTCCGCTCGTACTTTATGTGCTACATATAACTTCGCGGGTCACTGGACGTCGCATCTACTGATTGGACTTATGCTTATGCCTCGAATCTCAACAAAAGTTCCTGACGTTCGCGACGGTTGAATCGATGGTGAAGGTAAGTCTTGGTTATGACTCATTACATTTGCAGCATACTTACTCGCTATGCACTAGTCTAAGATTTACTAGGATTTACTGCATCTAAGTAAGCAGTAAGATGGAGTCGTCGCCGCCGAGAGAAGTACTACTACGCATCTTTGTATGCACGTTGCCAGACGTCGTCGCCCTTCTCCATTGTAATTAAATGTGTCTTAAAATGCAGTGTTTTGTCGTCGATGCGCATACACAGCACACAGGCTATGTATTTATCTTTTTTGAAGAAACCGGTATGCATACCAAGGATCGATGAGTTTGGACCACAGCTCTTGCACTCACTGGCAGTTTATTTTATGTGTCCGGCCTGGGGGCATAGACTTGGATGCCACTCACTGGCAGTGAAATCGTAGATCAATTCATCTCTGTGACCTCGGAAAAAGAAATATACTTTTTATGTTTGGGGTATTCATTCATGAAGAAAGTAAGGAGTTACGCAGCAGGCCAATCTTGGGCCAATCCAACTTGAATCCAAGGCCTGTCCAGTACTCCGGATAAAAAATGCACTGGTAGGCGGGCGTGCAGTGTATACTAAGCCTGCATAGAATTCTCAGCCACATTAATTACGCTTTCCCCACATGGTGTTATTCGGCCACGCTGAAGCTTGGTTTGACTATAGCAAAGTGACCTGCCTGTATTAGTGTATTTCTTTATACATTCTTACTACCAGTCAGCATCATCTTTCGGGTGCTCGACATCCACATAACACCAAAGGGCGTCTGGAGTCTTCAAAAGAGTTCGGAAATCAGCATTTTTGAAGGCATCGACACAATCTGACTCTCGTGTATTCAGCCGCTCAGAGTTGGAACAGAATTCGGGTCTGTCGACACGAGACATACGTATGCAGGAGGCAGAGGAGCAAGGTATACTGCATCTATTGTGTAGTTGGATCACTTTTGAGCTAACTTTTTACCTCTTAGACACATGTCGAATCTGCAGTGCGCCTAGCGACTTGGATCAGCCGCTCTTTTATCCCTGTAAATGCTCTGGCACCATACGGTATATCCATCAAGACTGGTCAGTAGACTTTAAAGGAATGATAGTATTATCGTACAACTTCACTCACCCCTTGTATCCAGTTTAACTACATGGTTATCACACAGCAAGAAGAAGACTTGCGATGTCTGCAAACATCCATACTCCTTTACAAAAGGTGAATCCAACTTCGTTCGATGTGTGGAGCTGACTTACACTGCTTCCCTTAGTCTATGCAGCTGATATGCCCTCCACGCTTCCTCCACTTCTCCTGTTCCGCCGCCTGGCTCAGCAGGCTTTGTTTGCCATCCTTTTTGGTCTGCGGGCTATTATGGTCGGAACCGTCTGGCTTGCCGTGCTACCGTGGATCACCATTTGGACATGGAGAGTTTATTTCACGATGGGCGAGTCTACGTGAGTTACACAAACTTTTTTGTGACCCCAACTCACACTGTGTAGTGCATGGTGGATAAGTGGTCGTGGTCGACCATATGCTGATTTCTTTGGGATGAACGGTCCCACTGCTTCTTCGAATGGCTCCTTCACTACTCCCGGGCTTCCTTCCAATGCCACACTATATCAACGGATTTCTAATCGTCCATTCTGGTCAATGCTATCTGCTGACATCTTTGCCGGACAAATCATTGCCTCCCTTATTGTTTTAATATTCGTTGCAATATTTCTTCTCAGGGAATGGATTTCGCAGAATGCTCGACCGGGGGTATTCGAGGATGAGGACGGCGGCGCAATACATCCTGCCCCTCAACCTGGTAACCTCCCCGCAGCTGCAGTAGAAGAGCCTGCCAACGTGCATATTCCAGATGAGAATGGTTTTGCTCGTAATGCCCTTCGAGAGGCAGCTTTCGATGTACGACATCAAGGGAGAGTCATGGGCGCTCGTCGAGGTGCCGGTGTCGCCCAAAGGCAAGATCTACGCCAACGTGACCTATTAGACATAGACCGACATCAGGCTCTTCGAAATCGTCCTCTCGACAGACTTCCCTTTCCTCTTGAGTCAGCCCCTCAGCTTCCCCAAGTTCCCCGGGAGCAGCCACCACCGTATGAACCAAACAATCACCCTCGGAAAGGAAAGGGCAGGGCGGAAGAAGTCGATGACACCGGAGAAGGACCCTCAGAATTTCATTCCCAACGACGTATCCGCAGGAGGATTCTCACCGAGGAAGACGAGAGCATGTCTCATGAGACGGCTGATAGTCAAGACGTTCAACCCTCCACTTCACTCAATGGAGGGGAGGCGTTGACATTCCCCTTTACCTTCAGGGCTTCTAGCTCCATCAGCTCGAATTTCCCAGAACCCTATAGGAGTAGTGATCCCGTCGTCGGCCCATCAACCTTCAATGAAAACTATCCCTGGGATGCAGACTTCCACATTGACTCGCAACCAACTTCTTCGTCTGTCTCTCCTTCAACGACGCCTGCACTTCACCTCAATATTGGCACTCCGCTACGACGGCCTCCCATGGCAAACTCCACTGTTTTTGCGGAGGGTGCGACACCCAACAAGCTTCAGCCAAGTCCAGTGCTGCCGCTATCTCCACCGAGTCTCGCAATGTATCTCGCGCCAGAAGAGCTGGAAGCTGGACCGTCATCATCCGGACCATTGGAGTACTTTGACGGCGGCGAGCGTTCGCAAGAGGAACTCGAAGAAGAATTGGAAAGCTTCTTTCGTGATCCGGAGTCAGTTAGCCCCGACTTACCTCCTCCATCTGACGTGCAGGATCAAGCCACCATACCAGACACGCTCCTCGAAGAGAATGACGAGGAAGACGACGATGAGGGGGAGGAGGATGATATTCCGGCACAAGTACCTGCCGCCGAGGTTGATCGAGTGCTGGATGATGAGGACGACGAGGACGATGACGGCGACGGCGACGGCGACGGCGATGATTTGATGAACCCTCGCGATGAGAACGTCGATGTCCCTCCTCAAATTCAGGTTGTACTCAACCAGCCTGGTGACATGGATGACCTAGAACCTGGGGTCGAGGATGATTTGGACGGAGCTATGGAAGGTCTGACTAGCTTCCTTATCGCACGAAGTATGCTGATATTCTGCAGCGATTGGATTGAGGGGACCTATTCTGGGGGTCTTTCAAAACGTTCGTCTCGAATTTTGATCAATGTCTCGTAACTTAACGGTCAGAATACAGGCGGTCCTCATGGTCTTCGTCCTTGACACTGCGATTGGCTTTGGTGTATGGCTTCCATTTACCTTTGGAAAGACAACCGCTCTGTTATCGGTAGGAGGTACTGGAGGCTAGTGGTCAACAGGAACTCATTCCATTTTATTCAGCTTGATCCTCCACGGGCACTGTATATTCTGGATCTCCCGATTCGAGCTATGAGAGTTATTACAGATCCCATTGTGGATTTTGTCACAGTCATTCTCGGCCTCTTCGTCTTCCCTGGCCTGTATTGGTCCATTCGCCTGGTTTTGAATATTCTGCTCCTCACCAGATGGAAAGTCAGCTCTGACGACATTATTGAGTGGACGGTAATTGAATTGTGTTCACTGAAAGAATTCTCTCATTTATGTTTGCAGACATCGAAGATCACCACTATGTGGGAGCATGTTGTCGCATCCTTGCAGACAACCCCGCCTTCCCCTACCATTTCGTTGTCACAGCGTCTTGAAAGCTTCTTGGAAAGTGACTCGGTAATCGCACGGTACTTGGAACCATATTTCGCCACCCTGGGCCGCGAGGTTCGAACGGCCTCCGAGCAACTGAAGACTTCGTGGATCAACCTGACCATGGGACAAGGGACCCGTGAAAAGGTATTCGCCATTATACTGGGCTACGGCGTAGTTGGCGTCCTTCTTGCGATTTACCTGAACGTGTTTACTGTTGGCAACGCAAGAAGTGCGGGACGAGCTATCCGGAGTGCAGTACGGCAGCAGCTCCTAGTGGTCAAGGTAATGTCACCCTCACTGCAATTTCGATCCATGCTTATCTTTCACAGGTGGCCATGTTCATCGTTATCGAGCTCGTGATATTTCCCTTGGGATGTGGCATCATGCTCGACATCTGTACAGTCTGGGTCTTTCCTGAAGCCTCCCTCGAGTCACGTGCTGCCTTCTTCACTCAAGCCCCATTGACAGCGATGTTTTATCACTGGGTTGCCGGAACCATGTTCATGTGAGTCAACAAAATAGCCTCAGTGGATTTGGTAGACTAACTTTTTCTCTAGGTACCAGTTTGCCATTCTCTTAGCTGGATGTCGGAACATCATGCGGCCTGGAGCCATGTGGTTCATAAAGGATCCTCAAGATCAAAACTTCCACCCAATCCGTGACATCCTGGATCGGCCCACATTTACTCAGTTCCGCAAACTCCTCATCAGCGCTTTCATGTACGCCATGGTGGTCGCGTGTGGAGTGGCAACTCTTGCTGTGCTACTTTTCGTTGGTAACAGGTCGATTTTCCCTCTTCGGTGGAAGACGCGGTGAGATATTTACCTAGCAAGCGATCTCGAACTTTTTCCTGACATTGTCATCCAGCGAACCGATATCCACCGTCCCCGTAGATCTCATTTTCCTACAGTTTGCTCTACCGTACACGATGCGCTACCTCAGGCCCAGGAGATTTTTCCATCGGTGGGCCGTCCGTATCTGGAAGCTAGTAGCAGCAAGGTTGCGTCTGACGTCTTACATGTTTGGTGAACGCCACTCGGACGAGGAATTCACGGCACAATTTGATAGCTGGGCTCCTTTCCTCCGCAGGTCATCGAGCGACATCGAGACTGCTAGCAAAACATCTGATGGGACCTTCCGTCGTGTGCCCGCAAGCGACAACATCGCACTTCCGAAGGATATGCGTGCCACTGCGGAAGTGCTGGAGGACGGCACTCCCGCCAATCCTATTGCAGAAGAGCTCGTAGCAGCGCAAGATGCAGAAGCTTCAAAGGCCAAGCGTGATATCAAGAACGATTATCTCATCGTATACTTCCCACCCAACTTCCGATTGAGAATTTTCGGTTTCATTGCCGCTGTCTGGGTCATCGTTGCGGTGTTGGCTGCTATCTTTATTGCAGTACCCGTGCAACTGGGTCGTCACTTCTTCTGTCTGTTCACATCGAAAGAGCTACATGATGGCTACTCCTTCCTCGCAGGGCTTTACCTTCTTTGGGCTTGCTATCTCGTGGCAAAAACTGTGGAACGCATGGACAAACGCAGACAGCGAAAAGGTGGTGATGGGCCAAGAGCTGAGTTTGCAGTCTTCTTCGTGAAGCGGAGCCTCCTTTGGCTATCCAAAATTGCCTACATGGGAATCTTTTTGGGCATCATCATCCCCATTCTTTTTGCACTTGTCATCGACATGTACATCGTCATGCCTGTTCGTCTGACTCTCAACCCAACACTGGTCATTCACATCCGTATTGTTGACATGTGGGCCCTCGGTCTTGTGTATGGCAAAATCTTCATGCGCATCAACCGGCGGCCTCAATTTGATGTTGGGCGCGGAGTGGTCACGGTTAGTTAAAGTTTGTAACTGGCAGGGTGAGCCTGCTAACTGATCGCTATAGATCATCAACAACGGCTGGACTCATCCAGACCCCAAACAGGCAACGAAAGAAGTAATTGTTCCGCTTGTTGTTGGATTGCTTGGTATGTTAGTCCTCCCTGCTGCCGCAGTGTGGGGCCTACGGGAATTCTTCGATCTGCCATTAAGCCACAAATTTATGTGTAAGTTGCTGTACTCCGATTACGCCACAAATGTCTTACTCGCTTTCTGCAGTTATGCATGCATATCCAGGCATGTTCGCCACGGTAGGCTTATATCGGGCATCAATGGCCACGTTGAGGTTATTATCCTCTTGGTCACAGGCGATCAGGGACAAAGAGTTCTTGGTGGAGATGCGATTGCAAAATCTCGAGCCTGTTGCGACAAACGAGACGAATGCACAAAAAGGAGGGGTGGAAGGTGAAGGGACCGCTTAGGACCACTTAGTCTATTATCGGAGGGCGTAGACATCATGGCCTGATGTATAACAATGTATGTTTTTTTTTACGTTGACCGGTCATATCGGACGAGTACATGGACACTCGTGGGCGGCGGCCAGAAGACAGAAGACAGGTGACAGGGAACTATCTGGATTAGCAGACAAGGTTAGACTTTAAAGCTATGTACATAGTTTACGGGACCTTCCAGGCTGATACAAAGAGCTAGCGTGTGATTAGTGAGTAATCTACTCACATCGCGGAGACCTATGTGACGTGGGACTAAGATCATGCAGTAACGAGAAGGGACGCGTGATTTTACATATGCGCGGAGCGGCGTCGGGATATGCTTGACGTGTCTGTCTACGGGTGCCCACGCGCCGGAAAACCGAAGATTGGGGCCGAGCGACAGTATCGATTAAGGAAGTAGTGCAAACCCCGTCTGGATCCCGGAGCAACTGACAGCAAACGCCCGAAGCACAACGTGTCTACTTCGCGATTCCGAAGAATTGGTAAGTCATAATTATTCATCAACAGCCATGACGACCAGAGGGAGGAGTAAGCTAAATTATGATGTCCTGCGCAAGAATAAGTGACTGTAATATGACACTGGCCATATGCTTTGAGAGCGCTCCGTTAGTATTTGTTCCGATTATCGTAGCACGGCCTTTGCAATGGCCTCCTCTCACGGTCTTCGATTTAGGCCTACCCTGCCATGTCGTGGCTTGCGTGGGTGTCCAACTTCGACCTGTTCAAATGCTCCTTTCATCTGCTTAGCGGCATACGTTACCTCAGATCGCATCGGATGTGAAAATATTTCGGAAACTTGCAGGTGGTCTCGCATATGGAAGTGCATTTGACATGCGAAGGGCGGTGCTAGTAAGTTAGTAACACGTACTTATCTTAAATCATGAGTAGCTTTGAAGTCAAAGCTTTTTTTTCATAATCGATGAAGCGAGCGATACAAACAAGCTCAGAAGAAATCATCCACTCCCATGGAATATTCGCTGACATTTCCGTTAATCATTCTGCGACAATCATTTTAGAGGATTATATCAAGACCGATAGCTCTTATCAGATAGCCCACGACTAAAGTCCGAGCGCGGGCTTAGCACTGCTTAGCAAGCAATTTGCCCATCGTACGGGCTCAAGCTTAGGAGGAGCGTCTATCGGCCGGCATCATTATAAAGGTTCACAAAAGCTTAATGGAGCCAACTTAGTGTATGGAACGATGACAACGAACTAATTTATGATAACCATTGTGATCACAATAGTGGTGCACACTGCACAGTCCTGTAGATCAAGTGATCGGAGGGCTTGGCACGTGGGACGAAGTTCATGGCAGAGAGCGAGGATTTGCTCACAATTAACCAGCCCTTGACGGAGCTTGTATACAGTGCGCGCGATGTCTAATACTGTCAGTAGAATGTCACGAGCGGAAGTGGAAGACGGTATTGAGTTCAAACTCCGCGAGTTGTTGCCACACAGCCACACACTTCGGAAAATACTCAATCAATCTCGTGAACGCGTGAACATTTGAACTCGGACTCACAGCATCACTGCGGGCTGGAGAGATGACTGTCAGTTGTTCTAATGCTGAATCATTGTACACACTGAGCTGAATGTAGGACCTCACATTTTGTTACATTCACATGACGGAGCATGATCTAAAAGTGCTCGATACAATTGACAGTCCAGAATATATCTCTGGCGAGTTATCAGATGACGGTAGGACAAACCACTTTTAAAAACCTGAACGCTTCATAGAAAACGTGCAAATCGAATAGAACTTGACATACCAGCACACATGATTCCACCGAATCCGGACGATTCTGATAGTTCGCGGTGACACTTTCTCTGATAGGCTCCCTCTGGCTGATCTCCATTTGACAGTACTGCCTTCTCAGGTGCATCCTTCATATCCCTACGGGAATCCAACAAATATCAAGCATCCAGCCGCAAGACCGAGACCACCATATGACCCAACTTCTCGCGCGTTATTCGAGGATATGGGCTATGGCGGGGGTGGCGTGAATGGCTCTTTACGCTGGAGAGACCTTGCTTTGGACCGATTGTTACCCGTCAACGAAGAGAAAGAAGAGATGAAGAGAGCAGCCGAGGCAAGAAAGATGGCCAATGGTGCCACCAGCCAACCACAGCAGCAGCAACCGCCACCTCAGGCAGGAGCTGGAGATCAAACTATCGACGAAGAGGACGAGGAAGAAGAAGACAGTGCAGAACATGATGAGAACGATGTGGACGAAGACAATGTGGAAGATGAGGATGATGATATGTAACTACGGAGACACTGCTCAACCTCTAATGCTCATCGCAGCGACGAGCGCATCGCCTGTATCACCCAATAACAAATATTTGGCATCTCCTTCTTGTTCGATGACCCACTCGTAGGCTTCCAGTAAAAGTGTATCTGTCAAAGGAACGAAATGGTCCGCAAAGACACGAATAATGTTACCGACGCGCGAGATTGCAGCGCGAGTAGCATTGTCGATATCCTAAAAATCGAGTGAGTATATACTACGCTCTGTGCTAATAACATTTCACCCACATCATTTTGGTTCGAATACACCGCTTCAGCATCAAAACCCTCCTCTCCTTGGTCATTATCCTTCACTTGTTTGCTGACCCATATGTAACCGTTTAATCCCAAAATAAGGTCGACACCGCACGGCAAAGATATAAAGTGAGACTTTAATCGCCGAACCAATATTGGGGGTACTGTTACTAGTTGGCCGTTCCGCAGCTGTTACACATGGCGTTCAGAATAAAGCCCTTGCCCGAGGAACGGAATCGACCATGCGGTACTCACCTTGCCGTACTTCAAAGACCGCGTGTGTAACGACATGGCGCCATCTGCAAAAAATGCTTGTACTTCCGCAACAAGAAGATCCCCTTCCTCGAAGAAATTTCGCATTTGGAGTTCATCGCTCTCTAATTTCCGCCGCTAGAATGGATCGGATTACAAAGACCATACAATGTTACGAGGGAAAACCTACTTGTACCCCTCCGGGTAGATTCACCGATGAGAGCATCAAGATAGCATCCTGACGCGAATTGGCATCTACTTTCCATCTTCGAGGTTGAACCTATGTGTCAAACCTTTAATGAAATTTTCGAGCTCCAGCATGAAGTACATACCTCTGTTATGCGCCCAACGACAAGATCTCCCACCTCTGGATTGTATCTTGACCGAGAATAAATCGGAGAGTACCAGCAAGTTTGAGATCCACTCACCTGGTACGGATCGCACGAACGGTCACGAGTTTGTTCACCCGCTCTACAGTCCCCACGACGGAGGCAATCACATCCTCTTTGTCGACATATGTCCCATGACCGCTTCAAAAGAAGGTTCAGACATTAAAATATCACTTGCTACAAACTGCTTACCGCATGAATGCTTGGGACGATGTGATGGTCTCCCCTGGGCAAGTCAGCTTCGGCTCGGAACCTGAAAAATCGTCGTCATCCACATCCATAAGATCCTCAACATCTGGATGGTGTCGTGCCGATCGATGATAAGTGGAATCAGTATGCTGTGATGAATATGATATGAAGGATAACATTTGAGTGATTCTATGACTGCAACTTGGCAAGTCCTTCAAAGTTTAAGTTGATCGCTAGGAACGCAAATTAGTGATCGCCTAGTTACCACACATATACGTTGCATTATAGCGCACAGCACGTGGGAATCTACATAGCCAGCTAGCCAACTTGGCTTGCCGCCCTCTTCTCGAGCTCGTTTACAACTGGCAATGCTTAGTCCTTGACAACTTTTGCGCGCGGGTCGGGTCGCCAGTATCTGTGATCATTATGCATGATGACTCGTTGGATTCTTCTGCCCACGTCGACGTCACTCCGTGCAACCTCTCGCGCGATTTTGCACAGCCAATTGAAAAAAAAAATAACCACCCATCTATTTTATGGAGAGATACAATTAGGGTAGGGAAGGGGCGAGTAAGATATAACAAAACAAAACACTATGAAAGCTACAGATATCGAAACAAAACGACAAACGATATATATGTGCGATAATATACAACAACGAGCTATAATGGTGCAATGGAAAGTCAGAGAAGCATGCGCTATCCGCGATGCATGTGACTTATAGTCTACTTTTTAAGCACATTAGCAACAAAACGCGTTATGCGTTTACTTATAGGCCAAGAAATAGGCCGAGAGAGCAGGGAGATCATTCGACCCTGCATCAGAGTAGCCCTGGCGCCGAGATCCGTTGAACTTCAGCACGACAACCGTGCCGCACCAAGCTTTGGCAGCGGCACCGGACGTAATGTGGTAGATAGCACGGTTAATGGGTGTGCAACGCGACAGCGCAGTTGGGGAGTACCACAGATTAAGGGGAAATCTGAGTGGCTCTCCATTCAAGCCTTGTGTCAAGACAATGCTTTCCGCTTGGCCATCCGGAAAATGACCGGTGACGAGAGGTTGAGGGCACATGCCCTGCGACGGGACTTGAGATGGACGGCACTTAACCGTAATGATTCTTGGGCGCTCTTGAAATGATGAGCATGCCGTAATGATATGAAAACATGCCAAGATTCACCTTCTTCAGGTGCGAAGAGGATCGCAGAAACCATGATCACTTGCTGCTCAGCAGGGGGTGGAGTGGCAATAATATTATAATTTTGGGCATGGGTCGCTGGAACACATTCCTTTCGATGGCGTGGCCAATCCTGGATAGCGTCATTGATAAGTCGCGTATCCGTCACGCGACTGTCGTAAAAGACTTACGCTTTGAAGGTGTTCGGGAGTGCAATACCAGGCTGATTGGCAGCGGCTGCACCACATGGAAGTGGGCCTACAGCATACCGTGCAAGGGTGGTTAATGAGAGGAACGGGGTTCATTTGGAAGACTGAGATTAAGATGAGTCCGTAGAAGGTCAGATGAAAAGTGGCTGGTTATGGAGTTTATGGCGAGTGCGTTGAGCTTAAATATGGCTGGAGCGCGCTTAGGTTTCAAGGTTTAGGTCAACAGGTACCTTCACAAGGGTTTCGCGTGAGAGAGGTCAAGCCAACATTGACCGTTGAGTCGTTCGGGATCTGAGTTTGAGGATCGGAGATCTGAGGCGATGCTGCTTCCAGGCACGTAGTATCAGTGGTAGCTTTCAGCTTTCAAGTGGCGCACGTTTTGTACCTTCGCTTTGTATCCACGGTGAGTTAATCGGGATCAAAAGATGACGTTGTGGCCAATCGCGGGCTTTAGGACGTCGTAAGGTGGCGTCTGAGGTGAGACTGAGATGGCCCACTTGAATACGGGACACAGATGCCGAAAAAAAAGCTTAACACCCTTGGAAGAGAGGATAAACGTCGGGAGAGCATAAAGGCGAAAGATGGACAATAAAAAATGATGGCATAAAGCATAGCAGAGCATAGCATGTCATCCACGTTAATTCGCTGGAAATTTAATCCCCCGCAGGACGTGCTTGCCCTCCGATACTTCGGCCTGGACTGTGTGCTGCCAATCGTGCTGATTCGGTCGTTGCTCACTTACGTGAGTTGAAAGATTTCGCCATTCATTCTCGAAGACAAGGGGAGCCCTGGTAGCCCTATAGTACAAACCTTGGACCCTGGCCGCTTGCAGCACACGGGCGCTTGTTTCCAGAAGTTGAACATCATGCCATTGTCTGGTAACAGCAAAGTTACGCACTTCAAGCAAATTTACGACACTACAGCGACAAGGACGATCTGGTTATGTTGTAGGTGTCCTGTTGTATGCCATGGCAGCCAGAAATCAAATATTCAATCGAAACCCAGTTGCCTTCGCCTTGTCACAGTGGTCACACGTCACACCAAACGCATCCAACAACCACCATGTCTGACGATGAAATGAACATCGACGAAGGTACTTGTTTCACGAGTTCCTGGATTAACATCATGTTCTAACTCAGGATAAGTCGCTAGCGGCGGCGCTGTGAGGCGGAGAGGCAGGGGGTTCCAAAACACGGCAGGTAGTTACTATTCATACCCGCGTTTCACCTATGTGCAACTAAAAATGCGGTAGGCGGAAACGACGGCACAGTCACCGCAGAGCCCACTTACGACAGGGTTGAATCTTCTCATGTCAAGGACGACACAAGAGCCGCGCGTTGTAAGTATGTCTTGGCTTATTCCAATGCATCGGCCTTACAAATGATCCTTTACCATATTCTGCACTCTCTTTGCACAGCTGTTGAAGGTTGGATTGTCTTGGTCACAAATGTACACGAAGAGGCAACAGAGGAAGATGTCACGGACAAGTTTGCAGAGTTCGGAGAGATAAAAAACCTCCATTTAAACTTGGACCGGCGCACGGGTTATGTCAAGGTCCGTTCATCGCATCGAGGGAACAAGGGAATTTGCCATTCATTCAATTACAGGGTTATGCACTCGTGGAGTACGAGACTATGGCTGAGGCTCAGGCTGCTATCGATGGCGCGTCGGGAACGCCATTACTAGAACAGGTGGTTCAATGCGACTACGCGTTCGTTCGGCCCCCTCCATCGGGTCCGAAAAAAGGCAGAGGAGGCCGGGAAGGACGTGGTCGGAGTGCTAGTCCGTCACGCAGACAGAGAGACTGAGGTTATTCTTCGTTTTTCCATTTGGTCCGTGATGTCTAACTGTATTCAGCTTTGTTTACTGTAATTTGATCGATCCTGTTCTCCCGCGATTACATCTATTCACCGATGCGACATGACGGCGCGCTTATAAAAGGTTCGGCGAGACTTTGTCGGGCCCGCACATTGAATAATATGTTATGGGCGGCTGTAACCGCAGTCGGGCAGTGTGTAACTTGAAGTTGTTCCCACTTGGAACACGTTTCAGCGCATGCGTGAGCATTAATGCACCGCGCGGTTTGGTCACTTATACCTCCCTGTAACACAATAGATTACACACTAATTTCACTGCAGTCAACACCAAGTTGACACCCAGAGGGCGGCCGGGGTTTGCCGGGTGCCCGCTGATAAGCTTGTTTACCTTTGTTCCAACCAATTACATAACGCCCGCGCCACCATAGGTTTCTTGTGCACATTGAACTCAGTCTCGAATCGAACTTGCTCCACTTACTATTTTGTACAAGCAGTCTGATATGCCTCGAGTGACAGATGTGATGACGTCTGACTCGGATGCGGACAGGCCGCGCGCGAAACAGAGGAAAGAGTACTCATCCAAGAAGAATCGTGTGTCCTCTTCAGAGCCCGAACTCGCGTCGGAGAATGAAGAGACTCCTGGAGAGGAGGGCGATGAGCAGGACGAGGAGTATGAGATAGAGGAGGTCATGGAATCCAAAAAAGGTTATTTTGGTGATGTACGTTCATTGTCGTGTTTTAACAAGCGGAATGTTGACGCGCCTTAGGGCAAGTTTGGCTATTTTGTGAAATGGAAAGGTTATACTTCGGAAGATAACAGCTGGGTGCACGAGGATGATGCAGTGTATTTGATTCCTCCTTGCATAAGTTGACTCAAACAAATTCGGACTCTATTCTAGCAATGCGCAGGACCTCATCACCAAGTATTGGGAAATCAAGCGCAAAACCAGCAAGGGTGGCCCCCGCAAATCCATAGATACTGGCAAACCCAAACCCGGCCGTAAATCCACAGCTGTAGAGGAGACTCGAGAGCCCACGCCTCCCGCAAAGAAACGTGGTAGGCCAAAGAAATCGGACCAGGAGGAGCAGTCAGAGAAGGAGCGGGAAGCCAGCAGCGATGACGATGATGCTAGAGCAAAGAAGAAACCACGTAAGAGTCAAGGGGCCTCTGCGAAGGTCACGAAACAGCTAGCCGAAGATGAGGAGGCGGTCACTTTTGGTAGCATGAAGAAGCACATGACTATTGCTAGTTGGGAGAACCTTGTCGAGACCATCGACACGATCGAACGCGGAGACGAGGGTAATCTCTATGTGTACTTCAAAATGTCCGTGGATTTGTCCTATTTTAGATCCCTGAATGCTGAACATCTTTGCAGAAAGCATAGCGATTTCCGAATGCGGGAAGTTTCCCGACTTTGTGCCCAAAAGTTCCCTCAGAAGGTGAGCTGTAAAAACTTGGCTTCTGGACGACATGTCACTGACTCAACCTGTCAAGCTAATCAAGTTCTATGAGTCCAATCTGCGATGGAGGATTGACGGCGAAGATGCGAATTAACACCGTGCGACGCTGCGGCATTCAACTGGGATTCCTTGTTTTGTTTTGCTCATTGCTTTATCTCGTTTCATACATACCAAACATGACTGAACTTGTTAATCGTGTCCTACTTCAGGTTCACATGTCCAAATTAATGCGATATACGTTATGCATTTCCAGGACACTCAGACTGCGTGTAAGGACCGTGTATTTCATCCGCATGACCACGACAAACCCTGCATCACTTGCAAATGAGTGTGTGCATCACAGCATTGCCCAGGCGTTTCCGGAAGCATTTTGAGTAGGTGGGTTGTATGATTAATAACACTCAACGTCACTGAGCGACGCGATGGCGCAACGAAAAGTCATCCGTTCGCGGCAGGCGCACACTAGCAGTCGTTACGTTATCCCGTAAATGGACCGAGGTCCCGACGGGGATGCCGCCAGTCATTGAGCGTGGGTGTATATGCAAAGTTCAATTCACTCTGAAGGGTGCGGCCGCTCGCACTAGCGCCAGGGTTAGTGTGCCCGTTGTGTCACAACCAGTCCCTTACGTGTGATATCTACTCGAGATTCTGTCCGTGCGAGGTGCCATGGGCTCAAGAGGTAAACAGGGCCACCGACCTGACGTGGCACAACAAATTACCCCCAGAACCTCCCTGAGGCTCCTGAACGACGAGTTGTCAAGAAATATGCACACGTGGGAGGATATGCGGTGGCTACACAAACGAGGAACGAACCCTGAGCGGCCATTAACTATTTACAGTGAGTGCAGTTGACTCATCTGATTCAGGGAATGGCCCGAGCATGAGGGTCTATGTAACGTGGCTCCTGAGGATCACAGTCATATCGGCACCAAAGAAATCCCGGCCGTCAATTGTTGCAAGCAAAGCGGCGTATGGGTGCCGGTGAACGTTAATTGAACAGCTGTGAACCATGACAGAACGGCGAATGCCCTCCTTTGACTTGATCAGGCAGTACACCACAGGGGCTGATTGTGATTCAAAGCTATGCCATGAGTAAGAAGAAACAAGGAGGAATGCGAGATAGCAAACCGTAAACATAGTAGATGTCGTAAATAATCCAAACATGATACAGTTTGACATTCATAGTTCTGTATGAGGAATACCAGTGCTCTCCGAATGCTCCTCCTCTGCCTCGCGAACCAGACTCGACACAATCTCTCCTGCGTCCGCGTCTTCGCGAGCATTGGACCCTGAACTTTCCACCTTCCCAAGTGCCTCCAGCACCTCCTCCTTGCTCCGTCCAATAACAACAGGGGGGACATAGGCGTACTTACCCGCACCTTCCTCCGGTATTGGAAGAATCGAAACCTCTGGCCCAACATCACGCTCCAGATCAGTAGCTGTTCCTTTCTCCTCATCCTTCTGGATGCTATTGAATGCACGCTCGCCGTCACGTTTTATGCGCCTCATGCGTGTTTCAAATCCAATCACGACATCCTGGACCTCCGACTCAAGGTCCTCCAAGATAGGAGTAATCGGGTTATCCATAATCAGATTCTCATGCGTGCCGTTTTGTATTGAGTTTGCTTCCTGAGCGAATTTCTCGCTGGCTGTGGAAATAAAGAGGAATTAGTTCAACAGGCTATGTGACAGGAGTAATGGATGACGGGACTCACAGTCAATCAGGGAATGATACCGCTGCCAGTCTGAATATGTCACTTCGTCAAGCCAAGCATAGTCGAGCCCTAGGTCGACTTGGGCTTTTTCCGCAATTTCGCGAACTTCGACAGTCACAGCGTAAACCTGTGCAACAGATACAATCAGTGACCGATTTTTTTAGGCAAAACGAAAAAGGTAAATCAAAAGAACACAGGAGGCTCAATCGTGGGAAACCCATAAGATGGGCGGGGACAGGAGATGCGGTCAGAAACAATTGGGCGGGCGCAAAAACACAGAAAAAGAAATTAAGAGGGCGGTGGTCCGAAGCCAACGGAAGTGACTGACAGACCGGCGGAAAAACACAAACAAGACCAAGGAAAAAGATATAACCAACCTCGCGTAGCTCCTGATCGAGGATAACACCGTACCATGTGCTGACCACGGCCTCTACAACCCCAAGACGCTCTGAAAACTTCGTGCCAACCTTCTTAACCACTCTTTCCCAGAGCGGCATCTTCTCGTCGTTCTTCCGGCTCTCTGCCTTCAGATTCCTGAGATAGATCTCGGCGCCTTTGATATACTTCTCCGCATCAGCAACAAGGGTCTCGATGGCGTCTCGAATTTCAGGGTCCTTTGCAAGCTCGGCGGCAGCCGCGCTCCTAATTGCCCCAAGCCTGCCCTTGAGCATAGATGAACTAGTCTCCATTTGAGACTGAAGTTCGGCCTCCCACTTAGAGTGGCGGGCCTCAATGTCAGCACGTTTGCGGGCAGTCTCCTCAGCTTTAAGGCGTAACCGTTCAGTGCGCTCTTCCTCCGACTCTGGGGGATTGAGAGGCACTTGCTCGTAAGGTTGAGATGTGGTCAAAGGTTCATCGAGTCCAAGTTCGGCATAAAATGCGCTGATGTCGATCTCATCGTTGTCACTGATATGTGCAGGGACCGAACTGGAGGCAGCAGAAGTAGTGGGAGCCGGGGAAGTGATAGATGAACTTAAACCATCGACAACAGCAGATACGATTGATGAAGTAGCTGGTGCACTCTCTGACAAGACAAACGACGCGCTCTGGGTTGTTGGCACTAGTGTTGGCACAGAGTTCGAGGGAGAGTGAGAAGAGGACGCGGATGCCGGTTGTGAGGTGAAGAACGCAATCGGCACGGCATCGAATGCGGCGGGTACCTCGGTTTCTAAGACTGTCATTGCATCCTCGTTTAAAAGCGTTCCAACGGATGCCTCCGTCGCTTTGCCGCGTGGTGGATCTGTTTCCACAGGAGGTTGACCTGCGGATGTGGGTATGATCGGGGCGTAAGTTGACTCCAGCTCCAGTTGCTCAGAAATAACAGGTTCTGGGCTTGGGAAGTCCGTTGTGTCGGATGGAGCAAAAGTAGACGCTGAAGTGGCTGGTGACCCGCGGCTCAGCTCCTTGACTTTCTCCCACAATTTGGCCACATGGGGGTCGACAAATATCCGTCTCTGTTCCCTTAGGAACAAAAGCGCGTGCTGCACCTCAGCAACGATTCTCTTCGCCAAAGGCACCGCATGGGGCTTTGCAGCATAATAAGTGTCCTGAGTTTTCTGGATGGCAAGGAGGATGTAAGGCCGTGCTTTTTGCTGCCATCGCTGCAGGTTGTAAGTAGCAGTACGCACGTGCGGAGCTATGCGCGTCATGTACATCGCTTCCGCTTGCTTGATATACGATTCTGCACGCGCCACGTAGGGTTCGAGTTTACTCAATCGCGGCGCGATGTGCTTGTCGTACTGAGGGACGACGTGTTTCTGCCATTGCGGGACAACGCGCTTTTCCCACTGGGGGACAACATGGGTCGTGAAAACAGGGACCACGCGGTTGATCCAAACTGGAACAACACGCTTCTCCCACTGCGGGGCAATACGTCTGGTCCACTCTGCTTGCGTACGAAAGATAATGGGACTTGCAATCTCGGTGACGCGGTCCACATATGGCGCGATAGAAGGGTGCGCAAGCGCAGCCTGTATTGGTGGGATAACGTACGGGTCGAGAACAATACGTTTGTACTCCGATAGGCCGCGGCAAACGGGGGATTGGAGGTGTGCCTCACGAGGGCAGACGGCAAAGACGTAGACCGTGACGACGAGCACAAGGAGCTTAGTGAGGAAGTCGAGAAGGGACTGGATAGTGGATTTGCGTTTCTTCTTCTGCCGGTGAATCGGTTCCGGTGAGTCGAGATGTATCAGAGCAAGGAGAAAATAAAATGTACTTTGCCTGATTTCTTTAGCTTGTCTTTCTTCTTTAATTTTTTGTGTTCATCCTGTATCGCGTGATTAGCCCCTTACAATAGACTGGACAAACGATAAGCCAAAAACAACATGAACCCAAGCAAAAGACGCGAAAGGTTCACATATATTTCTATTGGTCTGCCTAGAAATTCATCGTGACTACTTACCTTGTCATTATATTCCTCGAAGTTATTAGAGGCTTCGGTAATGATAGCTGCGGTGTGGGCGTCTTCGGATGCCAGTGGGCTTGACACATGAGGTAGAGCAGATGCGTCCTGTATTGCGGATGCTCTAGACGAGCGTGGTTGACCTTGTGAAGACGGTGTACGGGAAACTGGAGGTGCTGGCACCACTGGAGTTCTGCGAGTAACAACCATTGTAGACTGCCAAGGCCAAGTGCCAAGTGCTTATACCTATGCAAGATTATTGTTAAAAATATAGAATTGAGCCTAGAAAGAAAGCATAGATTTTTGTGGCAGAGAAGCGTACGGCTGGTGTTGCAGACCTATGATACTCGTGAGGAGTGTTGATTATGGTTTGTTTTTGGCGCCACGCGTGACGCGCGAAGGTTGTTTGCTCGTGTATGGCAATGGCTTCGTTATGTAATCCGCTTCTGCTGCCAGATTTCGTGAAGTATCATAGTTTGGTTTGACAGTCTTTGACTAGGTCAGAGCTCAAGTACTCAGTACTCAGTACTCAGTACTCAGTACTCAGTACTTACTCAGTCCATTTATAATCTGTGGGCGTTGTGCAACGTTCAACTCTCAGTATAAGTTCTGCCGGCGGAACTCCTAAATATTTTTACCTTAATTAGTCAGATTTTCATCAAGTATTTCGCAACAGCTTCGTTACATAATCAAGCGTGCTCCACCCCGGACGCTCAACAGTCTAAAGTACTGTGCAAAGACTGACACGCAATATAATGGCTCGTCAGCCAGTCAAGGTAACCTATGCACACAAACGGGGACGTACAAAGGCTGCTGCGAAACTCTTGTCTTCTCCACTTGAGGACCTTCCGCCTGATCGTGACGATATCACGCGTTCAGAGATGTCTAGGCGGATGCTCAAGCGCTCTCGGGGTGTCGCTCACGAAGACGACGACACAGTGCGACTCAAGGGTCGTGTCGCGAAACGTGCCAGGCAGGCAGTCCAGTCATATGCTCCAGAAGCAGAAGTTGATATCGACGCGTTCCAAACGCCATTTCCTTCTGCGGAGTACGTCCATGCGTCGTCAGTTACGCGTCCACTGGTACCAGAAGAGTTCTCTCCCGTACCAAATGTCAAACGTATTCTCTCGCGCACGAGCTCGCGAAATTTGAAGGAGAATAGCACATCCCTTCCCCTTGCCTCACCTTTCCACAGCCGTCCCTCCTCCCCTCACACTGGCTCCACAACCAAAGCGAAGGCCCGCTCATCTCGTATTCCACTGCATTTGAAATCCCGCACGCTCTCCGGTGCCTTCCAGAAAAATGATAGTGCATATACTCGCAAACTCTCGCATAAGGACTCCACCATATCTCTGAATGACAGGAAGCTTTCCCGTAAAGACTCTACGATATCCCTCGATTATGCCAGGCTCTCCCGCAAGAACTCTACGCTCTCTCTCAATGAACTAGCCAGACATTCGCCTTCGAAGCATCACCATCGCCCCCCGAGCCCAGATCCTTCGTATATGCTATCTCATATCGCGCGGCAGGGCTGGATCTCCCCGTCTAAAGCACTTACAATCCATGCGGGTATCTGTGAGCCCGGTACGAATATGAATATCCGACCCAATCAGATTCAAAATTTGTCTGCATCGCCCTTTCTTGTTGATCATCCCCAGTTCTTCTCCACCCCGCCGCATAGCCGCTCTGACAGCAGGACAGGCCTCCAAGCACCGAAATCTCCTTCAAACCTAGCGCTCCTTGCCTCTTCCCCGCGCCTTCCACGTGCCGAGGACTTTGAAATGGCAGATCATACCGAGCCTCGCAAGATCCGTATCTCAGGCAATAGCATTATCTCTTCCTCCGGCTCGTTCACGCTTAGGGCTCACCAAATTCCAAATGCACTCAACGTTGATGACCACATCGATAGTACTGGCAGTGCATCTATCGACGTACTTCCTCAGAAGATTTCAATGGGCGAACGCATGATTCCTATGGCGTCTTCTCCTCCCCCGGCTTCAGACTTTGTTAATTTTGGACCACAGCACAAGGTCTCCCTGGGCCAGAATATCTTAGCGCTTCCTGGCTCAAGCCCGCCGGTCCCCCCGGCGCCCCGAGTTGTTGCAATACGCACTGCGATTGGCCAACGACGTCTCGCATTTCCGTCTGGATCGAGTTCGCCTGCTCCTGACCGCCCAGATTCCGCCGCGAGAAACGCGTCAGTTGATTTGCCTCCCCGCGGTGCTACTTCAGGCATGGGCGCGCCAAGCGAAGCAGACCTGATCCAAGATATGCTATCGCTTGATTTGGGTGGTATGTGCACACTCTCGGTGGCTACACCTCCCTTCCCGACCATCTTGTGGTTGACATAAATCCCTTTATCTTTTTGGCCTCTCGCATTCAATTGCTTTCGTTGCTCTCGCCCAGATGACCCTCTCCTAGGCTCCGATCTTTACAACGTTTGCGTTTGCCCGATACTAAAACCCTTCTTCAGACAGACACGATGATGGTACCCAGTTCCCAATGCGTACCCGTTCCCTCGAGAGCCCCGCCGGCATCATCTCTAAGAAAACAAGCACCGTCAAGCACAAGAGGGACCGCGCCGGCACCATCCGCGCATCTGACTTCGCACAGCCCGCCCCCTCTGGTTCTAGTGGCTCTACACTGACCTCCCTCGCTTCGACTATCGCTGGGCCTGCTGGTTCTCTTCCTGGCCGCACGCGTTCCGGTACAGTCGTCGGCCCCAACTCGAAACTCGCGATACGGCCACACGCGAAGGGAGCTACGAGGAAACAGCCCTTGATGCAGCTAACGCAACGTGATGCCCACAGTAGGTCGGAAGATGACATGAACATTTTCAAGGTGCATGAGGACGTGGGCCCGTGGAGCACTGAGGACCTCGACTACGTAGGTTTGGTGCAGAGGCTGAAAGGCAGGAGAGGGAAGAAGAAGGTTGTGCATGATGAAATTATGTCGGATGATCCGTTGCTCATCGTTGGTCCGTGGAGGGACGAGGATTTGTCGTAAGGTGAGAAGGTTTAGCCCTTGTCTTTGAAGTTGACGTCACCCTCATTCACCATTGCAAGTTCCCTTTTACTTCAAGCACTGTCAAGATGCTGCTGTTTATCATGCTTTTTTATTGTTGCACCTGTGCATTCACTTCATGGACTTCGTCGGACTCAGGATAGTTTGTACATCACCTGCTTTGCACTCTTATCGTCAATTCTGCATATAATTGTATGCCAGTTTACCGTGACCATCACAATATCACTCCTGCTATGAATCAACACTGCCAGCTCATGACGAGTAAGGTGATTTGGTTCATTGTTCGCCTGGGACATTAACTTGGCCATTGAAAACTCACTCGATGAAATTGAACGATCATTCGACCAGAACATCATAAGTTCCCGCTGCCATCATGAAAGATCTTCCAGGCTACTGACAAGTACTGTACAACTGATCGATTTCGCCGACGCTGTTCAACCTACACAGTTCATGACAAAATGTATTACACGGAGCTACAGACCAGATCATTTCTTAAACATCCACAACTGCTCAACAGAGCCATTCTTTCTCTGGCCCTTGATCTGCGACATGATATCAGAAGACATTCCATCAGGAAATGTAATAGACAATTCGTACAGGTGAGTTCTCGTCCCATGACGTGAGTGTCCAGACACAGTTGTCAGCGCCTTTGATCGCAATACTGAAGGGAAGCCCTTTAAGAGACATACTGGCTCTACTCGCGATGATAGACTCACGAAAAATGCCTGAACGAGCTGCCAGTAGTGACTTCTTCGACATGAAACAGCCCAGGTTTGTTAGAACGAGTCAAAGATTGAGTCTGGAATGGACAGCAACTTCATTAGCTCACCATTCGTTGAGATGAAAGAGGGCGACTTACATTGCGGTCGAAGTGAATGTATTCATCACATATTTTTCCGTCGCGAACCGCTTGGAATGTTGCTGTTCCACCCTCAAACTTTGCAAACCACTGCAGGAATGTATTTTGATAAATTCTCGAGCAAACCATAAGCGTTGGTGCATAGAATCGAACATACCTCAGTCATGATTCCAGATTCTTCAGAGTGTCCAACGATGTTATCGTTAACAAGGGAGACATATCGCACTGGGCACGCAACACTTATCAGCTTGTATATACCAGTGGGCATGTTATCTGATAGTTGTGAATGTAAGAGCCGGGGATGAATAACTCAGACGAGCTATATACCTCAAGTGCATTGCCAAACCGAACACGGATCAGAGTTGTTCGCCTAAGAGTGGGATGCAAGTGTCGTAAGTTGTGTCAACGAGGTGAAATGGAAGATGTTCCCTTCCGAGCAAGATATCCTGTGGTTTGAATGGACAAATAATCGGACGGTCATTTACATAACGAGGAAACGAATAGATGGCGTGCCTGCAAGCTAATTGGCGAAGAGCCATGATATTTCACCTAAGTGAGTAGTGAAGATTCTAGTGACGAGAATGCTCTTGCCCCTAGTAGACACTTGCCACTTCGAGTCAGTTGGACCCCATGGAATAAGCCTTCCTCTACCAGCGGCGTTGGTTGTTCGGATATGAGATGAAATGGAAGACCCCAAATCGCTTCCGAGTACGGTTGTCTTCAGAAGTTCTACCTCAGCGCTGTCCTCCGAGTCTGATTTGAATGGACGAGCAGTGTCATTCACATAACGATGAAACGAATGAGCGAGATGCAGCCTTGCACAGCAGACGTAATAAGGAGAATACCCCAGACATACCCATTAAGTATATGATGTTCGTACAATGCATCGCACGGGGACGGCAGTAAACTCGAAAAGCCGGTTGCCTTCCACCCAAGTGGGCCAATGTTCAAGTTCAACAACGGGGCAAAGTTGGTGGATGTAGTTGTCAATCAGGATTAACGTACCACGGTCTACCATTGACATCTAGCGGCGTCAAGTCCACTGATGGTCTCGACTTCGCCAGTCTAGGACTGACGAAGCGGCCAAACAATGTCAATGTGATACCAGGGCTCAGCACCTACGACGTAAATGCGCGTTCGTTTGTTCACTGTTGACTGACCGCAGTGGAGCTAGAGAACGACGGTGGGCGGTTTATGGCAGACTGGTCCCATCCTGTCAGAATGCAAGATAATTAGCTCGAGACAAACATTCGCTGCACGCGGCAGAAGCAGTGACTGCAGCGAGGACTGACTACCATTGCTCTGACTCCCACAACCACGATCCGCCGATCAGACCTACACCGTGACGAGGAGGAGTTTTGGCTCCCAAATCTTTCATACCATGTTGAAACAAGTTACGCCATCTACTAGATGTGAACTCCAGATGCTATGAACCATGTGCTTCCAGCTGAAGAAACATGTGAGTACGTAGCATGAAGAGGGTGCGAAAAGGACACCGTCCGAGTTGGATTAATTATATTAGCGACTCTAGGCGAGGCGTCATTCTGACCAAAGGAGATACGTACTATGTACCTATCTTCTTTCTTTTTTTTTGCTTCAGATTGTAGTCCTTTGGGATCATTGACCCCATGTACCTATCGTTTAAGAGTTGTGGACCTGCCACTGATGGCACTGATGGGCCATCAGTTTGAATATTAAGTGCTGAGCAGCGGTAGGTTTCCCCAATAACATTAATCCATGTGCATGAGCTGTGAACTTCATGACAGAGATGGCATCATGGACTGGGACCCGGCGGGCTGGACTTAGTGTCAACGTTATTCCAAGCCAATCAAGTCGTTCGACCCCGCATGATGTCAAGATTGGCAGCCATAGCCTCGGCCAATAATAGGCTTTACAGGAAAACACACACCTTCCGCATGTCCGAGTTACGATATCTACTTATATCAATACCACCATCATCCACCTCGCTTGAACTGGAATCAGCGAGCCCAAATCAATTGTGTCCCCACAATATCACAGAGGACTACCATGGACCTATATGATACTTTACAGGTGCGTCGCCGCATCTTGCCACTTGTTCCGTAGTGCTGAAGGCTATCATGACTCGACCGCGAAGGCTGAATTCCCTCAAATTGATACTTCCCTTCTTGCAGCTATCATTGCAGACCATGCACAAGAACGGGACGACACCACCCGCTCCTCCGACCAGGTTGAGTCTATACGAGATATATTAAAGGTTCTCGCAGACCAGGCGCAGGAGGATGGATGCGAGCTAGATGACATCATGTCCACTACGTCTCTCACCACTCCAAACCTGTGCGACAGTACAACGACCGTAAGTGAATCATCGTCATTTCAGCACTCATTTAGTTCACCACTTGGCTTCTTGCAAGAGGCATTTTCGGACGTGCCTTTGGAACGCCTCCAACGTCTGCTGAGAGAAGAGTGCGGAGAAGCCCCAGAGGGAGACGGAGATGTTGACATGGAGAGAGTGGTAGAGTATATCTTGAACATGGAACATATACGCGACCTTGAGGAGCGCGGAATCGTTGCCCTTGAACGCACTCCTTCGCAATTGCTCAATGGGGACTGGGAGAGCGTCGTGCATACGAAACCGAAAGCGATACCTAAGCATTTCTCGAAAGTGAATAACAAAAGCACCTCCGATGACACGTTGCAGACGAGTAAGGTGATTCGGTTCATTGTTCGCCTGGGGCATTAACTGGCCATTAAAATGCGGCTTCACCGCGTATCTACAACTCACTCGATAAAATTGAACGATCATTCAACCAGAACATCATGCCATATGAAAGATCTTCCAAGTTCCAGGCTACTGACAAGTACTGTACAACTGATCGATTTCGCCGACGCTGTTCAACCTACACAGTTCATGACAAAATGTATTACACGGAGCTACAGACCAGATCATTTCTGAAACATCCACGACTGCTCAGCGGAGTCAGTCTTTCTCTGGCCCTTGATCTGCGACATGATATCAGAAGACATTCCGTCAAGAAATGTAGTAGACAATTCGTACAGGTGAGTTCTCGGCCTCCGACATGAGTGTCCAGGCACAGTCGTCACCGCCGCCGATATCAATACTGAAGGGAAGCCCTTTAAGAGACATACTGGCTCTACTCGCGATGATAGACTCACGAAAAATGCCTGAGCGAGCTGCCAGTGGAGACTTCTTTGACAAAAAACTTCCAAGGATTGTTAGAACCAGTCAAAGCTCGAGTCTGAAATGGACAGCAACTTCATTAGCTCACCATTCGTTGAGATGAAAGAGGGGACTTACATTGTCGTCGAAGTAAATGTATTCATCACATACTTTTCCGTCGCGAACCGCTTGGAATGTTGCAATTCCACCCTCAGAAAACTTTACATACCACTGCAGGAATGTATTTTGATAAATTCTCAAGCAAACCATAAGAGTTGGCACATAGAATCGAACATACCTCCATCATGATTCCAGATTCTTCAGAGTGTCCAACGATGTTACCGTCAACAAGGGAGACATATTGCGTTAAGTACGCAGCACTTAACAGCTTGTATATACCAGTGGGCATGTTATCTGACATTTGTGAATGTAAGAACTGGAGATGACAACTCAGAGAGACAGACAAGCCCTTATATACGTCAAGTGCATTGCCAAACCGAGTACGGATCAGAGTATTTTTATCCGTGAAGCTGAATCCGTATTCATCTACGGGTATCAGAGTTGTTCGCCTAAGAGTGAGGTGCAAGTGTCGTGAGTTGTGTCAGCGAGGTGAATGGAAGACGTTCCAGACGCTCCCTTCCGAGCAAGATATCCTGTGATTTGAATGGACAAATAATCAGACGGTCATTTACATAACGGAGAAACGAATAGATGGCGTGCCTGCAAGCTCATTGGAGGAGAATGCTCTTGACCCCTAGACACTTACCACTTTGAGTCAGTTGGACCCCATGGAATAAGCCTTCCTCTACCAGCGGCGTTGGTTGTTCGGATATGAGATGGAATGGAAGACCCCAAATCGCTTCCGAGTACGGTTGTCTTCTTCGGAAGTTCTACCTCATCGCTGTCCTCTGATTTGAATGGACAAGCAGTATCATTCACATAACGATAAAACGAAAGAGTGAGATGCGACCTTGCACAGCAGACGACATACCCATTAAGTATACGATGCTCGCACGATGCATCGCACGGGGACGGCAGTAAACTCGAAAAGCCGGTTGCCTTCCACCCAAGTGGGCCAATGTTCAAGTTCAACAACGGGGCAAAGTTGGTGGATGTAGTTGTCAATCAGGATTAACGTACCACGGTCTACCATTGACATCTAGCGGCGTCAAGTCCACTGATGGTCTCGACTTCGCCAGTCTAGGACTGACGAAGCGGCCAAACAATGTCAATGTGATACCAGGGCTCAGCACCTACGACGTAAATGCGCGTTCGTTTGTTCACTGTTGACTGACCGCAGTGGAGCTAGAGAACGACGGTGGGCGGTTTATGGCAGACTGGTCCCATCCTGTCAGAATGCAAGATAATTAGCTCGAGACAAACATTCGCTGCACGCGGCAGAAGCAGTGACTGCAGCGAGGACTGACTACCATTGCTCTGACTCCCACAACCACGATCCGCCGATCAGACCTACACCGTGACGAGGAGGAGTTTTGGCTCCCAAATCTTTCATACCATGTTGAAACAAGTTACGCCATCTACTAGATGTGAACTCCAGATGCTATGAACCATGTGCTTCCAGCTGAAGAAACATGTGAGTACGTAGCATGAAGAGGGTGCGAAAAGGACACCGTCCGAGTTGGATTAATTATATTAGCGACTCTAGGCGAGGCGTCATTCTGACCAAAGGAGATACGTACTATGTACCTATCTTCTTTCTTTTTTTTTGCTTCAGATTGTAGTCCTTTGGGATCATTGACCCCATGTACCTATCGTTTAAGAGTTGTGGACCTGCCACTGATGGCACTGATGGGCCATCAGTTTGAATATTAAGTGCTGAGCAGCGGTAGGTTTCCCCAATAACATTAATCCATGTGCATGAGCTGTGAACTTCATGACAGAGATGGCATCATGGACTGGGACCCGGCGGGCTGGACTTAGTGTCAACGTTATTCCAAGCCAATCAAGTCGTTCGACCCCGCATGATGTCAAGATTGGCAGCCATAGCCTCGGCCAATAATAGGCTTTACAGGAAAACACACACCTTCCGCATGTCCGAGTTACGATATCTACTTATATCAATACCACCATCATCCACCTCGCTTGAACTGGAATCAGCGAGCCCAAATCAATTGTGTCCCCACAATATCACAGAGGACTACCATGGACCTATATGATACTTTACAGGTGCGTCGCCGCATCTTGCCACTTGTTCCGTAGTGCTGAAGGCTATCATGACTCGACCGCGAAGGCTGAATTCCCTCAAATTGATACTTCCCTTCTTGCAGCTATCATTGCAGACCATGCACAAGAACGGGACGACACCACCCGCTCCTCCGACCAGGTTGAGTCTATACGAGATATATTAAAGGTTCTCGCAGACCAGGCGCAGGAGGATGGATGCGAGCTAGATGACATCATGTCCACTACGTCTCTCACAACTCCAGACCTGTGTGACAGTACAACGACCGCAAGTGAATCATCGTCATCTCAGCACTCATTCAGTTCACCACTTGGCTTCTTGCAAGAGGCATTCTCGGACGTACCTTTAGAACGCCTCAAACGTCTGCTGAGAGAAGAGTGTGGAGAAACCCCAGAGGGGGACGGAGATGTCGACATGGAAAGAGTGGTGGAGTATATCTTGAACATCGAACATATACGCGACCTTGAGGAGCGTGGAATCGATGCCATTGAACGCACCCCTTCACCATTGCTCAATGGGGACTGGGAGGCCGTCGTGCATACGAAACCGAAAGCGACACCTAAGCTCACCACGCCCACAAAAAAGAAGGCCAAGGGCCGCACAATCAAAATTGTGGACATGATGCAGACGCAGCATGCCCCCTCTTCTCCAACGCAGACGAAAGGGATGCAAAAGGAGGGGATGACTATGGGCGTGGGCGTGGACATATGGACGCAAATTTCCTCGCTTTCTACCCACCTCGCTGCACTACTTCCTCCAGCCCCACCATCACATTTTGCCTCCTTTTTCCATTCCCCAACGCACGCCACACCCGCGCACGCCCTCCGCGCTGCTCTTGCAGCCCTGCCATTGACTTCTACCAGCATCAAACACAAAGCCAAGCAAAAATCCCCTATCAAGAAATCTAATCAAGATGCAGAAACCAACACACTATTTGCCCTTCTCGACCTCCTCCAGGCTTCGCCCACTTTTGCCTCTCTTGATGCGCAACAACGTAATATTCTGTACGCAGACGCCCGCGTCGCACTTTCTGCCGCACAGAACAGGCCAGACGATGCTCTAGATATCGTTTGGATCTTGCGTGATCTCGAGCATCCCGGATGCCAAGCAGGAATATATCACCTCCCCCCTTCGGTTTTAGGCTCAAATTCGAATTTCACTCCTGCACGTGCAAAGTTGCCAACCGGTCCCCCGCCTGTGCAGCCTCCACCAACATCGAAGCGGAAATTCGCATCCCCTCCTTCCAGTCCTACCACACAGCCCCAACCCACGGAGTCATGGCAAGACGTACCGATTCGATCCCCCCGAACTACACAGCCCCTGGAGAACCCCAACCCCACAAACAAGCGTAAACTCCGTGGCGCGGGCAATGTACTCGGCAAGGGCGGGAAGGGGGATATTGGAGAGATCCCTGGGAATGGGAACGTCTCTGGGGCGCGGCATGCACACTTTGCGCGTGGGATACTTCAGGCGCGTACACAACGCGAAGAGCTGCTGCGCGAGGCAAGCCGGGCATGGCGGGGGCCATTGGGAGGGGAGGTGGCGCTATACTACGCGCAGAGAGCGAGGGAGGTTACAGTGAAGGCGCGGGAGGACGCATTGGATGAGGCAAGGGGGTTAGTTGAGGCGAAGAGGTGGGTTTTGTCTGTCTTCTACCCCATACACATATTTCCTCCAAATACTTTCAGAATTGATACTAACGCACCCTGTAGATCTGCTTCCAACGACAAAAGATCCATCGACCTACACGGGACATGTGTTCGAGAGGCTATAGTGATCACAAGTGAGATATTAGAGAGGGAGGGATGTTCACCTGGTGAGTGCGCTGTCACGCTCTGTTTGTAAGTTGCTGGGCATTTTGCTGAACGGTGTTATGTGTGTGCGTCTGTCACTTTACCCGACCGCTGTCCCATAGCATCCCCTCTTCGTCTCATTACTGGCCGCGGTACCCATTCTGCAGGGGGCGTGGGCGTATTGAAGCCCGCGGTACACCGTGCGCTCGTGAACAAGGGCTGGGATGTAAGGATGTGGGACGGAGGGTTGGTCGTTCGGGGACGGGAGCGATGGCGTGTGCCTTGATCTTTATATGTATGCGGGTCGATGGGTCTTTCTTGCATTTGTTGTATCTTACGTTCATGTACGTCGTATATCTGTGTTCGTGTATCCCTCCCTTCCCTTTCTTTTTCTCTGTTCTTGTATGCATGTACTTACGGACATGATTGTGGTCTTGATTCCTATTGTATACCTGGAGGTGTGTCGTTTGTCTTTCGAGGTATCTGGTTCGTTATACATCTATTCATATATGTAGGCGGTTCCGTCGTTGAGTAAGGGGGCGAGGTGAAAGTGAGCTTTCGTTTCACGGAAAACAAAATTCGAGATACTTCTTCGCTCCTGCTACTTACTAGCTGTAACACTTTCTGACAGCGAATCTGGTGATTTGGAGAACCGTGATGGTTGTCTCCCGCACGGTACTAGGCTCAACACCTGGAATCGGCTGGATGATGATCAATCGTGAGACGAGTGACATGAAATTAATAAGAGACGAAGTTCTACACGAGGGAGATTTTAAAGAAAGGGACGGTGCGCACCAGGCATCATTCTTCCATGACAAAAGTGCCCAGACATGCTGCAAGATCGGAGTCGGGGATCCCAATTTGAATTAATTCAATACGTACTCAATACTGACGGAAATTTTGAAGAGACGTGATGGTTCCAAACTTCTAATGGTAAATATGGGAAGTCTGACACCTGGGGAGATGAAGAACTTCATTGCGTTACCAGAACAAGTCCTCGAAAAGGCACTACCGTGTGGCAGAAGCATCAGCTCACTACTGGCTATTTCCTTGTCGTACTGTCAATTAGCCTGAGATTTTAGTGTGGAACGAACTGGATCACCTTAAACAGGTCTATAATTCACAAGCAAGCAAGTTTCGAGCTCCAAGTGGCTCGAAACTCGTGGTCGTTAATAAAGTTGTATGCAATACGTACCTCGGAAGTCAACGGAAGTATATTACCCCTAATTGTTCACACAGCCACATTATTACGGCACGTGGCAACCACTGCGCTTGTTCAAGTTCAAGCTCAAGGTCTCCATCGAAGACGACAACCGACCACGCAAGCGACCTTCTCAGAAACATTATTGTCAGACAGACTCCCCGGGGCCTAAGAAGCGGAGTACTATAAATTGTCATGTTATTCTACCTTTCGCTCCTCGCAGTCCTGGCATCACTGGTGATGGGTGAGTACCCGCAGTAACAGATGATAGGCTGGATAAACTGACTTGCTCCTCCCAGTCGGTTACCGCTACCGCGCAACTCTCCCTACGAGAGTTATGGCTTTCTTCCCAAGCCTTAACCACTATACGCCGCTTGCCTCTTTTTCTGATCAGGCACGTGCAGGGCTGAGCTCCCCCATGTTTGATATCGAGTCAGCCAACATCGCTGAGGGAGATTCGCGAGCGGGACTGGACGAACAGGGAACGCAGGAGGTGCTGGACATCATGCGTGCCCAACGGGTCAAGTAAGTGTTTGGTTTACGTGGCTAGCCGCTAGTGTAGCTCATCAGAACTTCATCCACACAGTTTCGACCAAGCAAGATTGATTCGTCACAATCAAATCCTTGCTCGCAATGGGATCGATCCGTCAGGTCAGCGTTAATATAATCTTGCAGTTCTTGGGAATTCATCATGGTGTCTTACAGGCATGCCACTTGATTCAAAGGCCATTACGAGGTTGTGATTGATTTCTCTTTTGACTGCTTGCATATATGTTTCACACTATCAGTACTGTCATCGAACCCACCGATATCACTCCTTCGTCTTCTCACATTTGGTACGGACCTTGTTGGATTTATATCATATACTCTTGTGTATTTATCACAGTGCATGAGAAATGCTGTGGTTTTCATGGTTCCCGTGACTGCCCTCGTTTAGGGCCTTGGGCAGATATCTGGACGTTGAACTTCGATGGGGAAGTCAAGGACATAAGTATTACAGCAATATGGCGTATCCTGCGGGCAGCGCGTGTGAGGCCATGAGGCACCATCCTCCTTTAGGGGAGAGCTCAGCGCTCAGATTTAGGCCGAGTTTCCTCAGCAGCAAACAAACGTTAATAAACAATTTGTATGCATGTTTCGGTCATAAGTGCAAAAGTTTCCGCCATCATCCATGCCACCTTGTCGGCGGGAGTCTTCCAAGAATGAGGACGAGGCCTATACAGAGGTAAGCTCGTAAGATGACGCTAGTGAATATTGGTTCACCTATGACGCGACTTGCAGGGAGTCTCCCAAGCGAAACGGCAGAAGGGCAACTCGGGAAGGATCATAGTCCCCTCTCCAAACATGCGTGTTACAAGGGCATCCATGTCACTTGATGGCCTGCTAGATTTTTTTCGAACTGGAATTGAAAGCCGTACGCCTGACGACCCAGCAAACGGCCCGGAGGAAGCCAGCTATTTTGAACGTTTTATGGGCTCCGTGCTGCCAGAGTATTTGGAAGTACGCTGCCAGGTACAAGACAGTGGTTGCAAAACGGATAACTTTGTATGGATAGTATTTTGAAATAGACAACGAAGCTAACTGAAGACAGGGTACTCTTCTTCGACCTTTGTCTCGGTACGAGGTGTCGGCTGCGATACAGTATGCATCTGCGTCTGGTGCGCCAGCTCTTCCTTCACCGGCACAAGCAACTATATTGAGAAAGCTGCACCTTCGTCGAGTAAGCAGTCATGGTTTGGATGTGACTCGGAGACTAGAAGTTTATCTGTGTTGCAGAAAGGGTGTAGAACGGATCTCCAGGGGCTAGACTTTGTCAATCACAATTCTTTGACCTCCGCACCCCCCCAATTACCGCCTCAGCCGCTACAACCAGGCATTTTTAACTCGCTAAAATCCATCCGAACGACGCCTTACGAAATGTCTTTCTTATCACGCCTATGTGGGCATAGACCATCCATAGACTCAGGGCTAGTTGCAGTAGATTGGGAAACCAGATCTCCTTGGATAGAATTGATGACAGATGTGCGAGAACACTACTCATATGCGCAGTAGGTTTCGTTTACTCGAATGACTGCGCTGCTCACTTCATTATCATCAGCTCTGCATCCTCTCAATCACCTGAAGTTCCGGTTCCGATCCGTTACGTCTCTCTACAACCGTCCTACCTTCAACAGGTACACGAATTACTAGCTAGAGTGTTTTGGGATGGAATTGATGGTTTGTTGTATCCTCTCATGTCCATAAATTGCTCTCTCATGTAATTCTCAGTCAGCGATTTGCTTCAGTCTTGCCCCGAGCGTTGCTCGGTGATCGCCGTGTATGGTAAAATTGTCGTCGGTGTGGCCCTTTTAAGCTCGCCTCAGGAAGCATACATCACGTACCTAGCTGTCAGAGCAGGCTGGCATAATTCTCAGGTAGCAACGTGCGTCGCCATTTCCCGATGTTTATAATAATAACTTACCATCTTTATCTCTGCAGTACTATGCTATATCACCTAATTGTGCTCAATCCGCACAGAGATATCACACTTCACGTAGCTGCTAATAATCCAGCGATGGTGCGCTTTTACTGGCGATTGGTGTTGACACACATTTCTAAAACTTGTCTAGTTGCTGTACAATAGATTTGGGTTCAAGGCTGAGGAGTTCATCACAGGGTTCTACGACGATTACCTGGACTCTCAGTCGAGGGCATCTATGAATGCCTTCAGATTGCGCCTTCGACGATGACAAAACGATCTTCAGATTGGCACTGATCTAATCACTTGAACGATAAGGACCTGTCGATCCAGTGCTCCCGGGGAAACTTGTCGGAATAGCTTCGCCAAAGCCAAGGTGTCGGACCGCAGTGATATGCGCCCGGCGTGTTAGATGATCGTGATGCTCCTTCTCCAGGGGCCAGGCACAATCGCAATGCTAGGGAGTCAACAATAGTATACTAATCCATAGCAAACGTGTACACGCTCCGATTCTGCCGGTCTGGAGCATCTCGTGCCATCGCATGGGAAAAAATGAAATTTAATGGTTAAGAAGCATTTTTTCAGGAAACTCGAGGCAGTTCGCATGCTGACTGCTGGTTGAGATGGGTACCCATTGGATCGACTGCGATGATCAAACAAAATCTTCGACTTAGTCGTCAACGCGAGGACAGTCCGGACTGCAGATGTGTCTCGGCGTCCTCAGCCCATGTTATGATCGTCGATGCAGTACAGCCAGTAATATAGATGCAACACAGGTCTAGTGATCTCCCACCTCTATTGCGCACAAAGCCGCTCTTTACTAGCAGCGTTGGTTTGCTACCTGTTGTACAGCCAAGCTGTCGTGGTGTCATTAGTAAGTGAGATCTAACTTTTAGGTAGAGGGAAGAGTATAAGACCCCGGGTTTTGCGAATGATTTTTTGTCAGGCCTCTCAATAGTGAACTTGATGGCTGGCCCGATGCTCATGATCAACGCGTTTCAGGAGCATACGTCGAGAGTGAGTCTGCACATGTTTATAGTTGGCCAGATAACGATCTGATCGGTGCCACAACAGTATATGAAAGGTGACTGACTGGACCCTGGATAGACAATTTACGTTGCTGATCGCTGTCCACTTCCAGTCGCTGGCCTGACCATCCTTGTAAGTTAAATGCTAGCCACGTGATCACCTCTCTTGACGAGTTTATGCTAGGCTTATGACTACCTTGTGACGATGGACAAAGAGGTGCATATAAATTGTTTCGATAATTGTTCCTCGTTCATACGTGTTACCTGCAGGTTAGACTCATGTGGGGGACGAAGTGGGGCACGGCAAGGGTCCTCTTTTGCATCTCTCGCTACCTTCCGTTTGTTGGGTCTGCCATATATCATTACTGTGTGTCAATTTGTCTGTTCAAACCAAGCTCTTCGTCCACCTTGACATATGATCTCTGCAGATTTGTTCGCAGGCGTATCGGCCACGTCAAATTATGTCCGTTTGTGTCCAGTTTTCGTTCTACACAACTGAAATGGAGAATAGGATCAATGTTTCTCGTTGTACGATGCTGCTATGTGTAAGTTTGATCCAATTCACTGCCAGTAAACTCATCTGTGTTCAATCAAGGGTTGAATGCGATCAGTATATGCGCCGCGAAGGGTAATGCTGTCTGTCATCACATGATAATTTGGTCATCTCACCGTCACTACAGGCCTCCTAATCCTCAGAACATATGCGATATGGAAATGTAACAGAAAGATCTTGTATGGCCTCCTCGCGTTCGTTGGTGTTTGTGCGATCCGTTACCCCCATAAACGTTGGTTGACACTGTCCTATTCACAGATACTCTCGACGGTGGCGTTCGTGCTAGAAGCCAAAGCTGGATCCTTGTTATCTTGTGTGTTGCACCGATTCTCACGAGCATACCGCCGCTGATTTGAAATGGTAGATGGCCCGCCCCCATCTTTCGGAGGGACAGGCTGCTATCAAATAACAAGTGCCAATGTGCTATTCGTATTTTTCTTAACGCTGGTTGTAACTGAGATTGGTATTGCGTTTTTGGCATGACCTTCACTGTCAACTTATGCTATACATCAGTGATCCTCATTCTTGTGCTAATTCAAGCCAGGGTGTATTCACAGCAAATGACCGGTGTTGCGAGTGGTTTGTTGAGGTCGCTGTATCGCGATTCTATCTTTTATATAGTATGCCTACTGTGTAAGCCCTTTTATAATTGCATTCAAATGGTCGCGAATAACTACCTTTGTGACACAGTCGTATCTATAGCGAACGTGGTGGTCATGACCACCATTGCAGTAAGTGATCAGACACCTCTTCTGGTATGGCGACTTAGGACCTCCAACGAACCAGCCACTCTACAATCAATTCTTTGACACGTGCGTCGCGTCGTTTCTTAACGTCTGTCCGAGACTGAATGTGCTGTAACATAGATTCCCGGCAGTCATGTACTCCGTACTTTCCTCCCGCATCATGTTCAATCTCAGGCAAAGTGCATATTGCGATGTTCAGCCCATGGACATCTCGGACATGGACTCTCCAGACATTACACTTCGGTTTTCGGTTTTCGGTAGAATTTAGTTTTGGGATCAGGGGGTGATATGAAGAACAGAAGGAATTTTGCCAGTGCTATGTATGGCCCTGTATTACCATTAGTCAAACGATCACTTAGCACTTTGAAAGTTGGCTGCAAGAGAGATTGAACCCCAAAACGATGCTCCGAAGTAATTTCATCATATTAATGATAGGGGTTGTTTAGGTAAAAAAGGCAAGTGTTTGTTTGTCAATTGTTCCCAGGTGTGGTGGTTGGTGGATTGTGGAACCAACAAGCCTTTCGCAATCTACGCATACTTACGTGCGAGGACATCCTGTTCCTTTGCTTTCTCTTGTACTTATCTGCTTTCTGGTTTATTATCTGTGTTACGAATTGCTATGCCTTTCCCATTTACGTTCAGTTTTCGCGTACCGGGTCTTCACAATCCGTTTACCGTTCAATCGGCAGTAAAACCGTCCCGGAGTGACAGGAAAGATGCACCGCTTGAGCCTGCAGCTGCTATTTCTCGACGCAATCGCGCCTTGCCTCCTCCCAGACGTGCACCACCACCACCACCACCATCACTATCATCATCTGTACCACTAAACCGTAAGCGCGGTTGGGTCCCTTCCATCCCTGAACCCAGCCAAGCTGCCACAAGCGCCGCATCTACTCGCGGTTATCTCGACACACCAGCCAAGTACAGGGATATGGCGCATGAAGGGCCTGAACAGGAATTTGTTGAAGACATGTTTGCAGGTATGTTCCGATCATCCATGATGTAGCCTTACATGTTTCGCAAGCGATATCCGCGCCATGTGTTTGCGTGCTTCGCAACCCACGTGTTGTCCATGCGCGGGCTACGGTTTTCATTTGAGAATCATGTCTCTTGCTTCTTTACTTTCATCTTTCAACCCACTTTCATTCATGTTTTTTGATATCGTTATTGAAATCAATGTAGAATTACCACCCGCCAAGCGGCGTCGCACTCTCGCCGGTTCGATCGTGTCTACAGCGTTGAGCGCTGCTCTTATCGGGACTGCTGTTGGTCTCACTGTATATCGCCTGTGAGTGCTGAATGTCAGCTCGATGTCAATGTCACTTATCACTGTCGAGGGTAGCTGGCGGGACCGAGGTAAGGAACAAGAAAGAATACAACCACTACCACCACCATACCACCTGGGTGACTGGGTCCCCGAACAAGTATGTACAGCTTGGCGTGTGTCGTTGTCTCGTCATTGACATACTATCAGCACAAGGATAATCAAGTTACCCCTCCTACTCCGAAATCGCGCAAGCCTCGCCCAACACCTTCCTCTGTTCGTCGTTCCGGCACACGACACCGCAGGACGCGAACTCGCGGTCGACCAGTTACCCCATCACGTAGTGTCTCCCCTACCCTCATGGCTCATCCACCCCCAGAGTTTGATTTCGTGCATGTCAATCAAGACGAAGAGGAGGAGGAAGAAACTGAGGCCGATGAAATGGACTGGATCGGCGACAGGCTATCTAGACTGATACAAGAAGGGCACAGAGCTCTGAACACGGAGGTTGTGGTCATGAGTGAAGCGAAGGAGGATGAGGTGGATGATGGTTCAGGTGACTGGGAGGAAGAGCAACCTGTCGGTGGTCCATCTGTTTCTAGGCGCAGTTCCTTCCGCCGAACATATCGACCCCGCGAGATTCAACCCCCATCCTACTCAGCCTTCAATCCAACATCTTCTCCGGGCTCGTCACCTAGAAAGCGCAAATTTGTTGGCGAAGCTGTACACCTTTCCCCTGATCGCCAAGATTTTTCGAGGTTGTCAGTATCCAGTACACCTCGTCGGATTGCTCGCGAATCTTTGATGGATATTGACGCCTGTGCTACTGTTACAAGCAGCTTCAAGGAGGATGTGAGCGCCTGGCAGAGTCCAGAACTTAGAGAGTCGATGGAAAGGGCAAGAGCGCAGTATCTTCAGAGACGGATGGGTGCATGATCATGATGTAACTTTCTGATACATATCACTAACTTGTAACTTACCTACGCTTCTTATCGCTGGCACTGCCTCTTGTCTGTGGAGACTTATTTGATTACATGCTGTATCATAATCAGAATCGCCTTACACTGCATCATGTTGCCACTATGGCACTAGGACGTACTTTTGGACAACTGCCAGCTTCCGAAGAGAAGGGAATTACATATTACTGACTATTTATGGCAATGCTCGAACAAAATTAGAACAAAAACTCGTGTTGGAAGCCGGTGACCACCTAGTGAATGTCGAAAGTTGAACCGTTATTGGTTATACAGCGACGCTGCCAGCGGTACTATACAAGGAGGATGGACCTCGCTAACTCCAAGACCTGGGCGAATCGACTGGACCATCAGAAACCGGGTTGCTCCATGTCGCAATGTTACGGCACCGCTGTAACTTCACTGTGCGAATCGATCCAGATGGCCGCACGATGCGCAGCGTGTCCGGCATTCTGATTAAACCCTGGTATGACCTTACGTCTTTCCCTGCTAATTTCTTGACTATACGTACACTCACATTTTCTTGCCTTTCGTTTAGTTTCTTCAGACGGTCTGTCAACCCTGCTGGCGAGCCTTGCGATTCTAGTCTTCAAGGACTTCCCCCATGCCATCCTATGGTCTGACGAAGCGTGGTATACGGTTTTTGTTCCTCGCCATCTTATTGTGTTTCGTGTTCCCTGGAATAATATACCACCGTGAAGCCGTGCGGAACTATTTCACCGATCACCTACCGCCTTTGTACGAGGACTATCGGGAGCGAGAGCAAAATTTGGAGCACTACAAGGAGTACGAAACGAGGAAGGATGTGAAATATCTTTGGTCAGCCAACCATGCACATAGTCGGTGATCCTTCCTTTGATTTGATCCATCACGCGTTGACTGTTCACAGGCTCAGGATGGGGAAATGTGATGCAAGACTATGTGATGAATGGGCTGCTTGCGCATACTACAGGACGCTCGTCAGTCCCTATTCCTTTCCGCGTTCCCTCGCTCGGTTCTCACATTCCTGATTTTGTTTTTCGATGACGTGTAGGTTCGTTTTTGATGACTATATCTGGAATCCTGATGGTTCACTCTTTACGGATTATAATGGGCATTTGATTCCCTCTCGGATTCCCTTGACAGCACTATTGGGCGGCAAGTACAACGTGGTTAATTGCTGCCTATACGCCCCATTGACTCAGACTGTTCTAGGCGTCATGGTGGGTGGTGAAATGCCACCTGGGGATACCACTCCTCGCGCGGTGTCTAAGGGTTTCTTTAACAAAGTGTGCCCCCATCCGACAGTCGTTCACGTGACGGATGTGAATGATGATCGCATGCGATTCGATGAAAGCGTGCCAGCTGCGTATGTACTCGAAAAGTGGATCGAAAAAATCAACTCGATTGAGGATCCGTGTGTGGAAATCAGCGGAAAGAGTGAGGCAATTTTTGAGTACTGGTGAGTCGTACGCATCGTCTTTGGATGACCAGTGGAAGACGCCAGACGTCGCGTAGGATATTTGGACACAAGAGAATGTTGTCCGTATGGAAGTACCTCGAGCATTCCCCGGTATCGACGCACTGGGGGTGGTCGCCTTTAATACACGATGCATACAGACGAAATCGTCACATTTTCGTGCCGAGTGCAAAACCTACTCTTTTCGAAGGGCTCACTCGTTCGGCTGTCGCGGAAAACTACACAAAACCGATACCTGGCCTCCTAGCGCTACACGTGCGAAGGGGTGACTTCCAGAACCACTGTGTCCACCTGGGCAAATGGTCATCGAACTGGAATGCGTTCAATATGTTCCCCGAGTTCTCCGACAAGTTCTCAAGGCCCACTGATGGCGGATGGGGCGAGACATCAGACAAGAACATGCAGATGTATTTGCAGCGGTGCTTTCCCACAATCGACCAAATCGTCCAAAAAGTCATGCAAGTGCGCGTCGAGTCGGAACAGCCGCTGACGCATATTTATATTATGACCAATGGCGTTGTCGATTGGGTTGAGGAGCTGAAAGAGGCTCTGGGGAATTCTGGGAACTGGGACCAGATTAAGAGCAGCCGTGATCTCGACATCACATGGGAACAAAAATTTGTGGTGCAGGCGTTGGATATGTTCGTGGCTCAAAGATCTGAAGTGTTGATCGGAAATGGGGTAAGAGCTGCTGTAGCTCAGTTACTGGTGCAAGACTGACGAGCGTCTCGTTACAGTGGTCGAGCCTAACATCTAACGTTGTGATGCTGCGTATGGCGCGGGGTTCACCCCCGGACAGTAACAGATTCTGGTAATGACACTCCCGACCTCGTTTGGTCTACGATAGAGGCACGGGCGGACGGACGATCTATTATTTTTATATTGGGAGTTTGCAGTCGTTGTGCGCCAGGGTATAGTCGCTGCAGTAATATACCATTACCTTTGCTGCTAGGGTACATACTACTTGTGCTGTGGATATCAAACATCATAATACGAAACTTCCTGGCATCGACATCGAACAGCCCAAGGTCATGGCATGTCTGGAACTATCGGACAGAGAACAGGTGTCAGTTCGGGGTGTCGGCGACGCCGTGACGAACCTAAAGTTAAATGTATACAGTATCCTGCTGCTGGCATCGAGGGCCTCTACGCCGTGAGGATGCTCAACATTTTCTTCCTGCCCAGCATGGTAGCAACTTTTGAGTCAGGGTCCAGGGAGAGCTTCTATGACAAGAAAATTTTTGGAGGACACGTAAGTCGCTACCCACACCTCCCCTTGCCATTCTCCTGTTGGTTTCGAGAGAGATACATGCTTTGGTAACAGATTCAAATGACCAGGTAGCTGTTTTACACTGCAAAGGTCAGCTCGCCCTCCATCCGCTCTGCACATCCACTAATTCCAGTCCTATGCAGCTGGGAAGGGAAGGTTAGGCACACTAGTCTGTGCTTATCATACTTCTCTCGCTGGACACCCCCTCTCATCCTTCTGCGGAAAATAGTTACCTTGAAAAGGACTGGGTAACCATGCGTGTTGATGATTGCATGCCAGTGATTCCCAATGATGCTGTCCTGGAAGAACTAGGGGAAACAGCCGTCTCCTCTGCACCATCTATTGTGGAAGAAAGATTCCCGGAGTCCCAGGATAAAAGTCAAAGTATGCCCTCCAAACCCCCTGCGTCTACGTTACAACAGGTATTCGATTTGCATACCTTGCGTCGCATGAAAGCGTCCATTTCAACGAACACATCAAGCGTGAAGCCAAGAGCAGGTATTGGTATTCTAGTCAACGGCGCTGGCTTTTACACTTGACGCAACTTCTTGTTGACCAGGGTCCACCTGGCGTGTGGGGACTGTCAGACATGAAATCGGGCTTGCACGATGGCTCCAACTCACCATCACCATCGTTTCGCCGGAGGAAAGTGCTCATCACCGAAATTTCACTTCGACTGTGTGAGCTCTTTGGAATCAAAGCGGGTCTCGTTCGTGAACCCAGCTTGTTAATGGATCGCGGAAAGGACGGAAGGAACCACCATATGCAGCCCTCTACGTGTGGATATTCGCTGTCGGTCTATTGCAATTCATTACAGGTATCTCTATCGGAGGCCACTTGCATATGTGGCAGAATTCGAGTCGATCAAGTGGAATCAGAGTTCACTCTGTAGGGAACCGACCATTCCTGTTTGACTACGGGGTGCTAGAGATGACAAAACCTCGTTCCGGGCATAAAAATTGACGCTTCACTCGAATCAAATTCCTGTTTGACTACGAGGTGCTAGATAACTTCACAGGTGACAAAACCTCCTTGAAATTGACGCTAGTGTGAGGCAAGCGGACCAGCTGATAAGTAACAAACGCAGCAAAATGTTAAAAGTGAGTTACCTATTCCGAGATCTCCAGGCAATAAAGTTTGTTCAGAAGCCGACGCGTCGAGAGTCGACTCAACAACCAACTACTACTAACTCGCGTGTCAGTGCCATGAACCACACTGTACCGATGTGACACGACTCCGACTCACAAAGCACAGCCAGAATAACTTCCGTGCCAGTGAGTTATTTGGTTAAATCCATAACACAAACCACTGAAACTCACGCACTCCCCCAATATGCAGGCGTCGCATTGATCAAACATAAGGCAGAAGGCGGGACAACCCGCGGCGCTATCGTCAACGGGCATGGCAGAGATTGATGGTGCCAAAACAGCAACGACAGCGAGGACGATTGCATAGGAGAAACGCATTGTGTGCAAGGATGTGATATGGGATCAAATACTAAATCTAAAGGGCTAGTAGGAAGACACCTTGCTTTTATGTTCTGAACAACTTCTTCAAGGTTATAGGCATACGTTTTGGGAAGAACCTATCCATCGTTGATCCGCCGGAATACCTTAATAACCTCGCGTCAAGCGAATGTCCGAGCTTTGAAGATCTCCTGATATTCTTATTGCGTAGTTGTGCCGTATTCGAACAGATAACATAGCAGACTGCCACGTCAGGTCTATTGGTAAGTTGGTGTGGAACAAGCGAACATCCCTCCGTTGATGAAATTCTGTTGACGAGTTGAACCCTGCCAGTAGTACTAAGGTAGTACCAGCCGGTTCGGAATGCTTTGTCTGATCCTCGCTGCACCTGAGGTAAAAACTCCTTTTCAATAACAATGTTAACAGCCTTTCGACGTCTTCGCAACTCCGCCAATCCTGCATGACACACATACTCATATAGATCCGAGAGTCCAGCATACAGCGATATCGGCCTTGCTGTACATATCGTACCGTGCCATCCGCATCCACATCAATACGAGTACAAAGGGTACACACGAGTATTAATAAGGTCAAGGTACAGGTAAAACTACTCAATTTCCGTTTTTCAAGATGCATGAGCAGCCGCTCGTTGCGAGGGCAGCATTTCCATTGGCAACGTAGAGTTCCCTCCATTCTTCGTTGAGAGCTGAGGGTAACACGAGTGAGAATCGTAGCATAGGTGACATCAGTACTGAAAGACCGCGACTTACCAGGGATCCAATCAAGGAAGACGGCCTTCGTGGGCTCATCGCTCATGTCCATCATGTATCGATATGATTCGAGTGCTGCTCCAATTTGACCCCCCCGAATTAGTGCATGGCATCGCTGCTGGTTTGCAATTTGCCACAAGGACTTGAGGTCCCAGCCGAAAAGCTGCACAAGCGTGCGGTTGAGCATGGATAGATAAGATTGTGTCAAGTCGTATCAACGTACCACGACAAAGCCCTCGTACATAGAATGAATATCTGACTTGGAAAAAAAAGCGCCAGCATTGACAGCGGCAGTGAAGTGGCCAACAGCTTCTTTGTAAAGGGCGCTATCCATTGCAATGATTCCCATCTGGACTCGCAAATATGCCTGATGTGCGAAGCACAGCAAAATCAGTGAGTGCATGAACCTGGGTTTGTGAAGTGTATGATACTTACTTCCACGACACGAGAAGCGAGAGGATCGGCATTGGGACGGGCAGCTAGCTCTCGGACGAAGCGCATTGCCTCTTCATGGTTATTTGCATTGAACAATGCGATGGCCTGAAAACCTCTAATGACGCATCAAATATGAATCGAAAATTTACCTACTTTTATCAAAAAAAAGAAATTGCGTCGTCTTTGAGTCTCCGTCGGTGGACGTGAATGCGAGGTCAAATTCTGTCATCGCTTCTCGGACCTGTTGTTTCCCACAGAGGGCGATGCCCTTGGAGATATAGCCTGGCAATGAAGGTTGAATGCTAACAGACTATGTCACGATCAATGTTAAGGGAGACATGATGGGGCGGTGTCAGTGTACTCACCTTGCTCGCATCATGAAGTGCACGGTCCCAGTCAAGTTGTCGCGCCATGACAAATGAACGGTTGGCATATGAGGTACAGTTGTTAACATCAACGTCGATCTCTTGCGTGAGTAATTGTTCGGCGGTAGTCAAGTCCCCCGAGGTGCATGCATTACGGATGGTCGCGTCGATAGCCAGGATCTGCACGAGGGCAGTGGTATGCTCAACTTGCGTTATATGAGTTAAGATTGAATACACGCCTTTAAATCAGAGCATTGAGCCTTTGAGTTAAAAAGACGCGAGATGAGATGATGAAAGACCAGGAAATCAAGAGGATCGTACCTTTGCTGCCTGTTCCTTGACGGCATCCTTTGGCAAAGCATCCTCGGGTACTGCCCACTCTAAGACCTGCTTATCATCATCTCCGCTGAGGATGTGGTCACCATCTATCGAGAAGGTGACGCATCCCGGTGCGCTGGAGTGCAGGAAGATGGCAATGGTTTTCCGATCCAACAACGACCAGAGGCGGACATGGTTATCATGAGATGCGGAAGCGATGAGTGTGCCAGTAGGATGGATGGCAATGGCGTAGACAGTGTGAGTATGGCCAGTCCAAGGATCACCGACCTGCTGCCAGGTCGATGCATCCCACTCTCGTATGCTAGGATCTTTATAACTTCCCGCTGAAATAAGGCGCGTACCATCAGGCGTCCACACGAGTGACATGTTGTGTTGTGTGTGGCCCTTGAATTTTGCGATGCATTGCCTAGTGTCTGGATGATAAATTTCGATGTTACTCCGCGTTGCAATCGCGAGAAGTGCGCCAGACGGGGAAGTAACCGAACGCAGCGAACCAAACTACCACACGCAATGTGTCCTTGGAGCAGCTGTGTTTTCGTGTTCCACAGCTTTGTCGTGGAGTCACCTGAACCAGTTGCCAGTATGGTACCATCAGGAGAAAAGTCCAACGCGTAGATCAGACTGGAATGGGCTTTGATGGAGGCTTGGGTCACCCAGGTAAGAGAGCCTTTGTGCCAGGTGATGACTTCTCCATTGTCATCGCCGCTTGCTATCAACTGCCCATCTTTTGATACCGCTAATGCCCACACCTCAGTGCGATGCCCCACCATTTTCTCCAACAATAAACCTGTCTTCAAGTCCCATAGATTAAGCATCTTATCTTTTGAGCCGGTGATCATACGTTGTCTGTCGGGGAAAACTGCAACTGCAGTGACGGTGGACTCATGATCTTTAAACTGTCGATCGGGTGTGGTGTAAATTAGCTGTGACATTTGACTGGAGGCTGATAGCTGTGTGGAGCACGCCCCAAGCGGATTTGGTAGAGGGATTGTGGGTAAAGCTGCAAAGGTGCGTGCACTTGGTGATTTTATCCTGTTTTGCAGCATTGATCTGACGCCCAAGACATGAGGCTTTATCATAAGTCCCTGGATACCATGGCTTTCCAAATGAGTAATTGATGAGCGTTCCTCGTGGCATGACCGACGTTGAACAACATTATCGATTATGGTGGATCCGACCCTTCGACCAGAAACCAACTCAACATCAAGATTCGAGCGTGGACAGCACAATGCTTAGTGGCCGTTATGTGAGCTCACCACCGGCTACCAGCCTACCGCAACAACAGCATGTTATTCTCCATGTCCCAAGGCAGGACGCTTCCTTCCCGCGTGTTTACAACCTTACTAGAACACGCTGCTACAACGACGACATGAATAACTCTTGAACACGCTCCAGGAAAGATTATCGACGAAGGTATCTTGACCATCATTTTGTGGGTCCATGCGACAGATAGAAGAAACATGCATGGTTGACCTGATTGGCAATGCGCTGCTCCCGAGAACCTCGATTAAGTCCATCATGGCCATAGATGTGGTATTCAGTCTAGTGGCATGTCGACCTTCTGTTCCCTGGAACGTTCTTGCTGCAGATCCGGACGGTTGCGGGGCTATTTGTATTGAAGATAATCGATGATCAGTCGTTCGAACTCTGCTTGCATCCCTACGCCAGACCTCATGTTCAGCAGCACATTGATACCGGCACGACAGTTGCGGACCGGCGTATATTACTAATTCCCCGCCTTTGCCTGGCTCCTGTTAGGAGAATCGACTAAGACTGTTATCGGTCTGCATCTATGCTTGGTCTTCTTTGGTATTGTATTCGCGACAGCATGTCAATGATACGCCTCTCTTTGGAGGCGATGTTCCGCTCATGACCTTCATATATCTTCACCCTCGGAAGACCGGACGGAGATCGAGAACCATGCACATTAGATCTTACCAATCATTCAGATGGTCGCATATGCAAGCGAAGGAGGAAATGATTCAGCTTACGGTTCAGTTTGAATGGAGCCACCTGGTGCAGATGGAAGAGCACGTGTTCTGGGCGCAATAGCCCACGAACGATGGCTTAAACTTTGGACTTCAATGAATCAACGGTGAAGGAAATGAGACCTATCGTCGGCAGTGGGGAGGGTCTCGGGGTCTGTAAACATGAATACTGTGATCTGTTTTCAGTCACCTACGGAACAAGTACAAAGGGATACATGAAATGTCGACATCATCGCACAAAAGATCTCTGTCTCAAAAGGCATATGTAACCGCTGGGGGCGAGTGCATGTCCGTTGGTGATATGTAGCACCCTGCATTGTTACTTGAGAGCTGAGTGAAAGACGATCGGGGACCGTAGCACGGGTGACATCACTGAAAAGACTTACCAGAGAACCAAGCACGTAAGCTGGCCTTCGTAGCTTCATTGCTCGCGTTCATCATGGATCGGTACGATTCGAGTGCTTCTGCAAGCCTGCCGGCCCGAACAAGCGCAAGACACTGTTGCCTATTGGCGATTTGCCACAATGTCTCGAGGTCCCACCCAAATAACTGCGAAAAACGCACAGTTGAGCGTGAAAGGTATTTGCGGTTGTATTTGCGGTTGTATCATAAGTAGCATTCACGTACCACGACCAATTCCTCGTACATTAAATGAATTGCTGAATTACGAAAGGCAACGCTAGCGTTGACAGCGGCAGTGAAGTGGTCGACAGCTTCATTGTAACGCGAGCCATCCGAGGCAATGATTCCCAGTTGCACATGCAAATATGACTAATTCACAAAGCGCGGAACAACCAGTGTCAGCACGAACATCGGCTTGATTGAGTACATGTTACTCACTTCGACAACACGACAAGCAAGGGGATCGATATCGGGAAAATCGACAGCTAGCTCTTGGACGCGCTGGATTGCCTCTTCATGCTCGTTTGCATTGAACAGCGCGATAGCCTGAAATCAGTAATGAAGCGCGAAGTATGTAACAGAACCGTAACCTGCCTTAATCAAGAAAAGGAAATGACCCGTCTTTGAATCTCCGTTCGCGGACACGAATGCGAGGTCAAAGGCTTTCCTGGCATGCCGGATCTGCCTTTTACCGCAGAGGGCGACGCCCTTGGAAATATAGCCTAATAACGAGGGCTTGGTGCCGATGGACTATGTCATAATCTACGTCAGCCTTAAAGGGTCCATAATGGGTTGGTATATCTCGCCTTAATCGCATCTTGAAGAGCGTGATCCCAGTCGAGTTTGCGTGCCATAACAAACGCACGGTTTGCATATGAGATATAATTGTTGACATCGGCGTCAATCTCTTGTGTGAGCAACTCTTCTGCGGTAGACAAGTTCCCCGTGACGCAAGCATTGCGGGCGGTCGCGGTGATGGGGAGGATCTACATGAAAGATGTTCAAATTACATTATGCGAGCCAAGGATCACGGTGGAAACACGCCTTTGAACCCGAGTCTCGAACCTTGGACCCAAAAAAGATGCGAGATGAGATGACGAAGGGGCGGTATAACAATAGGAAAGTACCTTTGACTCCTTGGAAGCATCCTCCAACAAAGCATCCTCAGGTACTGCCCATTCTGAGATCTTATTATCGCGACCTCCGCTGATGATATGCTTGCCGTCCCTGGAGAAGGTTACGCACATCACGTCATTGGAGCTCTGGAAGAGGGCGATAGTTCGCCGATCTGAGAGCCTCCAGAGGCGGACATTGTTGTCACCAGATGCGGAAGCGACGAGGGCGCCAGCAGGATGAACGGTGATGGCAAACACAGCGCTAGTATGGCCCGTCCATGGATCACTGACCTTCCAGGTTGATGTATCCCACTCCCATATGCTGGGGTCTGACACAGGCCCCTGAGAGAAGGCGTGTGCTATCGAGTGTCCACGCGAGAGAGAAGTTGTATACATATGCTTGGCGACCCGTGAGGTTTGCAACGCAGTGTCTCGTGCTTGGATTATAGATTTGGATATTCCTCTCTATTGCAATCGCGAGAAGTTCGCCAGATGGCGAATAACGAACGCAGCGAACCGTACTGCTACATTGGATTGGATTGCCTTGCATCTGCCATGTTTTTGTGTTCCAAAGCTTGGTCGTCTTGTCCGATGAACCAGTAGCCAGCACTGCACCGCCAGGGGAAAAGTCCAGTGATGCGACCACACGGCAGTGGGCTTTCATAGCTTGAGTGACAGATTCACCAGTTCCTCCATGCCAGGCAATCATCTCCCCCCCCTGATCACCGCTTGCTATCAATTTCCCATCTCGTGATACTGCTAATCCCCACACCGATTCGCGATGCCCCTCCATCCTCTTCAACACCACACCTGTCTTCAAATCGTACAGGCGAAGTGTCTCGTGATACGAGGCAGAGACCATGCGTCCCCCATCAGGGAAAACTGCAACCGAGTGTACGCCTTCCTCATGATCTTCAAATGTTCGGACGGACGTGGAGCTTGGAACGAAGAGCGCCATTTTATGGAGGCCGAGGTGGGCTTGGTAGAAAGATCGTGGGGATCCTGCTTTAATACTGCATTAACTTGCCTCATGTGTCCATATACGCCCAGGACATGAGGCTGTTATCATAAGCGCTTCCTTGATAATGCATGTGTTATACGAATCAAAGGTTGAAACATGCCTTTAAATCTGGAACTTGAGGCCTGGACATAGGGTGTTGATATGGAAGAAGACGAAAGGGGAAATCAATACCAACTTACATTAATTTCCACCTTATTGTCTCGAGCACCCTTCTACAAAGCGTCCTTTCGCGAGATGAAATGACGAAGGGACCGGGAGTCAGCGAGAAAGTACATACAGGAAAGTACCTTTGATGGCGGTACCTGTGGAGTACCCTCTGGCAGAGCGTTCTTTGGTAGTGGCCACTCCAAGACAATCTTATCAAAGCCCAAAAGCTCAGCTGAGGATGTGCTTGCCATTCGTTCCCGTATGGTGGGATCATATTCATGGCCTGCTGACAGGCTGAGAGGGGTCGTGTGCAATTGGGTGTCCACGACAATTTGTATGCAGCGGCAGGTAGTGTAACCTAGTGTAACCGGGCGCCGGTGCATGGGTCAAGCTTGGGTTATAAATTCGATATTACCGTATGGACTCTGATGCAATCGCAAGACGCTCACCAGATGGCAAATAAATATCGAACGTACTTCAATGCAGCGGATAACTACACTGGATTGGATTTCCTCACCACGGAAAAATCAAGTGTAGTAGTGGCATCAGCCATGTCTCTTTACTCCACAGCTTCATACTTCCATCATCCAATGAACAGTGACGAGCGGTACTCCATCTGATCCTGGAGAAAAATGTAATGGTAAATCCAATTGGAGTGGGCTTACAAGGCTTCGGTGAGTGAGTTCCCAGTTTCTCCGTGGCAGGCGATAATCTCCATGATCCACACACCTCACTGCGATGCCCTACCACGTCCTTCAAACACTACACCCATCTTCAAGTCCCGCAGACAAAGCGTCTTGTTGTACGAGCCTGTGACGCGTACGTCGTCAGGGAATACTGTGATTGCGAGTACTGTCTTTAAACACTCGAACTGGTGAGGTACCTGAAATGAACTCACCATTTGACACGAGGTGGACAAAGAAGGAGAGGGATAGTGAGTTGAGCTGCAGAGGTGCACCTGGACGTTTTTTTGACGCTTCACGGCATGATCAAACGCCCGAGACATGAGGCTTTTATCATAAGCACCCAGGCACATGCATGATGCATCCAAATTGCGTCGCCGCAGCATTAACGAGCTCTACTGGTGCTATGATACTCACAGCAGGTGTTGAACAACATTAGTCTCGAATGAACCCAATACTTCGACTACCGAGAAACTAACTCAATACCGGTATGCAAACGCTAGCCAACCCTGGATGACGAGTTGTGAACCGGCAACAGATTGACCCGGGAGCCGAAAAAAATGACCTGGCATTGTCTTATCCATCAAGATTTTGAGTCGAGAGACTGAAATCGGGCAGAAAAGAACACAACCTGTAGTATATCTGCATGCTGTCTTGATTGTTAGTGAACGAATGCGGTGGATCTGATGGGTATATCATAGGCAGCATAAGTCGTAAGTAAGGTAGTATCCGTAATAAACAGTAATAAAAAAAGATATTGTCCGCACCATCACAGCTAATAGCATTCTGCGCGCAAAATACCATGCATAATAGACGCCTAATCCATAACCCACCACCTCACAGCCTGACATGCACCAATCTCGGGGTGGAGGAGAACCGCGGAGAGCCAGTACTGTAGTTGTCTCCGGCGACGATCAAGGAAAGTTGCTCGGTAGCGCGAGAAGGGAGATTTTGGGGGGAGAGCTGGGATGAAATGGTGTTGATGTTTCTGCCGGGGTTATTGAGTACTAAGATTTTATTAAAATAGAACAAGGGGTAGACGCACAGGTAATGAATGTTTCAGAGCATCGTACAACAGCACGAAATCACTATACCGCTTATGTGCATGGATAGTAGTGCCCTATTCACGGTCACCTCGGATCTCAGTACGACATAAAAGGCATGCAAACCTCTTTTGTGCGAATCACACAATCATACACGACATATGCCCCACCCAACTTATCACCTACGCTTGTCCACCCTGCGATATGCACGTTTCGGGCAAAAGCAAGACTCGTGCCCGAGTTGTCGTTTAGCCAAATGTCACGCGAGAAAATCGAGGGTGGTCCCTGAGGAGATTTGGGCCGGGTGGATGGGCGAACGGATACTTGATCCTGGATGACGGTCAGTCAAGTGTTTTACACGGCAAACAATGCAGAAACGAACGTCACACAATTCATCGTACAATCTTGCTTCTGCTTCAACGTCAATTCCATCATCTGGAATGACGACAAGAAGGCATTCTGTATTTCGGAAAGGATGAGTGGACGCAGGCATAGTATTGACAGTACTTGAGCTTGATCCGGGGACGAGAACGACCAATTGAAGTTTCCATGTCGGATGACAAATTAGGCTGACGTGATGACCACGTCAAGTTGACCTCAAGCACAATTCAAAAACGTAGTCCAGACTGGTTATATATCGTGTCTACGGTCTTCTGAGTCTTCCCAAAGCTTAAGTGCCCTTCTCCACAACCACAAGGGCAGTACTACTATAGTTCAAGTGGTCCACAATCTTACCAGAATCCTAGACAGACTGTTTCCTACAAGGTTGAAAGCTTAAAAAGTGGGCCAGCCCTAACTTGTATGTAGCAAACGCATGTTTAATTCCAACGATAATAAGCTGCCAAGTCCGAGTTCATTTGCAATCCCTCAAACTTCACTGGAGCCTTCAAACCATTATCTCGTTCGTCTGGATTTGTGAAGAGCGTCTATAGCGGATAGCTTCTGATACGGCCGATCCCATGTTAATCTCGTTGGCACGATCGTTGTTACTTCGAAGGTGGAATAGAATCCGTGAGGCTAAGACGCTGTGAACAACAAGTTGTAGCCTTAATGCAGTGAGTTCATAGTCAGTAACCACAGTTCTGCCAGTGACATACGTATCAAACATGTTGCTGTAGCCAAACTACAGCCAAATAATAGAAGATAAGTCATTGAGGCTTGACAAACATTTACACGTACGTACCGGAGATACTGCGTCAATGATCGCATTGGTGACCGTGATGGCTTTGCGAACAAATTACACAACAATAACCTCGGAGCCGACTATTTTCACGCACTGATGATACATAACATGTAAAGCATGCTCCCGCCGTAGACGGCTGTTACGATCGAGTTCTGACTTTCCCGGTAGTCGTGGAACTTCTTATATGCAGTAAGAATCAGTATCCCTGCCAGGTTGAATTTTGCTCGTTAGTCAGGTCGCCGACAGTACGTCCTATGGAGTCACTAACCGCATTCAAAAATTGCCAGGATACAGTATACTCCTGCAGCATTTCTTGACGACTCGAAGTAGCATCCTGGCGTGGACTGCCCTAACAATCATTTTCAAATGGCATGTCTTACTAGATACAAATGAACCCACCTCCTGGAATCAACTGGTGATTTGGATTGACGTTCACGGCAACAGCAGTGATTGTTGTGACCTACAAAGTTAAAGGTCTGCGCCCTTGCTACGGCCCTATGGAACACGCACCACGCTAAAAGTTAATAATCCAATCAGCACTTTTCTGCTCTTTTGCCAGAATGCCCAGGTTCGAATAACAAGCAAGGCTGTCAAGGAAGCATGATCTACACCGCTCTTGGCATGGGCGGCGATGTGGGCAACTCGCACCTTCTGCGGCCACAATACTGATGATGTGAACAACTGACGATCGTGTTGTTAGACTGTGGAAATTAACCACTGTGCGCAATTACTCACTATTTTCTGCCAAAGTAGGAGCGCACTTTGCACCATACAATCAGCTTCTCATTAGAAGCCATCTCTTCTGTATGCTTACCGGACCGTTGACACGCAGTGCAGCTAAGATGACCATCAGTAACATTCAAAGATAATGGTCACCAGAGCAGATGGCTTACCATATGCAGTCATTCCACTGCCTATGAAAGGCAAATATCGAGATATGGTGAAGATGACGCGAGTTAAATCCCATGGCCTGAACCAGGTCCACTTTACCTGTAGAAAGTGATGAGAACATAGTCATAGTTAGACAAATCATATTCTTGACCTCATCCTGAAACGTGATGCAGTAATCGAATATCTGAGACGCCAAAAAGAGTCATTGAGTTTAAAATACAACGAATGTGCTTGATACTCACGAGAATAGCAAGACTACCGACTGAGGATACAACATGATCAGCGTTGCGGTCTACTTCATGGACTATCCAAGGGCACCTACTATTGGCGTACTGGATTAAACATCAGGTAAGCATCGAGTTTATCAACCTGCAATCTTGCATACCTTGGATATCTGCAAATCTACGGCGTCCGAGATCGAAAGTGAAGACATCTTGGAAAAAAGATCAATACGGTATGCTCTCTATAAGACTTGCCCGCAAGTAATACGATAATCAATGCCGCTGGGAGCTTTACTTAAATACGATCGCCAAAACATCCATGATCGAGCTTCCCACACATTCCGGAAAATCGCTCTCACCATGGCTGCAGCGCCTTCGGAGTCGGACAAAGATGATCATATAACACAGCAAGAGGGCAAAACGGAAATTCAGTTGACACACCTTGTGACACGGCAATCGCCCATATTCGTAATTGCCACAAAGTATGTCCGTGGTGGTGCTTTACTACTAACCCCCTACGGTCACTTCATGAGTGGTTGTTTGGTAAGGTTTGTTATGACATACCGTCATATCGCGTGTCAAACAATTATTTCCACGCCAAAGTGCCACTCGCACTGCACTTGTGGTCATTCACGAGGTGATTTTAGGGGGCAGTATTTCAAGCGCTGTACAGTCAATTACGTATAGCCTTGACGACTTCATATCTAATGATATTAGGAAATCATCAGACTTCATCATCGAATCTTTATATATGATCATACCTTGAACCATTTTTCGGAGGTGCTTACCCAGGGTCATCCTGACGCCTACACATTTGATTCGCTCGGATTGCAGCAATTTGCCGGTAAGTACTTGGCACTACCTTATGTTGCCATTGTAGGAACTGCCATCGCCAAGACACGTGTTGATCAGCGTCTAGTACCATCGATACCATATCAATCATGCCACTAATATACTCACAGTCAAATGACCACGGTTTTTTGAAATTGCCTCCTAAAATCAGCGGCCGCCAGGACGTGAAAAATTATTACTGGGACAGGTCAGGTCTTCCAAGCCCGTTAGCAGCATTAGTTGACTGGATGTTTCATGTTGGCGAATGGGACAGAGGTATCAAGGAAAGGGAGCGAACTACGCCGAAAATTCGACCTCGAGTAGACTGCTAATCTTGAGTGCAGCGTTTGGGATCACGGTCCTATTCGCGTGGACAGAACTTCACATCAGCAGTTTGCAACATTCACAATAGCTGTGTACCGATCCATCATTGCATCCGGCCAAAACCTTCGGCGAGAGTTCAGTAAACGGGCAGTTACTTAAAACTTGGTGGGGAATACATACCAGTGGTTGTCTATCATGGTTACACCTCTGGGATGTTGTCCACATTCACAGTGAGTGACGGATCAACTTGTACATGTATATGACTAGAGTTCAGGCTCCATACTTCTTCCCCTGGATTCCCATCAGTGGAATACAGACGGAGAAGTGTGTAGTCTGAATATTTGTCGATGATGAGGTACCAATGTTACCAGTTTCCCCAAAATAACCACCATGTCGCATAACCTAGTCCCTTATCCTCAAAGCAGTCACTAAGTATTGTTAGTACAGACAATAACAGCTCGAATATACCAAACTGTGAAACACCTTCTAAGCAGCAACGCGACCAGCTGCATCCATTTTCTTTGGTATTACTCCGCACTGCTGCGGATTCTTATAGGGAAATGAGGTAGTGAATCCTCATCATGCTGACGGGCTGCAGCATTGCGCTGCTATTCTATGCATAAGACATCAAACAGTACGGCGATAACTAACTCAACCGAGCATACCGATTTATCCTGCGTGAAATGAACACCGTCGACAGGCGACGCCATACGATTTACATGTAACTGCCAGGTTAATTAGGTGTTATAGGCGGGCCATCGTCGCAGTGAAAATTATTGGATGAAAGGCACTTGCAAAGGCGATGAGTCTGTTGAGGAGCCCTTGGCGTTGTTGTGGTCGTAGCGATGCTCGCATGTAGTGGGATGATGGATCATCCATAGAGTCCAATGAAAGAAATCAAGCGTCCACGCAAGTGAGTGGCGGCATTCCACATGAACGTTGAACATTGTAGCACGATATCGTGAGTATGTATGTGTCGTTACTCAATTTACATAAGTGAGTGAGTCATTGACGTACGCCTCAATCCACGTTTGTACCCTGGGTAAAATGTTAAATCAACGTCATGTCACTGCGGCCATCTATCTGTGTGAATGTCATGCCACCCCTACACACATTTTAAAAAAGATCCTCCCTGTGGATGCAACCCTGCTTGCCTTTAAGCAATGAAAATTTTCCCTTATACCCACGGTTGCCTAACAATTTTAACAAACTCATGATATTTTTTTGCATTGACCCTACCTTTGACGCTCTGGCTGGGACGTGGGTG
>MU179304.1:546200-587621 GCA_016767475.1 Suillus weaverae
TGACCTCGAAGAGAAATTGGGGATACTTTCAGTACAGTTGTCGTATGCTATCCTTGGCTTATACGGGTGAGTGCTGCGCGCTGTGATGTCTTAAATATGGTACAAATTAGCCTCCCATCTATATTTGTAGCTGGGAATATATTCGCTCCTCACACGTGGAGATGGCACTGCTTCGGAGGCAGCTTCCCTTTCGATGGCCTTTGGTGCGCATTCTCGAGGAAGTCATGGACGCTTGCCACTTACACATGCCCAGCTCTCATACATTGCCGCCAGATCCAGCTTCTTGATTGCGACTGTTTTGCTGTGAGCCGACATAGAGAAAGTGACAAGGGTACTAACAGCCTTTGTCAGTGCGACGCAATTTAGTCCCTTTCATACAAGCGTTGATTGTCAGTGTGAGTGTTTTGCAGATTTTGATCTTCGTCGAGGAGGCTTACCTCGATTTAGGCATGAATTTTGTCATCATGGTGAGCACGGGAGCACACCTACTAGGTTGTGGATTTACGTTCGTATCATCTAGTTCTCGACAAACATCGCCATTGGCTGCTCCGCAACAAACCTGATGATCAGAACGCACGCCCATCATTATCTGTCGTACCATACTCGAACTCATAATATATATACGCAGGTGGCTTATTTGGAAAACCAGCTACCTGCTACGTCTTTCGCTAGTCCTCCTTTCACTAGGTCATTGGACAATGCTCTCTCTCTGTGCGTATTTGCTGCCCTCTAGTTTAATTGACTTGACTATTTTTAGTCGTAGCAACCACTCGTGCATCCACCCAAACCGGACTGTGCAGGATTCATTTTATCAATCCCGCATATGCTAGTGCAGCGCTCATATATAGTACGCTCTAATGTTCAATGCATGCGTCATGAGTGGTCACTGCCTCGGGTGTAGGCATGTTCTATGATTTGGTACTGTTGGTCTTTACCATCGTTGGACTTTGGAGGATGCCATCGTCTTCTACGCTATGGAAGACGCTCTTGAAACAAGGGGTCTTATATTTCGTCCTCAATGTGGTAGCGACTATGATCCTGCTGGTTAGTTCCTTGTTGCTCCACAGGGCCGTCGCAGACTAAACTTTGCAGATCCTGAGTCGTTTGAACCTAAATCGTAAGACTGTTTCACTGCACTGCAAACGCATACTCACTCTATATTGTCAGCTATCATGAATTCTATTTTTGCAATGCCTGGTACGTGCCCGTAGTTTGACTGAGTTCGTGTCGCTGACCTTTCGAAAGCGGCATGCGTCTGGTCAGGACTCTCGTTACGACTTCCGGTTTAGACACGTGACCTATTTTCATTTGCAGCACGATTGCATCTAACCAAGTGGTCCTCTCGCTCCTCCGTCCTTCGCCCAATCAAGAAAGGTTTTTCCTTTTTTTTCCATCTGTATGTGTCGCCAGTCTCATTCGTGACGAATAGTGACGGCGCCTCGTCGGTCAAAGTTCCTCCGCTGACGACTGACCTCACCGCGCCATGGTAAAGTTCTTTGTCTGAGATGCGTGTCCGATTGTTTACCGTGCGTTTAGGTTCCCGTCCATGGCTGAAGCCTAGGAGGATATTTGTTTAGAATCACCCCATGTACTACACCGTCCCTGTGCAGTTTCGTGAGAGGATTCGTATTTCGGCTTCGACATATGGCGGTGCATCTTAAACTTGTCTATTTTGTCTCTATGATGCAAAACTCGAGTCTTCGATATGGCAGCGCTCGCAAGAGCATTCATGCATGAATAGATCTTGTAGAGGCATAAAACTCGATCTCGCATGCGCAGACTGGACTTTCAAGTGGAAGTTCGCAAATTCCTTTAAGCCAGCAAGAAGCACTTAGCCTTTTGTTACGTCCTCATTTGAAGCCGTGACAGTCACCTGGAAAATACAACACACATATGCCTGTGTTGTTCGCACATAAAGGGACTTGCCTCAAATAATGGGGAACATGGTGACCCTACGTCCCGCCAAGCCTTCATTCCGCCCACAACTCAGTCTATTCTTGATCTTCTTTGTTACTTTACTTCATTGCACATCATGCCCGCTAGCTGCTAAGGCTAATCCATCAGAATTGAAGATGCCAGGTCCCTCCACTTCACCTTGGCATTTAATTCGTGATTTACGCCCTCTCTACACTCATCAGCGCAAAAAATCTCAACGTTCTTCCTGAGTACATCGCCGGAAGGCGCTTACATGTCCATCAACGTCAACACGAGGAGCCGCTGGAATCCGACATCAGAATCTTATCACCCGATGACTCTGCGCATGGCGATACTGTGACCCTGTAAAGTCCATGGAGACCTATGGAGACATTCGGACCTCGTTAGAGAATCAAACGTCGTGGGATGACGGTCTGACCTACTTGACCATGGAGATGAGCCTTTCCCCCTTCTCATTCATGCGGATGTACTAAATCTCGTAGATCGACAATCAGGACGGCGCACTGTTGATGAGGGTGACACCAGGCTCTGTCTGTTTTTTTTCGCTGACAGAACGCCAACTATAGCTGATCGTTGAATGCGAGATCGCTTAAGCCACAGATGCAGGTCACGCACTATTTGCCGAATACATGACAAGCACTTAAGAGGGCCTCTGACATGAACGATGTTGTGGAGCATTTTCAGTCCTGGACCAGTGCCAGGCCGACACCTCGCAGCGGGTCTCACCAACTCCGCGTGTACACGCTTGAAGGCTATATTTGCAGGGATCTTCCCCCCAGGGCATTGATCCTACCACTGCTCTCTTCCGTGGCACCCTTGCGTTGCATCCGTAGTGCCACCTTGGTCATAAACTGCTGCGCTGCAAGTTACGATTGCCCCTGTCCAGACGCCCCCTGCCTTAGGAGCATCAGCGTAGACAGTGCTGTCGAATATGTGACCAGCGGATGCAACCATCTTCTAATAGACGTATCCGACGAAGGCACCAAATTTTCACGTGAACCCCCGACGGAACCCTCATGAGCACACCAGAACCTTTGACGGCTGACCGATGGAGACTCCCAGCTTGCGATGTTTCTGGCTTTCGCAAGCGCTGAATCCACTCATAAGTGCATTAATAGTGGCTGGTAAGTGGCAATCTCGAGAAGAGTGCCCATCAAGCTGGTTGATGCGGACAGCTAGATTTTTGTGTAGATATGATTCCAATCAATTAATTGGAGTACAAGGGGCTGCGGGATCTGCATTTGAGGGAGGCCACGAGCTATTTTTGAGGCGATGCTGGCATGATATCTGGGACAATGGACCTGTACCTGTACCGCTACTCGAATCGATAGATTCTGAATGCTGCATGAGCAGAACATTCACGAGTTGGCGGGCGCCAAACGAGTGATGTTTTAGGCTAGACCTATTTGTAATTGCACTGCCAGTGCAACTTGAGGGACTTAAACGTCGCCACCACAACGTGGGCCTCCGAGTTAGCACAGTCCATCCAACGAAGCTAAGGTTTCATAGTGTCGGGCATCTTCTCTTTCTTGTACCATCCAAGTAGCCCACATCGGGCACTGTGCTCCAGCTCCTGATCTACATTGAAAGCGTTCCAAGAGCGTACACGAGCATTGATAGAGTGTCTGGCATGTCGACAATATCCACTCAGCTGCGCAACTTCAAGGAACCCACTAAGGATCAGTTGACTCATGTTTTCTTCTCAATACCGGAGGCGCCTCCTGTGCCCCCCAAGGACACGGAGAAACAGGGTTCCGGAGATATAGAGAAGATGGAGATCAACGCCATTCTCAGCTTTGGTGCGCAAGAAGTGGAGGACTCGTATGTGAGTGGCATGTTCCCGTCTACGTACGATATCTCATCATTCGATTGGACACAGGCAGGAAAGCTACACTTGCTTCCACCATATCTCGCGTTTTCCTCCCTGGATCGCAAGTCAGTCAGGTTCACATTGCCCCTCTCCACAGTACGACGCGTCGAACGCCTTAATGCGCGTGCTGGAGTTTACGCCTTGAGTCTCTCCACTTGGCACGGCATGAAGATAGTAAGTGACGTTGATATCATTTGAAGCCTTCATTAACACCTGTTTAGATTGTGCAGTTAACCTCTCTTCGACCCACCGCCGACCTATTTTGCGGTCTCTTGCGGGAAGCACTCAAAGCGGAGCTGCAGCGTGGCCAAATGAAAGCTGTGAAAGGCTTTGTGAAGACTTGTTACTCTGAGGGTCTTGTGTCGCTATCGGGTGTCTCAGACAACGAGCGGGAGGATGGAAGTCTTATCACGGAGACAAAAGAAGGGTGTCCGCCTCCAGAAACAGAATTCCATGGTGGCCTAGGCCTGCGGTTTAAATTCCCTGGTGACCCAAAAAAGTTGATCTTTTTATGCTTGTTTCATGCCTTGCCCTAACGCATTTCAGGTTGCGCGAAGCTTCAAAAATTAAGCTATGGACCACATATTTAAAGAGTACGCCTTATAATTGTGTTGCATTTGAAACGATTGACCATGATGTAGATCACGGCCGCAATCTTACATTACTGAGATACCCGCAGTGTACTCGACTGGTTCAGGTCGGCCTCCCCAATCGTCTTCGTGGTGAGATGTGGGAGACATTGTCTGGATCTCTATATCTTCGTTTCTCCAATCCTGGAGTATACGATCAGTTACTGTTGCACATTCAGGGGACGAATAGCACAAGCTTTGAGGATATTGAGAAGGATTTGCATAGGAGTCTTCCGGAATATGCAGGCTATCAATCTGATGAGGGCATCAGCGCTCTTCGTAGAGTACTACAAGCCTACTCTCACAGGAATCCAGAAGTTGGTTATTGTCAGGTACGTTTTTCTCGTGTTCTGCCAAACATTGATTCTGATTCACGTTTAGGCGATGAATATACTGGCAGCTGCGATTCTAATGTAAGTGTTTCGCTTTCACGACACATATGTCTCATGTTGGTGAAGTTACATGTCAGAAGAGCAAACATTCTGGCTTCTCGAAGTTCTGTGCGATAGACTTCTGCCTGGCTACTACAGGTATGTCCTGCCTCCAGATATGTTGTTACTGTCACTCAACACATATAGCCCAACCATGCATGGCACACTTCTGGATCAACGAGTTTTTGAGTCTCTTGTGACACGATGCTTGCCAATGATAAGCGATCACTTTCAGGCGGTTGATGTACAGCTTTCAGTCGCGTCTTTGCCATGGTTCTTGAGTTTGTCAGTGTTCGTGACAATTTATGCTATACGCCGGACATGACTCGCTCTTTCCAGGTACATCAACAGTATGCCTATGGTTTTTGCCTTTCGCATTGTAGACTGTTTCTTCTGCATGGGCCCGAAAGTGCTTTTCCAAGTAGGGTGAGTCTTTTCTTGTCATCTTGAGCTTTTGCGTAACTCACAAACTTGTCAGACTAGGTCAGTGCACCTCGCTTCCAATTCAGTATATCCGCCTGACTCGTAGAGCAAAGCCATTCTTAAGATTAATGGTGAAAAGCTATTGCAAATACAAGACGATGGGGGCTTCTTAAAGTGTGTTGATTTCAACCCTTGGTGGCTTATACTCACTACGACTAGCTTGATGCGCGAATACTTCGCCTCGCTTGGTGATTCTGCGCATCCAGAATCTGCAGATCCTCGAGCAAGGGCAATAACACGCTTCCAAGAGCTACTTCTCATCTCGTTCCGGGAGTTCGCTGTGATTTCTGACGAGACGATTCTCTCTGAACGTAGAAAGTACAGAAATGAAATCGTCAACAGCATCGAATCCTTCTCTAAGCGCTCGGCGGTCAGAAACCTGAAGACGCTCGGAAGATTTACCAAAGAGCAAGCTGGCTTTATATACGATGCTTTGTACAAGGCCATGTGTGACGTTCCACCGCCGCCAACTGTTGCTCCATCGCCATCGCTCTTAGCCACGAATGATGGGAACCAAGAAAGAGCAGAGACTAGGATTGGTATACCGACTTTCCAAGTTTTCCTCAGTGAAATCTTGACCTGGGCACGGAACGAGAAGATTGTGATCAATGGTTTCCAGGTAGTCTTTACAATCTTTATGTCTCGATTGCTGACCTTGACGCGAATAAAGGAACGCATCGACCTCGAGGTTGCAGAACACGAGCTCATCGACCGTCTCTTTTATTTTTGGGACACCTCGTGCAAAGGCTCTTTGTCGTTCCAGGCATGTTTCTTGATGACACGAAGAATCAAATGCTCACGAACACCCACAGGATCTCGTGTCTGGTCTAGATGGTGTGATGCTCAATGATTTGATGGAGAACATTGAATGGTTCTTTAATCTGCACGACAAGAACAAAGATGGGTATTTGACCAAGGATGAAGTTCTGACCCTCTCCGAGTCATTTCTTGTCAGTCTACTCGCTTTTTCTGACGTTCAAGGCTGACTAGCCATAGTTCATTTTCCGTCATGAGATCGGCGACGCTTACCTAGGAGCTGTCAGCAAATTTATGACCAACGCTTTCGAGTATGGCGATAGTCTTCTGCCACAACACACCAATAGCAAGACCGGAGCAACAGGACCTCGAGATATCGGGCACAACCAGCCATACCTCAACCTTGCTACGTGCGTTACCCCGTATAACCCCATACAATCGATCTTACACTTGCCACAGGTTCCGGATGGTCGTTCTAGCTGACGAAGTCTTGGAGTCGTTCTTCGAAACAGATCTTTCTGCCTCATTCAGGCTGGAGCCCGTTCCTGACCTTGAATTACCTCCGGCATCAAGCGGCTTCTTGGGTGATCTGTGGTCTAACATTGCTACCCAGGACAATAGGAAGATGTTTAACAGATTGAGCGACGAGCTTGGCAAGACCATAGGAAAGCATCAGGTATGACAGTCAGTGTAATTATTATTCGACAAAGCTGACATTCTGGTGGCAGGTGATCTATCGTCCTACAATCGGACGATTCACAAAACTCGAAGAACCCACGGCCCGGGAGTCGCTCATTTCTTCACCGTCCAAGACCACCTCAGGAAGTTCTTTGGATACTGTGGTAGTATCGAGCTCGTCTTCAACTCTCGACACGTCATCCATCCACGATAATGGCCCGTCGTCTGCCTCAGTGTTTTCCCCGATGCCCCATTTCAAAGCGGTCAATGCGGCATTCATGGAGCGCACACCGTTTGCCATCGACGACGCAGGTGATGATGACGATGATAGTGATTTAGACATGGTCCATGGCGAAGATGATGATCAAGTTATGGACGAGGTGAGTTGTCTTCATGCAAGTATGATCGATGGTACTCAATGCCGTAGGTGGATGCCTTTTTGGAGGCACATGATTCAGGACTTACTGAAGCAGACAAGGAGGTGGCAAAAGGTAAGATATCAGTTTTCGTTTGTATACCTAACTTCTGATCACGTTCAATCAAACCCAGATCTTCTTAATGCTGAACCTGTCAAGTAAACGGGTGTCGCACGTTCATGCTATTGTTCAGCTTCCAATGCATTTGCGAGTTATATATCAAGTGTAGGATAGTGTACACGACAAGTAAACCGATACTAGAACAACAGGGTAGGTATGCAAGACCAGCGCACAATGCACATCTATCATGGTCGATCAGGGTTCCGACCCACGATCAGACCATATGCGAACTGTAAGATCTGGCTCGATCGAGCCAGATGCAATCATGTTTTGTTGTGGGTGAGTAGCTACAGCAACAACAACACCTGGCAGCCAATTAAGTTGTCAAACCCGACAAGGAAGTATGATCCTCACCTTCATGTCCTTCGAGAATCTGCACCACCTCACGACTTTGGAGATCCCATATATAAACCTTTTGGTCTTCGCTCCCAGAGACAATCCATTTCCCCCCAGTAACACTGAAACAGGCCGCTATACAGAATTTCTCATTGCGATGACCCGTGTATGTTTTCAAGCAGCGCGATGTGTGATAGTCCCATAATCTGATCGCACTGTCATGGGCAGTTGAGAGAATATACTTGGAGTTGGGCGAGAATTGTACGTGTTGGCTGAAAATCCATGAGAACGGGATGAGCAATGGCAGCTGACGGACATACCATACAGCATCGTGTCCTTCAGCGAGGGTTTTCAAACATTGACCTGTTGTGGTGTTCCATATCCGGCTGTGGTTGCGTCAGGAAAGTAAAGAAGTAATATGTTGCACTCACATTAGCCCGTCAAGAGCACACGAGACTATCAGGGTGGCGTCTCTGTTAAAGTGCACGGCGGTAACATAGTCAAGATGCGCATGCAAAGTCTTCATGCATTTTCCTTCGCTTAATGTGAGAGACTGGACAGCTGAATGCAAGCAGCCTTTGCGCACCTCTTGCGACATTCCATATTCGAACATCACCATCACAACCTCCGGAAACAAGGAGGTTGGATGCTGTGTTGTAATTTACACAAAACACGAAACTCGAGTGCCCTTTGAGATGTTTCGTTGTTAATCCCTGGCTTGAGGTATGAGTCGACCGGTGGATAATTCTGTCATTTATGACTTACAGAATCAACGTTCCATATCCGTACACTGGTGTCATCAGACGCTGATGCGAGATACACACCATCTGTTGACCACGCGATATCCGAGAGTCCTTTGGTATGGCCACTCAGGTTTCTGATTAAATCTCCGGTGAATGGGGACCATATTTTTACCAGATTATCTGCAGCTACACAAACAAAAACTATTCAAACACAACCAGTCCTAGCGAGCTGCATACGAACCGCAAGATGCAAGTAGCGTTCCATCAGGACTGAATTTGACGGCAGATATAGATTGCGTGTGTCCCCTCAGTGTATGACGAAGTTCATAATTTGGCCTTTCTCGCGTGCCTGATGTCACTGGTGGAAGCGCTTGAGGGACTGACTGGGGTGCAGGCTGGGGAGGTTGTGGTGCAGGAGGATGATTGTCTGGTACCTGAGGGTCGTCCTCAGTTGTTTGAGAAGCATTATCATCATCAGTTGTAGAATCGTCCATTCCGGCGAGTGGATCCATGACGATTATACAGAGGAGCTTCAAGAGTAGCGGCCATTGATGATGGCCGCGTTTGCGTATATTTGTTAAAGCCTTGTGATTTCAACAAAGCACAACAACGCCAAGTGATCATTTTCTTTCAACTTCATGAAGTTCAAACGTTGCAGGCTCCATGCTCGTGTCCACCGCTAATGTAGCTGTGATTTTAAGGGTGCTTCCTACGCTACATACAGGTAGCAGTGGCAGCTCGAGGTGTATATCGTCCAAAGCCGCCAATGTCATTTTCAAAGATGCGAAGTCTGCAGAATTTCTGGCTGCGGTTGGTGATAAAAAATCTCTTTCTTTGCTAGGTGGGCTTCCTGAGGTGAGTCACTTATATATTGAGCACTCTACATGATGCAGATTTGTGAAGGTAGTTGTAACAGGCCGAGCAAATGTTGGAAAATCGTCCTTGCTTAATTCTGTGATTGGGCGTAGAGATCTTCTTTTCACCAGCAAGAAAGCTGTGAGTCGTTAAGGACTTAGCGCTGTATTCTACTACATACTAGTTTTGCGCAGGGCCGAACACAAACACTCAACTTTTTCCGTGTTGGATCTCCCCCTGGTCGCTTGGTTGTCGTCGACTCTCCGGGATATGGTGCCAGGGGCCGACCCGAATGGGGTGCCCTTTTCGACCATTATCTAGAAACTCGGAAGCAGTAAGTTTCCCATGCCATTTTATGTGCGTTTGACACCGTGTTACAGGTTATGCCGCGTCTTCATCTTGATATCCGCTGCCCATGGTATGGGTGCTACGGACGAGGCAATGCTTTCTTCGTTGGATGCTCAGATCCAGTCACTCGACGGCACCCGCTGGACGCTTCAAGCAATCATAACTAGGGCCGACGCACTCCAAACAAATGGACGTGCTCAAATAAATCAGATCGAGCAAGATATCTTTCGCATTTCCCCAACATGCTTACCCCCTATCATTACCTCATGTCCGTCCAAGGGAATTACTTTTGGCATCGATGAAGTTAGGAAGTCGATTTCTCATGCATGTGGAATCCTTCCTTAGAGACCTTACTCCCAGCGACTGCCTGCTTGTCGTCGTTGACAATAGTCGAGAGAAGTCTTCAGCTTCTATCTGATAATATGGGTGGGCTCGAATTGATATCGGAACTTATGCCCTTCCCAAGCGATCGTGATGTGGTTTCCTTAAGGTGACTGGGGAATCAATTATATGTTCCGGGATGACTATTCTTCCTCAAGATCAAGCTGTTCTGCAAGGACACCATGTCTTTGTCGCACCGATGCTCCGAGCCCGCTTCTCAAATTCCATATATGAGGTGGGTGTACACTGATCACGGGCCTTGGTCCGTGATGCGTTATCTCGGTGAAGGTGTCGATTTCTCTGCACGTATCGCACTTAGTATGCGGATTCAAAAGTTCAAATTTGATTGTTTGGTGTATTCGAACGTTTAAAATCCGCTACTGTCTCCACTCTGGTAATTCGGCCACTGTATATGCGTTCAGGCAACATGTGATGATAATCCTGAGGTAATAGCGAGAAACATATGACCCAGCTGTTAACACGTGCTGACCCTGCAGGCATGATTTCGTAAGTGTTTCGCTGTATGAGCTATGCTAATGTGGGCAGAGAGAGGCTCACCCATATGTATATCTAGGCAATTGGTTTGCTTAAATCGGCACATCAAAAGTGCCCACATTGTTGTACGTCTCCACGTCGTCCAGCTAAAATCGCCCTGCATATCTTACCCCCTCGTCGACATCCCTAGATCGCTAACTCCCCACCTGCCCACTCTGACCTCCTCAACTCTCATTTCAAGGGGTGATTCCTGTATGGTACCATGCCCTCAACTTTCGATCTTGGAACCTATACTGCTATATTTTCTTCTATTCTTATGTCGTTATCGTTACTGCTGCACTTGCCGTCTGGCCCACCACCCTATAATCACACACAGTCATCGCATCACAATCATTCCCTATGCAAGAATAGGCGATGTGAGGATCTATTGATCCCTGTGACACCTTCTGTCTTGGTCCACATCCCAAACCCTATCTCCTATAATCCGCGCGGTGCACACCGCAGTAAGCGGAAGGCACAGAGTATTCCTATGGTGGAGATTGCACATCATAAAACAGTAAGGTAGTCGACAGTGAGTCATTAGCCTGTGGCACTGAACATTTCGCACTCTTTTTACGATCAGAGTGCCTACAACTAATGCAGGGGTGCTATTCCTAGTTCAACACATAGTATGCAAGAATAGCATAGGGAATTGGTGAAAAATCTAATTGAGGTGAGGGTGGACTTACGGATACTGTCTGTTTTAGCTGATCAAATTCTGATTCAGGTCATCATGCGGCTTGACGCCGTTCATCATGGAGCCTATTTCCCTCAATGCCCTTTACGAAAATTTTGACTACTGCGATATCATTGATGATTGGATAGCCGAGCATTTCTTCCCATTGTATCTCCCCATCTTCAGATACTATGTATTTGTATTACTAAAACGTCTTCATATCGTTGCAGAACGGCCATACAATATCCTTACGGTGCTTCGACTCCAAGATCGTCCCTGAAATTGATCGTTTCAAAGCAGCTGCGGTGGATAACTTCCCCAGTCCCTTAGCAACACCGTAATATCTTGAATTTTGTCTTTGCTCGTTTGAATCACCATTAGATCTCGATTTCCACAGGTTATGTATGCCTTTCCGTTTCGTTGTAAGACTAAACTGGCGACATCTCGCGTAACTAACATGAACGGGAATGCCTCCCTGCCGCATTAATGGGAGACATCGCGTTTCGACAAGAGGACAGCTAGGCCCTATTTGTCACTTGGACTCCCCGTTTGCATACAAGGCTGGAGCTCCTGCCATAGATAGCCAGTGAGTTGCATTCTTTGGTGGTCCCGGTTATGCCTGCACTCGCAGTTGTCGGCTTTGGTATCGTTCCTCCTCTCATCCACTCGGTCTGAGAGCCCTGCTACGAGCAAGGCAAAGGATAACTCCGTATCAGACATGATATATGGTCAAACTAATATACGTACAGTGTGCAATCTCGACTAGCATGCCACTGCTAGTCGTATATCAGCTCCAGCCCAATATGCTAGATGCCAGAAGTGACCCTGCCGGTGACTGGTGCATGGTTTTAAGTTCTGACTTGAATTAAACACGAGACCATTGATAGTGACGTAAATTTACAGTCGAATTACCTAAATGGTGGCCATGAAGCGTTTATAGCTGCTTTTACTCCATGTCAAATAGTAAAAACTCAACCGCACCTTCCCCCGCGTTCTCAACCTTCAGTTCAGCATCCTTTCCCACAAGTAGATATGAACCATCTCCCTCTCTGAGCTCGATTATCGGCCCCTCGACTTGAGCACCAACGCGCAACCTGACGCCCTTGGCGTAACCAGGATTGTATCCAGATTTTTGAACGACGTGAATGTACGCTTTACGCCTCTCAGGACTAAGACTTGGGTGAAATGTATGCACAAGGGATATGCCAGGGTCCAAGAGCGACGCATATGCGCGAAGCTGCGAGCGAATTGGAGCAGGGCCTTCAGCTTCCCTGTCAAGCGAAACTTGAGACGAATTGGAAGGCGCAATGATAAGCCTGAATTGGTTTCGCTTGTCTTCGTCGATGAAATGTCTGGAAGAACCAAACGGTTATTTAGGTATTTTCAGGATCGTCAGAGATGTGTCTTACCTGGTAAAATATGCGGGTTTGCCTCTGCCTTCTCCGGGACGAGGAGATGCCCATATCTGACAGAAATGTGCCTCTTCAGAGCCATGAGCTTTCTCAGAGTGAGAGATGCCGGTTCCGGTGGAGGTCATCTGAAGGGCACCGCGAGATAGTACCTCAGTGTTGTTCATAGAATCTTGGCTGCAATGATGAGGTTAGTCAAAGATTCTTCTACATAATATTTGGAAGGGTGCTCACTGCTCGAGCGCCCCACTGATCACATAGGAAAAAATTTCATATTCTCGATGGCTGTGGGTGCCAAAGCCAGTGCGAGGCGCCACGCGGTCCTCGTTCAAGACACGGAGAGAACCAAAAGACTCGTGTTCCGAGTCATGGTAACTGCAAAGTGGCCACATGATCATTCAACGAAGATCGAGGTCAAAAGTCCATACTTGGCGAACGAAAATGTATGAAAAGTTTTGAGCCAACCATGATCTGCGTGGCCTCGTTCAGTGTTCCTTCGGGGAATTATCTCGATGGATCTGCTGGAAGACATCTTTCTTGCAGTATGATATGGGGCCACAAAGGTTTTTAGTTGGTTTGTGGTTCGGGCTGCAGTATTCTGGAGTAAAGCTCTAGTTCGAAAAGTTGGGGACACTTTCAACGATGAGATTGAGAGAGAAGGAAATGTTGTCAAAGCAAAAGCGAGCTCCTATCCTCGAATTTATAGTTAGCAGCCTAAATGATCGATCGGTACCATCGTCTCAGGGGTTTCCTTGATGGTTACCTTTCCTGGTCTTCCTCACTCACGCGTTCTCACGGCCCTCTTGCTTATTACGGGTCGGGGGAGGTCGGGGGTCTTGAGCTTGATTGCTAAGTGCTTCAAACATTGACGGTGAATGTGACCCAATGATTGGTCGATCCCAGAACGCATGGCATCGATTATCAATCAGAATCGGTAGTTCTGTAGTAATCATTTGTCTTATTCCGTTGGCATCATACCAGTATGCTGGTGCGTCGGTCAACAATCTTCCTTTGAAAGTCTAGTCGCACGGATTCGTAGCTTCGACTTCTGTAACTTGGTCAGGATCAAACTCACGACACCAAAACCGTGAAGAACGAAGCACCGGATTCGGTTCATGAAGAAGACAGAAGTGATGGACTTTTGTGTTGCTATCTTCATGTAACCTGATGGTGATTCGACTATGACCACATCCGGGAAGTTAAAATATTTGTTATCACTCACTGTCAGCAACAGTAGCCAAGAGTCCTTCTATCTATGATATGGAGGTGCCCTGCCTTTGTAGTTGGTCCAAGTTCCGTCAAGAAAACTGACTATTTCGTCAGGCAAAGGACCCCTTTCGCTACATGAACGGAGGTCATTTTATTAGTAATGAGATCGGGAAAACGATCTACCCACCAATCTCTAATATTTTGTTCGAGCTGAGACACACTACTAGCACCAACAATTATCGCGTCATGGGGCTCTAGCATGCTGTGGTGTTGAAGCCAACGAAACGCCGCTTCGCCTCCGGATATGTTATGCTTGGCCTGTACGGACACGAATAAGTGATGAAACACGGGTATATGTAGTGCTTACCAATGACTCTCGCAGTGACTGAAAGGCGATCTCCCAATTTTGGTACTTGGCTCGCAATCCTGCAGCCATGACAGAGCTTTCTACATCCCAACGGCTGCCTGGCATAGGAGATGCAATACTTGTACCTGCAAGCAAGCCGCGACTAACAAGAGACGGTGTCAGAAGAACGTGTAAAATATCAAGGTAACTTAACGTACGCCAGAGGACTATACCCATGGAATCGAATCCCAAATTTTCGTAGACAAGGGAACAGTCTTAACAAAAAGGATGAGTTTGAGAGACACGTGAAGTCCTGGAATATCAACCGACTCAGACTCGACGTTCCTCTCCAGGGCATTGTAAAGCCCTTGGTAAACCGTTGGTTTGATCCACCCATTGCTCTTGGCAATCGTCACTATTTCTGCCACCTGTTCCATTAGACAAGATGACATCAGTACTAGTGGCGGCACAGCTAACTTACCTCCCAACTGTAAAAATTACTCAGGCCAAATTCTTCACTAGTGTGTTTCATTGATTGAGCTAGGGACACCGTTTAAAATTAGAGGCACATACAAAAGGCCTTCCTCATACAGTTCATTTACACCTCGAAGCATCTCGTCATAAGATACGCTCCGGTCGGGCACATGGAGGAAAAACACACGGATCCTATACGGAGCAAGGGCTGTCAAAGAGGCATGCAGCTGCTCTCTGAGTCTCTGGGGAGAATGATCGCCCGGCTTATAAACTGCAGCCCTGTGAGACCACCAGTGTGAAGATCCATCCCAGAACTACACAGAGGCGACTAACTGACTTGGTGTCTATTGCGGCCCCCTTGACGTCCAGTTGGCCGAGGTACTGCATCTCTCAGACAGGTGCCCCGTGAATAGATCAGAACATAACATACCTCCTCCGAGGTGCCATCGCCGTAGTTCCGCGCAGTATCTATCACACGTATCCCTTTGCCAACGAAGCAATCTATCGATTTCTGGCACTCCGACAAGTCGTGGATGCGGGCTGCGAGCGTTCCCTTGGCACCGAATGCACCTGCGCCCTATAAATTTTTCAGTTAGATTCCCTGTCAGCCATGTAGACCGCTGGACATACATAGATCAAGGGAATTCGGGTGGTCATGATTCACTGGGATGGTCCCCAGCATGCACACTGTCGGTAAATAACTATATGTAACAACATTCTGGCGCCTATGAATAATTCGGATGAGGAAACATCATGATTCATGCCAAACTGGTAGATTCCAGCCGCCTGAGAAAACGGCTCCCGGCACTCTCCAGGTATAAAACTGCAATGGTCTGCTGCTGAGATTTGCCCGAAGAGATGGAGCGACAGTGCCTGAGAGTACCTACCCCAAAGCTTTCTTTCTCCTGATCGTCAAATGACAGTTCAAATGTGCCTGTCCATAAGTCTAATGAAATATGACAGATCCGTGTCCTGACGTGTGCAATGAATTTTTTTTAACTTGTGAGTACCTGTAGGCTGTGCGCATGTGAGCACCCATGGCAGGTTTACCAAGCCCTGAAATGAGGAGATACGTGTTTCCCCGCAAATCATGATCGAGGGTATATGAGAGGAGGTATAACTGAGCAGTAATACAAAAATGAACGTGCTCCAGTGAAAGTGTTGGTAGCGACGTGGAGAGGCTAGGCAAATAGATGCGATAATCCGTGTGTACCGAGAGACATTCGCGAAGTGACCCCAAAAATTAGGAGAAGCCGTCAGTGACTTAATAAGATAGGAGAACTACACAAGATCACTCCAAGAAACCAACCTCACCAGAACCGAGTATCTTGCGGAGGAAGGTCTCCCAACATGCGTAACATCACGATGTTGGATGTTAGGCTGGAAAACTGCGATACCAGTTAGCCTAATTGGTTATGGAAAAGGATTTGCGACGTACCCCGTTACCTATTAACACCTGAGCACGCTGACCGATCAGCATGTCCACGGCCTGTGCGACAGGCTTTGCCTCCCAGCCCAACTTCAAATCCCTGCTGGTGACAACAGCATCCCATTTCTTCACCTGCATGAGGGCCTCCTTAAGCTGTTGCAGCCACTCCACGTTTCCATTCGTCATAACGTATACGCTCTTCAACTCCTTTGCGGATCCATATAGACGCCTTTGATCAGCAAGCACATCCTGGACTTTCTCGACAATCTGCTCAATCGTTGGGAAACACGCTTTGAAGTACATGTTCGTGTTTGCCTCCGTGGTCTCGCCCCAACCACCGTCCGTGGGGACTCTGAACTTATCAGGGAGGGCAGAGAACTTGTTGAACCCGTTCCAATCTGAGGACCAGTTAGCAAGATGTGAACAATGACCCGCGAAGTCGCCCCGGCGAATATGAAGAGCCAGTAACCCGGTGACAGGCTCTATTTCCTTTGATTTGACAATAGGATGGACGTCGTGTAGTGTTGTAGGAGTTGGTGGTTGACTGGAAAGGTGCATGAACGATGGCAAAAATCGGAACGAGGAAGAAGTCGGCGCAAACAAATGAGCATTCTCCGCATACGTCTGAAGAATAAGCGGAGACCAAGAAAAATCTGTGAGGATAGGCGATTTGGATAGGATAGGCCACATTGAAAGTATGCGTTTCGAACCAAATAGCCTACCGAAAGTTTGAGAACAGTGAGAGCTGACAGCAGCACAGCCAGGACACTTACCAAATCTCAAACAGTTGGAATGATTCCTGTCTCATCTCAACGCATGGGTCGTCGATGGAATTCAATCTCTCTACCCACTTCTTAAATATTTCCAGAGCAGGGACGTTATTGTCCAGCCTAAGATGCTCGTTTATTTCCCAGCTGTCGATGATGGTGGGATTAGGGCAAACTTTCTTGAAGTATTCCTGTGACACAGCGCGAGGTGCAGCATCTCTGGGCGGAAATGACGACCCTATTATGGGGCCTGTAGGGGAGAACGGCTTTGGCATGGGCGGGGACAATGTACATTGGTAACGTACCACTGATGATAGCTGACAAGGGTATGCGCGAAGGTATCAGTTTGCCATTGAACGTTGAAAAATCGGGAGCATCCCGTTCCCATGTGAAGTTATCGAACACAAAGCTAGCGGGCAATATTGAGGGTGACTAAGGTCATGAAAACCTGGACGTACGCTCGTTTAGTTGCGTGAGCCAGCACCGCATTCATCACAAGCTCCTGCATGGCATTTCCCCATCCTGAATCTGGCAGCTGTCAGCCCTAGCCTGAATGCAAGTATAACCAACATCCATACTGGTGACATGGTTGGCGGCCCAAAAGAACTTGGCATCACGTCCCTCTGGGAAAGGCAATGAAAGATTATGTTGCGGCAAGTGTCGTTCATAGTCATGATATTCCTCGTACAACGGCGGTAACGAGTGCTTTTCTACGAGCGACTGCTCCTGCAGCCAAGATGGCACGGTTGTCTTGGTGCGCGAGAAGAACAGAAATAGGCAGACCAAGATTAGTCCCGTTAAAAGACGGGTACACCGCCTCGTCAGTGAAAATCGCGACGCAGACTTCATGTCGGAATTGCTGAGGGGTAAAGTCGAGCTATCTGACGGTCTGGGGTGCTTATTGCTCGTGAACGTTAACTTGAACGATTGCATGGTCGCTGTCAGAGGTATAGTGCGCGTATCACACTCAGCACGTTGACATCGGCACGCCTGCAAACATGGCGGAGTTTCCTCTTGCGCAAGTCCATTTCGCACTCCGTTAGGCTTCATGCATGTCATGGCCTAGACTCTAGTGACTCTAGTACATCATGGGTACTATTACGGACTATGCACATTAGTGATACACGAACCAAGTGAACCAGGTGAGTACCTTCATTATTTTAAAATAACAACATTTGCTAAATGACAACGTACTGAAGGAGATACTAAGAACCTGCTTGGCGGCTAACAGCACGTGTAACACTCGGCGTATGCTTGTCGTGAAGCAAAGTTTTGTTTCAGGCAGCAGACTTTCATTATCACTGCTTGGATACCGCTGGCAGCAAACCTTCACACGTTGATCAATCTTAAGAAGCAAATGACATTCTGTTAAAGGGGGAAGTTTCCAGAAAATTGTGACTTGATAAGTTGGACATGAGTTGGTTTTGGAAGTGTGGATTCATACGAGGTCGATAAGAGCGATTCCTTGTCGTCTACTTCTTCCGACTAGCCTTGGTGTACTGCGTTCCTATGTCTGCTTGACTTATTTATAGGATCCGACTGCCTGGTCTATACTTATAATCTTCGCAGTGGACGATACGAGAAAGCGTGGGTGAATGAATTCCCCGAGGTTGTGCCCGAGCGAATATTAACCAAATTGTCTCTGGTTCTGATCGGGAACCAAGTTCCGGTCCTCCTAGACACATTGCAGACAATATCCCTATGTTCTGTAGGTGGCGTACAGGGTCAATGACCTACTTGGACCGACACTATCTAATAAGAAACCCTATATAATTTGTGGTGCCCCCTGGATTAATGGCTTTTTCATATTCGAATGATCGCGGTGTGCACATAACAAGAAACTGTGCACGGTAGGGTGAAATCAAATGCCAGGAAAGGTTTGATATAGGGCTCATGCTCGCCACTCACACCCACACTTATATGCAATGAAAAACGATTATCAACAAGGCCCATCGTGTGAATTAAACGATAGTCGGCTCGACATGCCGTAGGATGGAAAAGGTGAAGCTTAAAATGTGTCACTATCATTATCAATCCCATCACAGATTCATACCCTTCGCAATCATCCAAACACCATGAGACGAAGTTACCTGTGCACGTGAGGCGGGAGAGCCCCTCGAGGATATGCTCCACCAAGCTGGGTTCTGATAGGTGAATTTACCCCGAGAGAATCATCCTTTAGAAGGGTGCACCGTCTTGAAATAGACATAGAGTTGCTCAGTGGGTGGACCTCTAGCCGATCACCTCAATGCTATCATACATACCTACAAGGCTATAGGCGCTCTCAGGCTCGAGAATGCTCCCATGCAATATTACAATCGAGTGCGTGAGTGCGGCTAGACAGAATTGCACTACCTTCTTCCATTTTTATGCACGTTCCTCATTGTTAGTGTCACAAATGACCTAGCTAGTACGTGTTTAGCATAATCTGGGGCGTTCGCCTGCGGTACCGTACCCAAGAATAAGTAGATACCCTAGAAAGTGCAAGGTGCCGAGGCATTTACTTGAGAAAGCCGCGTTGCAACGTAGCCTCGACCCGACCGTCCGTATATCACTGAAATAGGATCTCCTCGAGAGATCACGAGCTCCTTGTTTCCTGATTTTGCAATATAAGAGACGCACGGTGGTCATGTTGCACGACGACGGGTCATAGAACAAGGGAGAACGTATGAGAAGAGAGGTAAATAAGGCACTTACAGGGTCGGACGACCGCGGTCGATGATCCGAGCGCATTGCATGCGCGCCGCCTGAAAGTAACACAAACAAAGGCGCGAGAAGCTCTGCCTCAGCCTCGAGGCCTGCAGCCACTATCATCGATACCACCTCGCACACACGAGAAGCAATAGCTACATTTGTGACATTTCAGTGATGTCCCATGATGCATGTATTGCATCATATCCGTAGATGCAGAACGTCATATTGTGAGCTGTCCACTCACGCTCAGGATGCTCGTCCCGCGTTGTAACACCTGAGGGCCCTATTGGTGGTGATGACGCTGGTCATGATGACGATATGCTCCACCCGGGGCACAAAAGTAGGCCGGTGACCATCATACAAGCACACGACGAGCTCGGATCGCTCCACAGCAAGCTTTCTTTCTAGTAACAAAATTAGCACAGCTAAGAGACCATAGGCGCTCACAGCTCTCCAAGTTCCCACGACGTCTGTTCCTGCATTGATGATGATGCTGATGATGATGACATGCTGATGTGTCTTAACGCCACGTACGGACATCTGCGCCGGTGCCAAAGGTGAGCACACAATCACTGGCCTCGGACTGCCCCTCGGCAAGTTTGATTTTTGCAACAAAATTAGCAAAGCTAAGGAGAGATTGCACAAGCAAAGGAGAAACTCACATGTCTTCCCACCGTAACACGTTCCTGCACTGAAATGTTGCGATGTCCGGACCGATGTGTGCATCCTCGAAACAATTTGGCAAACTCACGTTCATCACGATACGATGGAACCCCGTCGTCGGGCCGTCGAATTCATGATAAGTCGGACAACAGCGGATCGATGAACGCGATGATCGATGATGACCTCGCGTACATAGTAGATTGGCAAGCTCTATACGGTTCTTTTATTAGAGAGCTAAACATAGCGTTCCAGGGTGTTTCCCATCTTCCTAATTGAAAGTTCTCTCGAGAACAAGAACCTATTCTCGAGATTCAATTTAGACATTAAGAGCGTGTAAGCGCCCGTGGAGCACGGTCCATCGAGGGGTGACCCGAGCGCGGACTTGAGCCCAATGGAGAATAATGTGGTTCTTGACGTGAGTGCGAAGCTAAAGCACTTTGCCGTGTCGTTGGACGTAGTTCGGTAGGCCATGGGAATGCCTTTTGAGAGCTCTCGTGACTTCGTTCGGGGCAGGGTAGAAGGTCTAGCCGCGCGGGAGAAGCCATGACCCACACCACATTGACGGCCTTTTGCTGTCAAAGGGCCATTTAGTCTGGACTTCCGCTGATAGTCGCGATCAAGTTTCCAGGTGCAGGGCTCCTGCCTTTACGTTTGCGTGAGCTTTCCCCAGCGTTAAGCGCTGAAAACGAGCACTCTAATTGGTGGAGAATTCGGCTATCAGATATCCCAGAACGAGTGCTCATGATGAGCTGGTCAAATGAGCGACCAAGGTCCAAGTATATACATAGGCTGAAACCATTCTCACAACAACGGAGCACTGCAGCTAGTAGAAGGGTACTTCTCACACTGCGGCACGGGGATTATTATACATTCGGAACGATCCATTGCCTAGGCTAATTAGCTAGATGTTCATGTTTTGGGTTTTTGACAGGTTACCTTGCCGCCTTCATAATTCATTGCTTCACGGGAATGTGTGTGTGATCGGCTAGTGAAAATCCAGAGAGGTACGCTAGAGACATAACTGTCAGCCAGCAGAGTACGGGGTTACGCGCCTGAATAAAAATTGACATCTATCGTATGACCCATCCAGTCGTCTGCGGGCAAGTAGGATGAGAAAACCCAATTCCAATCTCCTTGATCGTCGTGGGTACTCGCATCAGGTGCGGAGATCGAGACCTTCCAAGCCCTGCTCTGCTCCGTTGCCTTCCCTAACGCGACTGAGAAGGTCTTTTTGAAGCATGTGAACGAAGCTTCGAAGGGCCCACTGCCGCACGGCGTTGTCACGATATGTACGGCAGAAGACAGTATGCCTTCCTCCACTTTTCGGGAGTGCTAGTGAAGTTTGAGGAAGACAACAACTTGGGAAGATTTCCGGTCTCGGATTGTGAATTACCGGTTGAGCGTCAAACTGCGGGGTAGCATCGACTCCGATCAATAACAGGAACTTGGAGGAATAGTGCTGAACTGTGCAGTGCCAGCAAGTGAATCACTGCCACGTCGGTCCCGTATCTTGGAGAGAAAAACTATCTATATTTGCTTGTGTCACAGGCACTCTGCGGAGTTGATCACAAGGGGAGAAAAGACACGGTTGCACCCTGTTGCACCCAGCAGACCAAAAACTGTCCGTCCTCGACGTGGGAGTGCGAGTGGCCAAGAGTGGTCAAAGAGTGATTGCGATGCTCCGGCACTGCGGAAGATCCACCGAAAGAGAATACGAGCCTCCTAACAAGGTCACTGATCATGACTCGTAGAGTTGCACAGCCAATTCCCATGCTTGCCAGTGCATTCTGCGTGCCTGCTAGTTCCGCAGAACATCATGTCGGACTATAGTCAAATGCAAAGTTCATGGTAATAACAGATGCGGCATATCTGTTGACACGGAGGGTATTGAAATTGTTTATTCGACATATGGGTGTGTGGAAGTACTAGTGAACTAATATGGTATAATTAACAGGCCAGGTCTGCAGTGATCAATAAGGTACATCACTTCAACTTCATCCGTTGGTGGTACACAGTATGGTAAATGAGTGTGTACGATACTGAAGATGTATAAAAAAAATAATTGTGTGGTTATCGTACAACGATGCAAATGCTGGGGTCATGATCGTCATAAGAGTGGACGGCCAAGCATAACAAAACGAGTCAGAGTGGACGGTCATTCGAAATTGTATTCGACCGCTATCCGACACGCCTCAGATATATGAGGAGTGCGACCATGTTGTCGCAGGCTTTGCCTGGATGAGAAAGGGGTATCGCACGCAGTACATGAATGCCCGAGCAATCTGGATGCGCTGTGAGGATCCCGCGAGCGCGATCTTTTTGGGGTGTGCGAGACCTGATTGGGTGTGAGCTTAATACCAAGTCCGAGGAGTACCGTAGTGAAGACTCACAAGATCATCATCAGTCTGATTTTGATTCAACTTTCGTTTCAATGACGATGAACGGGGCTCTGTAGGGTGAATTAGTCAAGAGCGCAGCAGACTAGTGGGGAAAAGAACATACCGAGTGAGGCGCTCATTGCTTTTGTGGAATTATCTCTCCAATTATGTACCCGTTTCATGCGAACATCATATGTATCGTCTGTCCAAACGACAGGTTCTCTGTCCTGGGAAGGATGTGGAGGGGTGACAAAAGAGGAGCAATATGATGAGCAATCCTCTTCGTCTTCTGAGTCTGATGTAGAGGGATATGACGATCCAGAAGAGAAGCCACATGAGCTGGACTCGATGTCGGATGATATGGGACGTGGGGGAGGTGAAGCCTCTACGAGCTGGATGATCTGTATGGCGTCGTGGGGCTGACGGACATAGAGATGACCAGGGTTGACCTTTTCCTTGTTGTAAGGGTGAAAGATGTGTGGTGAGACACCAGTGTGTAGCATGATAGGACTGCTGTATTGGTCGAACATCTGTGGCAGAAGTGGGGAGTGTCAAGTGTAAAAAAGAGATTCGGTGGACCTTAAATTTGAAGGGAGAGGCGCCACGCGAGCGACATGCATATTCGTTCGATTGTAGATTTGTTGTGGCAGCTGTTCAAAAAAAAAGCGAAGCAGAGCCCTGAGAAGCTAGAAACCTGGGGATCGGGCGATAAACAGCGAGATGGCCATTTTCCACTTTTGGTCTTGGCGTCATTCCCAATTAGGTATCATTGAACATCTCAGATCCAAGATAGCTTCAGTATCATCCCATCATCTCAACAGTATCTTGATTTCCTTTTTAAGCCATTCTACTTCCCATGCCTCCCCTCTCCATGTTCCATTCCTTTGTCCCTTTTCCCATCGTCTCCTCCGTCGCTCCTTGTCCCCTTTCTAACGGCCTTTGCGTTCCATTGCAATTGATCGCTTCCTCACTTCCGAAAAAATCGCCCTTTCACAATAGGCTATATTCTTTTCAAAACTAAAGTCATCCAAGACCTTCTCAGCTGGTCGCTTCCCTCATATCTTTAGAGCGATCGAAAAATATTTTCAGCTTTGTCAATCAAGTGCCTATCATAATCAAGCCCAAGGTCTCTGTATGGATAGAATTCGAGTTTGATCGATAATCTCATGGCCGCATCGGCGCAAGCCACGCCTCCGCTGCTTCAAACTGATCAATCAACTCGCGAAGGACAGCACCCTCTAAGTGAAGTTGCCTCATGGCAAACAGCGCCTGTGAACCACAACACATGTTAGCCATATCACAACGGGTGATTCTACAATGGAACAAAGACACTGACAATGTCCCAGAACCGGAATCCTCGTTCCACTTCTTGTTTGGGATTTTTCACCCCCGGAAACGTGTCTTCACATATCTCAAGGGCCATCGCCTTGGACTCTCTAACGCCCTCTGCGTTAGGGTCGAGCACTCGCGTTTGATTATTGAGGTGCGTCAGGGCATCCAGGTATACCTTCGCAAGCACTCCGAATCCAGTGTTTACCTCGGATTGGAACGGGAGGGAGATAGTAATGTCGAGAAGATCTTCCCGTGCTCGGCGTGCATCCGAACGCAGTAACATGTTCAATGTCGTCACCTCAAGTAGCGTTCGGAGCGCCCGAGTCAGTGAACGCACAAAGGAGTTGAACACCAGCAATTCACGTGATAATGGTGCCGACCAAGGTTGTGGCTAGATTAGGAAAATAGCATCAAGTTTGATGCGTGATCGGCTAGATATGGAAAAATCACCTTGAAGTTCAAAGGCACAATGCTAAGGACTCTCATGACCAGCAGCATGCAAGATTTCTCATCATCTGCGTGAGATAATCATTTATCAATCCAAAGAAAACCTGAATGTGATTTCCGCTCACCGGTCCCGAAACTTGGACCACCACTGAACGCTCGGCCTGACCATAAGTGGCCGTGCATTACCCCAGCCCTTACGAGTTCCAGAAACAGATACAGAGGATCCTGGAATTTGTCATTCAGACGAGCTTGTTTAATTGCTGTGTACATAGCGCGGGCTAGTGGCGAGTGAGTGTGAGAGTTGAGGAGGAATCTATAGTTGCAGTGTCACAAGAGTGCTCAGCTGGCAGGACGGCGCTTACCCTCTGAGTTCCAGGAACCGCCATACCACATTAGCGACAACCTCGTCCTTTTTGTCCAGTTGCCCATTCGGGACGCTTGTCTTTCCCTTGGTACGCGAGGCTAGTTTCTCCGATGCTGTCGCTCCAAGGCAAAGTGCGAAATCGATGGTGGAAGACTGGACCGACCCAGACTGTCAGATGACTCGATTGATAGCCGACTTCGGAAACTCACGTTCTGTCTCCGAAGCTCCTCCTCCACAATGGCGTAGCTCACATTCCAGCCCGCCACGCGTTCGGCAAGCTGTACAGTTTGTGGTGAGTTATGCTGGACAAACTTCTGACCGTGGGGTGCGGGGCTCTCAAACCAAAAGTTGCCCGCAACTTTCCGGTTGTTCCAAAATTGATGGGAAACACTGCTAATGAGCGCGAGAGCGGTCGCGCGTGGTCCTGTCTGGCCATCGGTGATGACCTCCTTGACGAATCGCTTGTACTCAGTTGTCTCACCGTTATCAAGCGGTGGGGGCTCGACGATCTGACCACTGGTCAGCCAAACGAGTGCTTGGGGCCCCAAGAGTCCGCGTGAGAGATAGAAATAGATTTCGTCAGGAAGACGGTGCGTAAATATTTCATGAAGATCTGAAGGGATATCCGCAGCTGTCGGATGGTGGGGATGGTTAGGACCGTGTGCTGGTGTGGTGATTGCAAGGGGAAGCGGTGTGACGCTTCCTTCGGACGAGAATATGAGGGAGTATTTGATCATCGAGCGCGTGCGCGCGTACTGATCGGGATACTGCATACTCTTAACAGCGGGATGTTCCGCAAATGCAGAAACGGCAGCATGGCCGGACTTGTAATATTTGACCATGTCAACCGTGGCCTTCAATGCCTGTTCATGTACAGTTGGTGGAAATGGTGGCGAGTGCTCGAAACCAACAAGAATGCCAACATCCAGGAATTGGTCCTCGCTGAGACCCAAGTCACCCAAGATAGTGCGTTTGGATACGAAGGAAAAAGATGGTGTCGCAGAGGTGAGGTCCAGCGAAGTAATTAATTTGTCTACTCCTGGATAGAGTAGGGTGTCTGTCGGTCCAAAGATTGCATGAATATATGATTTTGGGTGTCGTTGCATATAAATCAACTGTTCAGGGTGGATCAGCAGAGTATCCCGCAAGAGATGGCGTCGGCCTACCTGAGCCCAAGCGACGTATGGAGCAACCAAAAACTCCACATTCCTATGTCTGAATATCCTCAAGACCATGCGCCATAAGTCCCATTGCTGGAGCCCACTCCTGCCCTCGAATAATTTTATGGCGGATTCTTCCTGGCCAGCCTCGTATTTTGCCCAAGCATCCCTCCGGTCCCTGCATGCATCATTGTGCTCCACGTGATGTTGGTATTGCTTCCAGCGCTTGCTCGGCAAAAGGCCAGGAAAAACGAACACAGGTTTTATTCGTAGTTTTTCGAGCGTACGCAAATCCGACTCAATGCGTGTCGTTAGCGCCAAGGGCAAGCCACCAGTCGCAGCGAGAAGAGGTTCGCGTGAAGGTGGGTTGTCCGTCAATATTTTGAGGTAGTAAGATGCATCAATTCCCAGCCGCGAGTCGGATAACACAGACAGAGCAAATGATTGCGTGTGCTTCCGCTCGGAGAGGTAGTCTGTTTCGTTTTTAGGTTACACGTCAATTTCAACTGCAGTTCTTCTACTCCCACAAGCAAGGGGAAATAAAACGTACTTTCCAGGTGCTTGATGGGCATCGCAGTCTTTGAATAAGCTCGCTGTGCTCGTCGTACCAACTTGAGTACTTGAACAACGTGCGACAAGGGCAACCAACTTTCAGATTATGTAAGCACGCCTCATGATGTAAATTGAACCGTTTGCTTCTGTACTTACTCGGGACGATCCAGTGGAGTATCTACAGTCAACCTCTTGCTCAATGCCACGTCCAAATTGTTAGCTCGGGTTTGAAGACTGCATTCTCGGCCAAGAATTTCCGCCCAGTTACACGTCTTGTCAATTCCTTCATCAATGTGGCGCCGATAATGTTTTTGACATGAATGTCATTAACCCTAAATCGACTTCTACACAGGAACTGTCGTTCGTCCTAGTCCATCTGTGAATTTTTGGCCAGGCTCTCACCGCTTTGCTATTGCCAACATGTGGGCTCATCGCCAAATCCGCTGCTCGCGGGACTCGGGAGGTCTCAGCGCAGATTTGCTGTCTCGTGGAAATATCAACATGAGGTCAAATGCTGTTAAGTTACCATGCAAGACCAGTGATTTCATGGAGAGACAAATTTATGAAGGGCGTGGTGACAGTCTAACGAGGCTTGCCACCAGTGCGGTCACTGCGGCTATGCGTCATACTTCACGCCGTTTTTTTTTGGTCGAGGGCGTTCAATGTTTATCTGATAAGTCAAGACATCCCTTTGTTTTTCTTCTTGCATTTTAATTTCCGGATCCTGTGCGAAACAGACTCCAGTGCCTGTGAACAACCTCAGCTAGATCTGGCTAGTTCGTTCTCGTGACGAGCTCAAGGGTCCTTGAAGTGCGGCAGTGCAATCATAGTCAGTTTCCAACAAGCGCCACAAGTCTAAAGCAGATGAAGTTGGCCACCTTGAAGCATGCCTTTTTTATACCTCCGAATTGACGTCTTCTACCTGCCGATGAGTACGGTTCGGTGTGGGTATGAACGATCAAAAGTACGCCTAAAAGGTTGCTCAGCCAAACGGAGACGTCGCATGTTGTGTTACTACAGGTTACTACTCGGGAAGTACCATTTTGACCCTGTGTGAACATTTAATCTGATAACGTTCATTTACACCTGTTCACACACATAGAGTTTCTTTTCGTTGGAGTCTGATGACTGCTAAGAGACAGCCACAGGCCCCATGACTGCACAGCAAATACGATCCAATGATCTCAATGGAGCCTTACTAGGAATTTGCTTCAGGAAGTCTCGAGTCTTGTCCTTCCACACAGTCTTTGTTACAACCTGATACCTCCTGAGAGGCAGCTACTACGTAGGCCCCACGGCTGTATGACAATCGATGCGGCGATCGTAATGGAGCCTTGGTGGGAATTTGCTCCGGAATGATGCACAAATATTTCATCTCTCGTCAGTGATTTCATCTTTATTATGCTGTGCTCTATCCATGTGAAATGGCTATGTCTTCATCGCAGGTATCTCCTAAATCGGCAGGCGTGCTGGCAGAGGCCATCTCTCGGCCGTTTGCGTCCCCTTGGTGGGAGTGCTGTACGCGAACTTCAGCCGATGCGTAATATTGTACAGAGACCTTGGGGTTTGTCTGCTCCACAGTTGAATATGCTTTGGGGAACTAGGCACTTGGTTTACTCATCAAAGTGTTTCGTCACTGTGGTGAGCTGATGTCACACCTCTTGTTTCGTTAGATTCCTACTGGCCCAGAGAAAGCAAAAACAAGGTCTGCAGAGTCCACATATTTGGACGCGAGCAGTGTGAGATGCTGTTGGTCGGCAAGGAAGATCCCGACAGGCGTTACTGGACCAGTAGCGCAGATTCCCGTCTATGTTTCAGTATCTGATCGGGCTGGGGCCATGCCTGCCATGCAACTCGGCAGCTGGCGCTCGGCGATCTCCAGACACGAAGACCGTGTACTATGTAAGTATGCGAGCTCGCTGGGATCACGACTAGGACATCTTGCACAGCGCCTGTGAGTTTAATTAGTCTTCCTCGTCAACTCTACTTAAGCGAAGCGCAATGAAACACCACTCGCGAGAAGCCTATTCAAACCCACGGCGTCGCGACGATATTCGCGTGTGGCTCGCTGCGGCATTCTGCGAGAAACCTTCGCAATAGTCCATTCGCTTGTCAAGCGAGTGGTTCTATTTTTTTTTACCTCAGCCTTGTTCCTTCCGGAAGAACTTAGGAGAAATGCAATTCACTCACGAATGACAGCTATTGTAGGTTTAGACACTGGGATCCTGTCCCTCCAGAGTCGAGAACTTTTCGGCAAGTCTTCGCTTAAGTCGTCAAGCGGCGTCAATCAGATGCATGATCCATCCGTTGTCCTCGTGTTCACGGAGTAGGTTAAAACACTCGGGCATGTCAACAAGCAGAATAAGCTGTGTAAAGAGATGGGATTATGAGCGTCAATATCTGTCCATTTGTGTCAAGAAGCGCGCTCACCAGAACCTCCCGCAGAAGCTCTCTTCGAGGTGCTGAGAGCTTATGTATGTGTCACAGGTGCCAAGCAGGTGCGATACGAAGGTCGCTGGTGTGCGCAGTGCGCGAGCAGACTGAATAGGCAAACAAGGTACAAACTCCTGGTGCTCATAGTGGTCTCAAAACACCTATTTCCTGTCCATCCTCCTTCCTGCCCTCATACATCCAGACAAGTTAGCACTCACACATCCAGACGTAAAATGCCCAGTACTAGATTCTACAGTATTTGGTGAGCGTGTGTATTTTTTTGAGCGAAGCAATTCCGGGAAGCCAAGACTCAAAAAAGCCCAAATTTGCGACTACCCTCTAAGCATCTGCCCCGTTGGGCGCGTCGTTGTCATAACACTTAACGTTCGAACTCCATCTTATTTCCCAGCAGCAAAATGCCTCCACAATCAGACTGTTTCGGTAACATTACACCCATCAAACCCCGCCTCATCCCCACTCCAGTCATGGGCATCCTGGATTACAGGGGCTCCAGACAGCTCCAAACTCATACTTGTCAGTTTCGCATTCACGCATCTGATACATAACCATGGTGAGTCTGAGTCACGATTATGCACATCGTAGCGCCATGTACCACAGAAATTAATACACGTTCCGGGATTGTCTGCATGTTCCGGCTAGCCGGGTGGACAGACCCCCGGGCAAGCACTCCCGTAAGGCAGGTAAGTACGACATATTGTGGAATCCACCGCATGCATTTATGCATCAACCCTAATACAAGGATGCGCATTATTGACTTCCCATCCTTCTTGCATTGCGGGGTACGCATTACTGTGCCACACTCACTGTCCAACTCGAGTCTGCCATATCGTCGGTCATGTCTGACATGCTTTGCAATCTGGTAGATCGGAATCATAAATGACCTTGCTACTACACCGCTCAGTTAGGCTGTATAGGCTATCTTGGGAGGCTCTGCGCTATCCGCCCAAATTATCAGTCCCGACTAACCGTACTTCCCGCACTCCAGAGTCACGCGTCACTGTCCAGCGCCCACCGTCAAGGTCGGTCTTATCGAACCCCCATCACCGCCATGTCGTCAGGTACAGCTGACTTGCATTATATTTTCGTAGATCAGAGTCGTGAATGACCACGTTGCTAGGCCGCAGTCAGACAGCACTTGGGAAACACTGCACCATCCGCCACAGCTCGAGGACATGGGAAACGTCTGTCCATGCGTATGTGACACAAATCATATTTGAGAATGGCTCTCTTTTGTAATTAATCAGCAACGAAGAATAGACGTGTGGTTGCCTAGCATGTAATTGACTTGCTTGTGCTGATAAATCTGTACATTGGGGATAAATCATACGAGCTCGTCACTTTCTTCAAGTTCTCCCTAGGCTAGTATTTGGGTTTGAGGGGAGAGTAATTTCCAACCCGATCAGGAGAGCTTTGCGTGCAGTGTTCTGCCCTCGCTCTGGTTAGCTGAATGGGAACAAAAGTGGGAGAAAACCTAAATCGGCAAGGAGAGCTTCCTTGCGGGTAATGTTCCATTCTCACTCTTATGTGTAGGACAAAGTAGTAGACTGAATGGAGATGAAAGTGGGTTCGGGTCTGATGATATCTAAATCGGTAAGGAGAGCTTCATCGTGTGCAACGTTCTATTCTAGCTCTCCTGCGTAGGAAGTGGTTGCAATTCCTGCAGACGACAAATGAAGAACCAAAAACACGATAGAAAAGGATCACGCACATTATGAGCACAGAGATGCAAAAGTATGAGCAGATGGTCCTCGTCACCAACTATGTACCCGAAACATAATGATTGGTGTTATTATCAAAAACAATGCGCGTTTGGTTTGGAGTCGAGGAAGTTGGGCACCTGTTGTTCAAGCCGACTTTTAGATTCATTTGGGGTGTAACCCTCGCATTTTGCAAGTGCTGTGTGAACGAATTCAATACTCAGGTGTGCGACCGGCGCTACGCCGACGGTCGTGACGAAGAGTGCCGCGCCTTTTCCGAGTCTCCACTCCCCATGTCAACCCCATGTTCTTTGCGACAAATATTATTGATAGCATCCAGTGACGGTCGTGGAATAGCTACCTGTCAGTTTGGTTGGTGGAGCGTTGGGTAAAGTCTATTGGAATCAAGATAATTTCTGTCGCACAGCTGTGCGATCAAGAGAGTACCAAGAGTCTTGATGTGATCCCACGGTAAGGTAACTTTCTTGTGAACTTGCTGACTAAGCTGATCATCGGTCCGCGGCGACAACAGAGTCAAAGTTAGTCTAGGCTAAAGGCCCAAAGTTTAGTCTCCTAACTCCCAGGCAGACCACTAATCGTAGACTTCGAATGAAGATAACCGTCGCGTAAGGAACAAAGCGTTGCTCACGGTGCACACAATCTTCGCCTCCCTTTGTACTTCCCTCACCGCCATCACGTACTACATGATAATCCACGATTCCACCCAAAGATGAAGACTCGCGCGTCGACAACATCTTCGAACTCGCTTTTATCGTCCCCTCTCGATTCGCATTCTTCTGGCTCTCAAATGGAGATGCGATGTAGGAACTTTGAAGCAAAGGTCCTGAGTCCTGAGTCAACTTTGTCAAGCGCAATTTTCGGAAGAAATCAACAAAACTCAAAATAGATCTACATGAATCATTTGGCGGTTGAATTCGAGTTTACTCACGAGCACCATCGTTTTCTAGCCTCAGGTGTCAGATCTCAGGCTTATTCCGTGACATGTAGCAGGAAGGTGAGCCTAGCACTTAGCGTCTCACATATCACTGTGAACCCATCAAGCATCATGATTCTACATCTAACCGTGACAGCGATTGAAATATATGACCATGCATGGGAGCATCTGGTGAAAGCTGTAGTGCATCGTGCTATATCCAATGCTGAACCACGAGCACTCTCTCCGTGTCTTGAAAACACACGAACCACGGTTCTGAAGAGCATCCGGCAGATAGTGGATGAAAAAGCCAAAGATATGTCTCACGGTTTTCCAGGCTCAGGCAAAACTTTCATCTTGCAGACGAGCTGCGAAGATAGGGACGTCTTGCAGGAACTTTTTTCTCGCACATTGATAGCGTGGATGCAACGATGCGCGTTAAATCGCGCCAACCCTTGCCTACCAATTGGCACTTGCGTTCCCTGCGGTGAAAAGCGAGGTCGGTAGAACCGTTGTTGATGATCCTGCATTACTATTAGATCTGAAAACTCGACAGGATCAGGTCCAATGTCTCGTCACCAAACATCCTTGGTGACTCCAATTCAAGCTCCCTGTAGCATCTGTCATCGACGCACTGGATGAACCTTGTTCCCTCCTCGAGGTTGTACGGGTGGCACGCTTACTAGCGGAAGCCATACGCACATACAGGGTCCTTGGAGAAGTCCACATCATTCAAGCTAGCCGTCCCAGCGTGCGCATCAATGAAGGAGCCCCTATGCAAGGGTTCGGAGATATACAAGAGATCTCTTTGCGGGATGATGACTGAGAGACATACACAGAAATCCGTCGCTTCCTTGCGCACGAACTCCAGCGAATCGTCAATTTTCGTAAACTTAGTCTCGGAGACGTACCGTAGTGGCCATCTCCTCGTCAAACGGATATCTCGCTGCCAAGGTCGGGAACTCATTTCTTTGTCCATCAGTAGTGATGAAATATATTGCCCACCTGAAAAAAAAATTCCCTCCTTCGAAGTTGGACGCGTTCCTTGCATCATCCGGTGCTACGGCAGATGCTTACGCTGACCTGGATCACATGTACCAGGATATCATCAGGGACAATAGCGCCTTGGTCAGACATCGGGTCGATTTCGTCAATCTGGCGTAACCATTCTCACGTTCTCAACTCTTACAGTTTTTCCTTTCGAATCAGAGCGAGGGGCTCAACCTCACTCTGGAAGAATCTTTATCGATTCTAGTCGTTTCACCCGAACAACCCAAGATCTCCACACAACCTTATCATCGAGTTTTTCGTGGACCCGATGCGCTGCCATGTCCATCACATCGGGCCTACGGAGATTCATAGGGGTCTCGCACTCCAATGCTTTATGATTGTACATAAACTCAAGGCAAATTTATGCGATCTCTCGGACCACACAACTATGGCCGTCGAAGACAGTCAGTTCTGGCATGCACTAGACGCCATACTTCCTGAAAGCATGCAATATGCTTGTGGTAACTTGGCGCACCATCTATCTCATGGAAGTGTCGATGACATACTGGTTTCAGCATTAGAGAATTTTTTCTCTATCCACATCCTGCAATGGATCGAGGCCTCTTGTATCTGTTTAAAACGGACATATCTTCTCATTATGAAATGGTAGCGATGGGCCCCGAATATGCGATGTCATGATTTTGCATTGATAAACAGGTCACTTGCGACTGCATATGCGGAACAAATGATCATCCTTTATTTTGATCCCGACAGCCTGTTCCCCAGGTGTGGTCCGGGTTCTCGTAGTGCATATCGTTTTCCCGTGTCCGAACTGCAGTCTTCCCTGGTGAATCCAGGAAACATCTTGTTGGATGTAAGCCTTTACCTCGGTTTGGGCTCAGTATCACATGGTCGAGTCCAGCATAGTCATTGGTTACCGAATTCTGATTTAGGTGCATTTCACCTGGCAGGTACGCCCACCTGAAATGCAATGCCTAGATGACGGCTGTTCACATGCACTTGCGTCAAGATCGATCTTTGTATCTACTACTTTCCGGCCGAGACCTCGACTATCTTCAAGGGAAGGGCATTTCACCATTCCGCCCTAATCGACTAAATGTTGGTCCAATACAACCACGCAGACTTTTTTGGTTTGCCTGGAGATAATTCCAAACAAGTATCTTCTATCCAACATATCTCACTTGATGATAGTCTGTGAGTGGAATTTGACAATATGATGATGTACGTCACAATAGACCCCATAAGCACGATGTTCAACCCTTTTATTTTCAGCCTTGCCGAGGCAGATGACCGCTGTCGACTTCGGGTTCTGCTTTCAACTTTGAAAGAGAAGCCAAGTTCAAGACCTGGCGTGATTATGGGGGAGCAGTTTTTCAACTTTCGAAGTCTGACAGCGCACGTTATCGTCAACCACGGTGAGTAGCATCCATGTGGCAACAATGAAGGTGGGAAATATAGGGCTCTAACTTGAGATAAAACACAAACCTTTTCTATCATTTTGGAGCCGCAACGTCGGATTGGAACTGTGTCACTCCTGCGCCCGCTTCCAACAGCAGCGAGCGGGGGCAGAACATCTTCAAATAGTTACCTGTACCACATCCGTCAAATCTATCACCCAGGATCGTTACTATTCCTCCAGACCTCTCCCAACCAAAAAAAAGCGGCGACGAAGGTTTGACTTTGCTCGCACCCGATTTACAACCAGAATTGTCCTGTCTTGGATCTCAATCTCACTTTCAAGGAACCAGATGAATTTGGGCCTGAACTGTTTATTCGAATCGCCGAGTTTTCCGCGACCTCAAGAGAGAACTAGGTTTAGTTATATTTCGGTGGGAGTCCGGCACCCCATCAGCTACACGCGTTACACGCGCCACCCGAACCACATGTCATAGTCACCTTCCGACTTTGGTGTCACAACCTTTCGAGTAAGCGACACCACTTTCATAACTGAGCTGTTGATATTATAATTATGCGCTGCTGCTCTACGACTCCCACTACCGATCACGCCACATCAAGAGGATCGTCCGTGTTCCTTGCATCAACATCCGACAGGTTTCCAATCTGGGGCATACCAGATGCAGACTCCGCTCTGTAGACGTGCGGGGTACGACAGTTTCGAGCGATCTCCTTGGAGTCCAGCTTTGCCTGATCAAAGACCGAGTTTTGAGCGTGTTGGCAACCGTCTTCTCAATTCACGCTCGTGATCTTGATGAGTTTCTGAGTCAGCAATCGGGTTGGAAGTATTGGGGGTCGATAACCACGCCGTTGTCGTCGCATGACGGCGACCCTCTAGGAATAGGTCTCAGCTGTCATGTGTAGATGGAACCTACGGTCCTGTATAAGACACATCATTCTCAGCGCCGTCGCCGAGTAAGTGGTAACTTACCCAGCTGGTCGTACTGGCGGTTCTTATCATTAATATTGTTGCTGCGCGCCGCATTTTTAACGTTCCTTCGTATTGGTATCTGAGGGCTACACAATCTGGGGAAGTATACTGGATGTATGACATGCGGAGACTCCGCAGTAATGGATGGTGCATACATCTATCTGCAGTAAGGTACAATATCAATGGTGATGACCTACATGCTGCAAGGACCGTCAGGAACAGGAGTGAACGGCACAGAGACCTGACAGAAACGTACCTCAACGATCGACTCGACGTCCTTCATGGAAGGGGACGATGAAGGACAAAATATGCCTCTAATACCAAATTTATTATATCCCTCGAGTGCCGGTGACCAGTCTCTCATCGTGTTTTTGACAGAGACAAACTGGTACTAGTACCTGAGCTCGAGTGTTCCAGAAGCACAATATTAGTAGCCAACTGTTCCAGCCAGTGAGTCACGGGGCTTGCTCTGCACCTCCCACGAGGCCGCTCACGTTCTTCGCATCAACACCTGACGGGGTTTCGATCCAAAAAAGTATATCGGATGTAAGGATGACGTCCAGACTCTGCTCTTCGGCCGTAGATGTGCGGGGTATGATAGATCCGGACCAGTCCTGCCAGGTGATTGAATTTAATTTTGAGCAGTGTGCATCGGAATCGGAATCGTGAGTCAAGATCTTGAACTTGAACTTGGGTGATATTTCGAGTAGCAGTCGAGTTCATGGACGTGTAGCGGATAATAACCATAGCCAAATATTATTAGCTGACTATTGTTGTGCACAGCGACCCTCTGGAAATTTGATAGGATGTGGCATGTTCAAGTATAGACGAACCCACATGGAAGTTCCGACCTGGATATGAATAATTCATTACCGACCTGCTTCTGTCAACTCACCAACGTCTACATCAGTAAGCGGACGATACTAGTAAATTACTCAGCTGGAAATGAATGATATGCGCTGTGCAATTGCTCGGTTTCGGTATCCAAGTCCGATTCGGGGAAGTATGACGCTCTTAGACTGTAGATATCATATCATGACGACATTGCAATATATATTTCCCTGGTGATTTCCTGATCAACGACCGAGTTTTGAGTTTTCAGTATACGTGCCCGTTAACTTGGAATCAGGGTCCAAGCTGCAAACTTCAATACGACTCGGTGATCTTCTTGTGAGTTTCCGAGTCGTAGTCGGGGACCGATGACCGTCGTATAATTAGCAGGTATCGTCGTGGCTGCCCCTCCATAAATAGGACAGATGCAGCATGCCGTGCCCAGAAAAGAGATCAACTTCCAACATAGATATGAAATCATTGAAATCGAAGCTGTTTGTTACCACCACCCACTAAAGTGTACATCCGAGTAAGCGGACTTGCTGAGCTGTTTATAGGATGGGCTATTGTAAGCGCCTGCGTTGTCGTACTGGCGGTTCGTATCGCTGTTGCTGCGCTGCGCGCGCTGCGTCCGAGCTTCAATATTAACCTTAGTTCTAAATTCATTCATTACGTCAGGCTTCCTGCCGCCCGGCGGTTGAAAGTTGCGTTGCGTTGCATTGCATTGATGATGAGGGCATCAGGGGTTTCCCCGGTTTTCTGGACGACACGCATGCGAGTAAGCTACTTACGGATAGTATGGGTAAAACTCTAGTGGGAGAAGTATGAGACGGCACCATGCTATGACATGGCATCTTCACTGGAATGTCTGAGTTTTGAGCGGTGAACCAGAACCAAATTGTCCAAACTGAGTTGTGTTTGCGATCCACTGGAAGGGTTTGACACGGGCTGTGTTATCCAAGAATGGATAGCACGCCGGAACCAGGCGTCACTAGAACATCAAGTACCAGTGCCTAATGTGCTGACAAAGCGGTACCGAAAAGTAGCTGTGGCCTACCGGACCAAGTCACGCAAGGCATGGTGTATTCTATTTTGGACTGAATAGGTCTGGTTCGGGATGTTGTGGGTGTGCGACTGGTTGGACTAGAAATAGAAACCAATGGCAAAAGAATGCAAGGAGGTGGAATCGGAGCAGGCAGTGGGCCAAGAGCGACAAGTAGTGTCAAGATGGAGGCTTGGGCTGTCAGGTGGTCTGGCTTGGGACTCCTGCAGGGTCTGTTTGTCAAGCTTGGATGCAGGGTCTGTTGGACAAGCTTGGATGCAAGGTCTGGTGGTCAGACTTGGGATGCAGGGTTGGCTTGGCTGGGTGTGGGACTAGAAATAGAAACCAATGGCAAAATAATGCAAGGAAGGAGTGGGTAGCCTGGTGGCTGGCTTGGCTTGTCCACGGATCAAATTACGGGATCATCCGTTTCCGTCCATGCCCGATTAAATAACTTGAGGATACTATGAACAACTTCGAGGAAGCATATTCTAACATTCCGACGATCCGTTACCACGCATGAAATCTTGTCTAAAGTCTCCTTCTCATTCTGGCTCTGCCACTCCCGTAGACTCTGACACAGAAGACGGTTCCTGCCAGAAACATGTAGCATTTGGAACTGAACAAGTCTTTCAAGCCGATGAATGGGATAGAACGCCTACAGAAATCGCACAACGCCTCTCATACGAGTTAGTTAAACCACTGAATTCAATTTTATACTGACTGTGATTAGGGACGTACTCGAGCTGAAGATGATCCAACGTTCTCTCCCTCGTGCTCAGCAGAGTCACGACCCGCTTTCATCCAGGCCATACTCTGGCGTATTCCTCCGCAACGTCCCAATTCCACTACTCCCGCTGAATCCAACAACCGTATCAGCTTCACCACAACCCAGACCAAGTTATCCAGAACTCGAACTTCACCCAAATTCCATATTCTTCTCAGAACTAAAACCACACAACATACCAGTCCCACCACCTCCCCTCCTACCACAACGCACATCATCCACTCCACTCCCACCAATCCCAAGTAACCTTCCTCCAAAAAAACGGTTTGCTTTCATCCCCCTCTTGGACAACACAACTGCCTGTTCATCAAGCTACAACTCAGACACACTCCTCCCACCCGATACTCCCTCTCTCGCCAGTCCACCACAGTCTCCTACAAGCACGCTCGGTGAAGGAAACTTCATTCTCAACTCGGACGTCGATCCAGACGTGGATGATTCGGGCGTTGACGATTCCTATTTCCCACGCATGCCCACCCGTGCCCCTACCCGCACACACCACCCACGCCCCTCAGATACAGTCCCTTCGCTGCCCGCCCACGTGCAGATGAAGCCAAGGAAGAAACTCACAATGCCCATCCTAGCACTCGCCGAGTCTCCACCTTCGGGAATGGGCAAAAAAGAAGGATACGAGTCCGCACACTTGCGAGATGCACATGGTAGACAAAAGAGCCCTTCGCGCTGACAGCGAGTCGACGTCTTTGGTTCTCCCTTATCTCTCAGGAGGTACAGCGGACCGGGATCGTCTTGATTCTCCGGGCGGTCGTGCCTTATGACACTCCTCTTTCCTTTACCCAGGACTCTTGTTATCATCTTATTCGACGCTCCTTGACTATAGACAGCGGACATCACCGTTGCTCCCCCGTATTTATAACTCGGACCCCAGCATAGCACGCGCACCCTCACGCTCCGTCCGCGCATGTATCATATCATACCTCACTTCAACTCGTCGCTCATCAGGCACAGTTGACTATACATACATACATCGTATTCGTATTTGCTTAGACCCTCCTTACTTTAATTTATTTGACTCGGCGTGCGGAATGTTTTGGGGACGTATCGGCGTCGTGATGGAAGAACGTCATCGCAGTCTAAGACTTGCAGCACAGTGACACCACCTCAACCAAACCGAAAAATAGCATTCCATCGCCAAAATCACTCGGACAACCCGATTCGCACGCTCGGTTTCTCCCCCGTCGTACAGGCGCCTGCTAGCGGTCCTCTCACGGGAGTCCTAACGAACGCATAAGACTGCGGGTGGTCCTGGATAGAACGGATGGGCAGCTTACCTGTGGCTTGTACTCTGAGGCATGGTGAATGTCGGAATCACCGCGTAGCTTGACGCTATCGTCCTGCGGAGTATGAGCGCGAGCGTAAGCGAGGAGGGGAGGAGTCGTACATGATACAAATCGCTACAGTTCCCCTCAGTAAGCACACCAAGGATCGAATCGCGACATGAACATACCAGGCCAAGCAAAAAACACGTTCATCACATCTTGAAATCAAATCAAATCAACCAACCAATCAACACCACCTCGGGTCCACTCACAATTAAGATTCAACCACGAAAAGATCTACACACATACATCAGCGCAAAACACACGAACACGACAAAGAAAAGAACGCACGGACGGAACGACACTAGCGAAGAACACGATGAAATAGACGACGATGCCTTGGGTACGGATGATCGTGAAGAGAGACGAGGACAAAGAGCGCCAATGGCCGAAGATCGTCAGTTTCAGGAGCACAAAGTCGAATATCGTAGCTGTCACAATCGCTAAGCGCCCGCGCCCGTGCCCGTGCCCGTGCATTGACAGACTCACTGTACGTGGACGTAGCAGCTGAATAGGTAGGATTCACGATCATGAATCCACAGGATTCGGAAGATGGAGGTGAGATTTGTGTTTCTTTGGAGTCTGTTTTTGTGGAGAGGTGAGAGGGGTCAGGTCGGTGGGCTGCGGGGTGCGTACCGAGTATCAATGTAAACCAGTGCCCTAGGGTTATAAGCACCATGAACACACGTACGAAACGGTTGGTCTTCCAGATGGTCCATCTTGAGCGTGGCATGAGCGAGAACCACCAAGAACAGGAGGGAGACTCACGTCCGGATGACGAGGTTCGTGGATGTACAAGCCACCACGACGTTACCCGAGAACTGGGAAATAGGCATCAAAAGATGTTATACGACAGGCGAACGCCCTACCGCCAGGAATTTCAATATATCTGCGATGTTTGAGAAACGTAAAGGAACGAACGCAGTGGTTGACTTACGATAGCAGTCCATATGTGGTGGTGGGACGGTGATGCTCGTCACAGCGCTGAAACTTCAGGTGAGCACGGGCATAAAGTATGTTGAGGGCGGTCACTGACGACAGTATAAGAGTCACGAGAAAGAACGTCCGACAAGTCAAATAAGAAACCTAAAGAAACACGTCAAACACGACCACAAACACCATGCACATGCTCATTGCTCACCATTTGCCATCGGAACGGGAGCTGACGACGAAGGAGAGCACTTTCGACCTGACAGGAATTTATATAACTCCATCTTTCGATTCGTCGATCGCTGTGAGCTTCAGTGGAGGCACGGAGGAGAAACGCACCCGTATAAACCCAGTATGGCAAAGGTGATATCGACGAGAACCGAGCTGCAGTTCTCGATCACTTCTGGGTCTTGCCAATTGACCATCTTCGTGTTGTCAAGGCTCCGAACGAACTTGTCGGAAGGAGGAGGGTGTAAGATGCTTGATATCACCTATTGAAACAGCTTTTCAGTCGCAAGGTCATGGGAAGGAACGACGACGAGTGGGCTGAAGTTGCGAGGTTTCCCCGCTGAAATGATACCGGCGTGGATGGACGGTCACACAGTGTGAACTTTGCTGTGAAAGGTGTCAAGCTAGTCATAGACTGATGATGAATAGCGCTTTCGATATTATACTCATGTCGTTGATTTTTCAGTCAAAGGAAACGTGAAGGCAGGCTTGTTGTTAAGTCGGTGATTTGTGTATGACAGCCATGCATGATCGATTGATCGTCCACCAGCAATCCACCAGGGTCCAGCGCTATCAGACACAAATCACCAATTGGAGGTTGTGAGAGACTCGGTATGAGTGGAAAAACGCGATAAGACGGATGCTTAGTCAACGTAGAAATTGAGCTTGAACGTTGAACGTAACCCTAGGGTCCCTAGCTTGGGGGCCATTCAGTTGCAGGGGCATCATGATCCTGACGCCGCAGATGCAACCGAGCATCAAACCTACCGCTGGAGGAATAAGTAAAGTTTGTTTTCATAACTTGCCAGGAGCGATCAGGTTCCGAATTATTATAATCTCACCCCAACTGACGCTGCCAGATGCGGCCGAGCATCAAACCTACCACTGAATAAGTATAGTTTGTTTTCATACCTTGGGAGCGATAAGGCTCCGAATCATTATAATCTGGGGGTACCTGACGTATATTACTCGGTTACCGAAACACAAAAGCGCGTTGCGTCGGGGGAGTCTCTCCCGTGCAGAGGAATGTCAGATCTTCCCCTGCTTGGTTCAGTCGACTCCAGTTCCCACTACGATGCCACCTCTAGCAGAAGCAGTACTAGTGATGACGGTCCAACTCTTCCTCTAGATGACATCGACAGATCAATCGTGGAGAAGAGACTTCTGCGTAAGTTAGACCTTCGGGTAGCCTTCCTAATCCTGATTTACATCATGAACATCGTGAGTCGTCGCGCCTAATGTTTCCGTAGCTGCCTAAACCCTGCGCAGATGGACCGTTCTAATTTAACGTGAGTGGCCCTTCGAAAAGCATTTAGAGTAAAGTGGCTCAACCTCCCACAAGTGCAGCGAGGCTGCGCGGCCTCGAGGA
>MU179304.1:591067-691218 GCA_016767475.1 Suillus weaverae
ACTTGTCGGCGTCATTGGGTTTATGATCGCAATTTCTACAATGAATACGGCTATGCGATATCTGTCACTGTACGAACCTTCCCTTCCTCGTTCTGCAATTCCACGGGCTTACGTGCGCAACGCAGATTCTTTATGGCTCAGAGCCCAGTCGCCTATGTTGTCGCTTTGACCTGGGTCATGAATACATTTTCCCAATCACAGTCGAAACGCGCTGCAGCCATCGCACTCATAAACACCATGTCATCAGCTGGCCTCATTAGTTCAGCGTCAGTTCACGGCGACCTTGTGCTCTAGCTGCTACTGACACCGTCGTAGATACCTTTGGCCGTCCAGTTGGGGGCCTTCATACGTAAACTCATATCTCATTTGCATCTTGACAAGCGTCCTGTCCATCGCGATGTGCTGGGTATTTAAGGTGCACCTTTCCCGGTGTAATGAAACTGCTGAAGCCGAAGAGCGAGTTCTAGGGCTACCCGAGGGTTTTAGATATCTCATCTAGCGCGTGGTTGACAACTGATACTAGGATCCGTCAGTGAGAATATATATGAATAGATACCAGGGCACACAAATAATATATCCATGATATCTTGGCGAGTCATAAATTGGCGATGGTGAACTCCATCATGGTGTTCCATGCCATTGACTTTTATCGCAAGACTTGCTGTTAACTTGCTGAAAGATCTGTGCATGATGGTGGTATTCTTGTCGCATAGAAAGGAGACATAAATCAGCAGTGTCAGTATCAATGACAATGCAATGCATCGCAATGAATCGCGAGTGACAGTAATCTGCTGAGAAGAAAGGTGCGACCAAGAACGAGAGAATAAAGGCGTCGCTGTCAAGGATGCAGTGGCAGAATGCTCGGATAATGGACAAAGGGAAGCCTTTGTCCCTTGAGGTTGCGAAACAGAGTCATGTTAACTTGATGTGTAATGTACAAGGTAGCCTCGTAGTGATCTTAACGAGTGTGATTGTGTAAAGTGGATCCAGGTGACCAGGTCTGACTCGCACGGTCCAGAGTGGAGCACGCAATATTTGACGTGGGCTCGGAAGCAAATATCGGAACGCACTTTTATTGCAGTTTAAATTGCAGTTTCTGGCAAACCATGAAGAGACAGTTGGTCCTTCTACACGTCCCGCCAGTTATCTGCATTCTGCATAGTGTTAGTACTGTAGTACATCTGATAGTAAGTGCGTCAGACTTTAAATGCCTACTTGATTGAAAATGAGACTCACAACCAACTCATAACTTGAAACGTGCAGGCTGTTCATTTGCAGAGCCATGATCAAATCATCAAATGACACTTGCCTAAACAGATACGGTAACCGGGGGCAGCGCCCAGTGCCCGTCCTACTTATGCCGTAAGTGATGTTGTGGTATAGTTATTTGCACTTCGACTTGTTGGGAGTCCTCAGTCGTGTAGGCTCCGACTCGATATTATCATGATTGAACCCGGAAGACTCTACGCATATATCCCCATTCGGTTGCCGAGATGGAAACCACTGAACCTTTCATCTTCAGAAATGTCATATCGTCCCCTGCTTGCTGCAGTCGACTGCGACTCCCAATACGATATTCCTGGCAGAAGCAGTGATGACAACCCAACGCTTGCTTTGGATTACATCGACCGTTCAACTGTGGAGAAGAGGCTTCTCCGTAAGTTGGATCTTCGGGTAGCCTTTCTAGTTCTGGTTTACATTATGAACTATGTGAGTTGGTGCACCTCAGGCTAGTGTTCATTACCTAAAGTCTAAGTTCACAGATGGACCGCACTAATGCAGCGTATGTGGCCTTTCGAAATCACTTGGAGTAGAGTTGCTTAACTGTCCACTTGCAAGTGCAGCGAGGCTGCGTAGTTACGAGGAGGACCTTGGCATGGTTGGGAACCAATTTAACACACTTACCAGCATCCTTTATGTGGGGTATTTGTTGACGCAGGCTCCTTCGTATGTTCTGACACCTTATCACTCTGCATCATATCTAATAATTGGAAAGGAACATGATCTTACACCGCATGAAAAGGCCATCACTATACCTCTCGAGCTGCATGGCAATATGGGGTATTCTCACCGTGTTCATGGGTACGTACAACGTTCACTTGATTGACATCGGCTAACAAGGGCACATTAAAGGTGCGGTACAAACGTTGGTATCTAGATCTTTCAATGCTGTTCACTGTTAACGCTGCCATAGATACCATGCCGCTCTTATTTTGCGCTTCTTTATTGGATTTGTGGAGGCGGCATTCTTTCCCGGAGCTGTATTCCTTCTTTCACGATGGTATAATTGCCCAATGACTCTGATCAACATATACTGAAATTTCTCTAGGTATAAGCAAAATGAATTGGGGTTACGCACAGCACTTCTTTCTTGCGGCGCCTCGATCAGTAATGCTTTTGGTGCTCTTTTCGCATCAGGGATCTTGGGAAGCCTAGATGGTACACTAGGCTTTACGGGCTGGAGGTCTGAGCCGAAATGCGTGCGCTTTCAAGAAGTCAAACTGTTCTGACTTTGCTGCTGCAGGTGGCTCTTTTTCGTAGAGGGCGCTTTGACCATCGTGGTCGCAGTGTCTGCAGGCTGGATTTTACCCGATTTTCCTTCAACACCGAGCGTCTGGCTTTTGCCTGACGAACAGATCATGGCCAAACGACGGATGGAGGAAGAAGTCGCGGGTGGAAATGAGCATAAAAGTGAACCCGGAGAAGATCATTCCGGTCTTGTCGAGGCTCTTATGGATTGGAGGGTATGGTGGGTTGGTGCTGCCCTTAGCTTGATGATTTCTTCGATGTCGTTCGGTATTTTCTTCCCGACGCTATCCGCTACAATGGGTTACAACGCGACTACCAGCCTCTTACTCTGCGCACCTCCATGGATTTTGGGAACTGCAACCTCATTTGTTGTGGCCAGGTCAGTATTTACTTCACAGGTCCGATAGTGAATTAACAATACTGAATGAAGGCACTCCGATGCAACTGGTGATCGCTTCTGGCATATTTTTGGCCCTCTCCTTGTCGGCATCGCTGGATTTATACTCGCAATTTCTACTATGAATACGACTATGCGATATATATCTCTGTACGAACTCTCCGATTCTCGTTCTGCGATTCCAGGGACTTACGTGCACCGTTAAGATTCTTGATGACTCAGAGCCCAGTTGCTTATGTTGTCTCTTTGACCTGGGTCATGAATACGTTTTCCCAGTCACAGTCGAAACGCGCTGCAGTCATCGCACTCATAAACTCCATGGCATCAGCTGGCGTGATCGGTTCATCGTCAGTTTACAGTGACCTCGTGCTATATGCTGCTGCTGACGCCGTCACAGGTACTTCTGGCCATCTAGCTGGGGACCTTCATACGTGAACTCGTATCTCATTTGCATTTTGACAAGCCTCATGTCTACTGCGATGTTATGGGTGTTTAGGAGGCACCTTTCCCGGTGTAATGAAGCTGCTGAAGCCGAAGAGCAATCTCTAGGGCTGCCCAAGGGTTTGAGATATCTCCTCTAGCACTTTGAGTCGCTGCTCGGCTGTCTTCAGTATCTTGTTGGGTGAAATAGTGGGAGTGGGCTTGGTTATTAACATATTGTACACGGTTGAAATATGCAGCATCAAAGTACATTAATGCACTATTCGAGTCTTGCTCTTCCAGATCATCGACTACGTCGCGTGTAGTGGAAAATGGATCAATCACTTATACTATACTGTAATAGATGCATGGCATCTACCCTAGCATGACTCCTAACGATAGTATCCAACATTCTACAAGTGGCGGTATTGTGTACGGTAAGAAGACTTCTTTACCCTTGTTTTCTTCATACCAAACTATATCATGTGCTACCAGAACCTGCACCCTCGGGATCGCTAACAACGACCTCATTCTCCGAATGTTTTCCTCCGCGACTTCCTTGTACTGGTGGGCACATGTCACCGCGTCCGTTTTCACGTCGATACGGCACGCGATTTGCATCTTCCCAGTGATCAGATCAGGGTGATGAGCCGAATCTGCGCCTAGCAGGATCCAAGCACCGTCTGAAGAAGTGCGTGCAAGGATGTTGATATGCCCGTCAGCGTGCCCTGCAATAAACAAGCCTAAGTGACTTTTTCCAGTCTTATGCATGTAGTAGAGATGCATCGATGATGTACATGCTGCCATCACCGAAAATATCCATTGCGCGCGGGTAGGGACCGATTGCCACATTTAGGTGAGAAGCTGCAACGAAGCGTAGACGGTCTTCCGGTGGACGAATAGATGAGAAGGCTACAGGACTGTGGCAGGAACCAGGATCCACAAAAGCTTGCTTCGATCCTTCCCCGAGAACAAACTCGGCAGTCGTAAACGGGGATGGATCTCCAATGCTGAGGGAAGACAGGATAGGCGATTCATACCAACTCGGACGCTGGACGGCTCACTGATCCCAATGGAGGTGACTCAGGACTACTAAGTCAACTGATGAAGGGGGAACTCCACCAACCTCCAAAGACTCTGCCGCCATTCGCTTCACATCAGGCACTACTCTTTAATGTTTCTGTGGATTCCTATGTCAAAAACAACCCGCTTATTACTTTTCAAATGACGCAGGAAGAATGCGAGTGAAGGAAAAATTATGGGAACGTCCGATTGATTGGCTGCCATTAGACTCAAATTTAAAGGAACACTGAGGTGTCCAGCTTCAAGGGCAGATACATACATGTAGGCCTGCTCGTCAGACGGGGGAGGGAGTGAACACGCCTGTGTGGACATTGGTTGTTGGAGTCCGAGTCCGAATCGTCCGAGTTGACGAACACCGAGGGATCCGAAGGAGAGGCACGGGAGGACTAGGTATGCGAGCGCAAGGCAGAAGGAGTGGAGTGGAAGAAAGTGACATCGGCGCCGAAACTAGGAAATTTTCATTCGAGTTCCATATGATTATAGTGTAGAGAGACTCACCTTAAAAGGGCCCCTTGAACGGCCCAAACATCTCAGTTCCTTTCAAGAGACTGAGATGTAAGTATGAACCGTCACCTGTATCTATCAAGTCTAACTGTTAGTAGTGTACTTGTCCTTCTAGGTAGACGCACCGTTAATAAACAGTTCCTTTCAAGAGACTGAGATTGTACTTGTCCTTCTAGTTTTCTCGCTCGCGCTCTACCTCTGATTCCCAGATTGGTATCACGTTCAAAGATAAATCAGAAACCAATATTCAAACGTGCATATATATAAGCAAGGAAAGCAAACGGTGGCATCTTGGCTCCACAAAGTTCAAATCTTGACAACATGAAGTCACGCCAACCGAGCCCTTTGCACACATGACTCGACTGTTGGGTCAAAGATAGTTAATCTCAGCAGTTAAACGAGACATGGATCATCGATGCATAGGTGAGAGACGAGAGGGCAGAAGGCAAGCAGAAGGCTTTGCTAGTTGCATGATGCAGTATTGAAAGAACCAAAATCGGGGTGAGTACCTCTTAGGCTCTTTCTGGGAAAACTCCTTGTTCGGCTTGGCGGACCCCCTTCAAGCTTAGCTTCAACCTTGCCATAGCTAATTTTCCCATTATGCAGTCTGCACCAGACAGCCAGACTCAGTTTTACAACTTCACTCGCAACCAATTTACGACATGAATCATGCTCCCGGACTACGACCGAGCACTCACTTCTGGCGTCAATGTAGGATATTTTCGTTGACATGGCATATGCTGCATGCATATGTACTAGCAGCTTGGGAGTCGAATAGGCTCCGAAGTATGAATCGGACCCTGAGGGTGTTCCATACATATACCGGTAGCCTGGAGTGACCGGCGGTAATCTGCCACTTGGTGTCTCTTTCGTCCCAACTCCATAGGAATGTCTGATCACCCCTTGCTCGGTGCAGGCAACCGTGACAGTCCTCACTACGGTACCTCTGACAGAAGCAGTAACAGTCTGGTGCTCCCTGAATACGATGAACAGAACAGACAGATTGTGGAGAAGAGGCTTCTCCGTAAGTTAGACCTTCGAGTTGCCTTCCTAGTTCTAATTTACATCATGAGCTGCGTGAGTTGGTGTATGACTAGTGTTTCCGCTATTACATTGACTTCTTACATAGATGGACCGCTATAATGCAGCGTACGTAGCCCTTCGAACTCGCGATTGGAGTAGTGTGGCTTAATTGCCTCTCGGTCAAAATAGTGCTGCAAGGCTGCGTGGTTTCGAGGAGGACCTTGGTATGACGGGGAATCAGTTTAACACACTCATGAGCATCTTTTACATGGGGTATCTGTTGACGCAAGCTCCTTCGTATGTACCCCCACGTTATCCTTCTGTGGCCCACCCGAGAATTCAAAAGCAACATATTCTTAGATCGTATGACGAGGCCATCGCTGTACCTCTCAAGTTGTATGGCAATATGGGGTGCTATCACCATGTTCATCGGTACGTACATAATTCACTTAATCGATATTGCCTAACGAGGGTCATGAAAAGGCGTAGCACAAACGTTAGTATCTATTACTTTAGCCGCCCTTGCCCGGTTAACGCTGCTTTAGGTATCATGCCATTCTTATCTTGCGCTTCATGCTTGGATTTGTTGAGGCGGCGTTCTTTCCTGGAGCGATTTTCCTTCTTTCACGATGGTATAGTTGCCCAATACCTCCAAACAGTATACCCTGAAATTTCTCTAGGTACAAGCGCAATGAACTAGGGTTCCGCACAGCGCTTCTTGCTTGCGGCAGCTCAATCAGTAATGCTTTCAGTGCTCTTATAGCGTCGGGAATTTTGGCAAGCCTAGATGGCACACTAGGTTTTACGGGATGGAGGTCAGGGGCGAAATATGTATGCTCTCAAAGTAGAACTGATCTGACTGCTGCTGCAGGTGGCTCTTCTTTGTGGAGGGGGCTTTAACAATTGTGGTCGCAGTGTCTGCAATCTGGGTTTTGCCAGACTTTCCGTCATCGCCGAATGTTTGGCTTTTAGCTGATGAACAGACCCTGGCCCAACGACGGATGGAGGAGGATGTTGCGGCCGGGAATGAGCACAAAGGCACGCCCGTAGAGGGTTGGTCTGGCCTTGTTGAGGCATTGACAGATTGGAAGGTATGGTGGCTTGGTGCTGCTCTTATTTTGATGGACGCTTCTTTGTCGTTCCGCATTTTTTTCCCGACACTATCTGCTACGATGGGTTACAACTCCACTGTCACCCTCTTGCTCTGTGCACCTCCGTGGATTTTGGGAACTGCAACATCGTTCATTGTGGCCAGGTCAGTATCTACTTGACAGGCCCGATTGGTGAATTAACAACAGCCAAGGCATTCCGATGCTACTGGCGATCGCTTCTGGCATACCGCTGGTCCTCTATTTGTCGCCATCGTTGGGTTCATGATTGCAATTTCTACTATGAATGCTGCCGTTCGATATTTGTCCCTGTACGAATCTTCTCCTCGTCCTGGAATTCCACAGTCTCAATGTTCTTCGTAAAGATTCTTTATGGCTCAGGCCCCAGTTGCACATATTGTGTCTTTGACCTGGGTCATGAACACATTTTCCCAATCACGGTCGAAGCGCGCTGCAGTCATCGCATTGGTCAATGCCATGTCATCACTTGGCTACATCGGTTCATCGTCAGTTCACAGCGTCCTCTTACTCTGTGGTGCCGCTGACGCCTCGCAGGTACTTTTGGCCGTCCCGTTGGGGGCCTTCATACGTGAACTCATATATCATGTGCATCTTGACAAGCACCATGTCTATTGTGATGTTTTGGATGTTTAGGGGGCACCTTTCACGATGCAATGAAGCTGCTGAAGCCGAAGAGAAGGCTCTAGGGCTGCGCAAAGGCTTCAGATATCTCTTATAGCACTCGTTAACCAAGATGGTGGTGTTCGGTTGAGATATCATTATGCTGGGTCAAGCTGTAGTTAAATGTAAACCACGTCGCGTATAGTGGAGAATTTCCGCAACCACTCGTTCTGTGTTTGAATAAATGCGCGAGGCGTGCATCCATCATTGTCCTTATTTTCTCTACCAGAAAAAAAAAGGAAAACCTAGACCTGCACCCTCGGGACCTCTAACAACGACCTCATTCGGTGAATGTTCTCCTCCGCGACTTCGGGCCTTCTTGTAGTCGTGGACACATGTCACCGCACCATCCACGTCGACACGGTACGCAACCTGCATCTTCCCAGTGATCAGATCAGGGTGATGAGGTGGATCTCCACCTAGTAAGACCGGTTTGCTTAAGCGTCTGCACTCAACATCTGCATATTTGCGCCATGATCACAGCCTGGAAGGCGAAGATGAACAGTAATGAACGAACACGAATTGAGAGCTTGGTCGATTAAGTTATGGATTCTATTTACTTACACGTCCGCAGATCAGGGTAAATTGCCATCATCGTTCCAGCGGATTAAGTGTCTCGGTGACCGACGTCGACTCCCCGAACTACAGCTTCGATAACCCAATCCCCGCACAGGCCATCACCCCACCCCCTTCGGACAAACGCGTGAGGATCGGGTAGTACTTTGGCTGTGAGTTACGTTGGCAGGAGGGTAGTAATCGTGCTAGCCTACATAGCTAGATACGACCGATACGTTCTCAATAGCAGCGACGATCAGACATGAAACAGTCTGCACATGGAAGCTCGAGCGCCGGCCAGATACGGTTACCTTCGCAAGGAGGCTTTGATATAATAATATGCGGAAGTGAAGACGTATGATATGTAATGCGTGTGATGGTTTTCTCCAGCGAACCAATGATTTTCAAACACCGACAGTACTCGGTCATGATGTTCTCTGACGGTGATGCATTGATGCTCCGCTCATAGATCTCATTCATGAATCACTAATCCATGCGGAGAAATTGAACTTAGCCTGAGCCCGCTGTCCGGGGGCAAGTCAATATCGCTATCTACGGCGCAGCCGCACTGCCCATACCAAGTTGAAGTCACTCTACCTAAACCAGACTAGGTGTGTGCCATACTTGGTGTGACTAAGTAGTAAATGGGACTTCTCAACTAACGCTGTGTTTGTAAATCTAGTGTAGTGCGGTAAGAGACAGCAAGGGCTTCGGTTTGGCTCTCGGGGATTCCTTCTCTAGAGAGCTATCATTAGCATTGCGCCAAGTCCGGCCGGTTTCTACTGGATATAATGATGGCTATTTTGAAATTACCTCAAGGCATGAACGTTTGAACCTTGAAGCTCTGGAGGTCCAGGTGAAACGGGTTTTTGCTTGCGATTATGCTGATTGCGGTGCTTTTAGATGGTCATATATTCCAATGTAAGAAAATCCTTTCCTGTATATCACAATATCTTCTTCTCACCCGTTCTCTTATCGCCTAAGAACACTAAGAACCCTTTTCATCTCACGAGGCCCTGAACGTTAACAATGCACAGGATCAGTTGGACTCCATCAGTGATTTGTTTCCTTTCTCGTTTCTCCTATGCAATGTGCCAATGATGCCATCGGCATGTCAACGGCATCAATATGCATCAATGCTTGGCGGGTCATGCTCATAAGGTAGACAGGACAGCTTCTCGATAGTTCTCGATGCCCACGACCATGATGACGAGCAACTCTACCAGCACACCGTTTTATCTTGTTCAAGATTATGATATGCGCACGCTGTTTGCATTCCAGAGTGCTCATTATCTAGAAATAGCATGCTTCACACTTCTGGTTTACGATCTACTGACTACATTCGGAGAAGAGGTGTGTGGCGGCTCATAGCGTTGTCAAGACTTCCCTCCATCATGTTTGCATATCAGGTTGAATACTTCTGGTCGGGTCCATGGAGCATATCGCGTGTTTTGTTTTTCTTGGTGGGCGCTGTATTTTCTCTCTGAAGCGAGCCCTAATCTGACAAAGTTGCTTTAGAACCGATATCTTCCATTTATCGCCATGATGTAGGTCCAATCGGCTACCGCTCAGGGTTTGTTCTGACATTTACCTCCGTCCTGCACATCCAAGACCAACAAGTGCTGGTGAGTATTGTGATTCTTGGCTTCAATTGTTGAAACGATCGAATGTCTTAGCGCTGTTTGGGGACAATATACCAGCTCAGGTTTGGTAGTTCGTTTTCTACTATTGAATGCGCTCATTAAGTTATACGCAATCAAATGATTCTTAGTCGTAAGGCTGAATTTATCTTCGTCAATAGCACATATGAACTAATCATTGTCTAAGGTGTACTCATTTGATTCGCGCTGCATTTGAGCTTTCTATCATCGTAATCTGCGTCAACCAAGGTCCCAGTGATCTCATATAAGTTACCGTAGATTGGCTAAACATCACAATAACAGGAATTCTCTTCCTCCGTGTGTGGTACATGTACTCTCATAGTGCCATTGCACGAGTGATTGCATGCTTCAGCTACGTAGGATGCGCTTTATCATCCCTCATAATGATGGGCGTCAGTCTCCCGTTCCTCAAGTCATCCACGGAGTCTCTGCAGTTTCAGCGGACGATATCAACCATTCCAGGGTGTTCTGCGCCTCCCCCATCAATGATATGGATGGTTTTCGTTCCAAGTACCATCATCCACACAATTTTGTTTGGATTCACGATCGCACGAGTCGCAAAGATCTCTCATGACTTGCGGATGGATCAGTTGATGCAGCGTCTGTTACGAGAGTGAGTCCCATTCTGTGAGTAGTATCCTCAGCATACTCACCAACTATTCAGTGGTGGCCTTGTCTTCTTCGTTTCGATGGGTGAATGATGAGCATTTCATCCACCCATCAGTATGCTAATTAGTACACAGTCTCAGCCACATTTTCCGTAGTCGGTGCTCGTTTAACTGCAGATCCTGTCGTATGTTAACCATCTTTCTCTTCGCTCGCGTAGCGCCTAATACTCAGAGCTTACAGATCAACGGGCCAGCAACTTGGTCAAAGTGAATTTTTTCCACTCTCGTGTTTCATCAAAGTTTGCTGAACAGGATGATCATTTAGCTCACAGTTAGCGATCAACGCAGTTGCAGTGTCTCGGCTTATGCTCAGCATACGCTCCCTCGCTGCGAAGTTGAAAATTAGTCAAAATTGGTTATTCAACCCGTCTGAGCTCAGTAGGGTAAGGTGGAGGGCTGTCTCTGGTGATTATGGCCGCAGCATCGTAGTCGAGATGGACTCGCATGAACCAGTAGTATGATGTTGGTTGTGACATAAGTAGTGTACTTGTGACTACCCTTGGCAATATAGATTAAATATCACTTCTAATGATGCAAGTAAGGAACATGGTCAAATAATCAGGAATACTAGCAGGGAGTAATCCAGTCCCTACACATGCAGCATGCTTGAAAACTGGAGGAATGTATTGAAATTCCCGGAAAGGAAATTTGCTTACGTGCCAAAATGCTCATTGGTCGAGGGAGGGCCTTGATATTACACTTAGCAAAAACACCAATTGGTATTTATGGTGCACGTAGCAGCTGAGCTATTTCTGTAGCACCCCCAAATTGCACCTTGAATCAGACATGCCACCTATCCCAACAACGCTAGATGCTGAAGCTCTCTCTCTAATCGAGTCCATAGAACGGCGCCATAATGACCTTTCAACTTTTCAGATTCCTCGCCTGAGAGCCTGCACCGGTCCTTTGGCCACGCAACAAGCATGGGCGGTGGAGGTAAGGGAGGACATCGAAGGACTTGCAAAGCAGATCGAGGTTTGTCAGTTCGCGCATTAGGATTCAACCCACATTCACCACTTGTAGGAACTGGATGTCTTGGTTGATGACCACAGGACTGAACGGGCAAGGAGAGAGCTGAGGAGAAGAGCTGAGGTTTTTCGTGATTCATTAGTCAAGTATGTAGCCATTTGACCGTCCAGCATTGTCTCCGGCCTCTGACAGCTCTCTCTCTCGATGTCAGTCTACGCAAAGACTCTCGAGCAGCGTTGCTAGCATCAAAATATGCAATTGACTCCCAAAGTCGGTCACAGCGAGAGGAGTTGCTGAGGTCCCCTGCCATGAGAGAGAAAAGTACAAGCTCCTCGAGTGAGAAAGTCACGTTCGTGCGCGGCATGCATTCGTACCCTCCGATACGGCTGACCCGTGAACTATAGCGAAGACGCACTCATGAAAGCCAACCATGATGTCACAGAAGCACTACAACGAACAACTGGGCTCATGCAGAAAGAGCTCGAGCGCAGTGTCTTATCAAGCCAATTACTAGGCATGTTCCTCATGCTACCATTTTTCTCTAATACCTACCGTCTGTTTCATACAGAATCATCTACTGCAACTCTCCAATCCGCGTCCAAGACGCACGACACGCTCGATCTCATCCTCGGCACCTCCAAACAACTTATTACCGCACTCGAAAAGACAGACTGGCTTGACCGCATCCTTATTATTTCTGGCCTCGTGTTTTTCAGCCTCGTGGTCCTCTTCATCCTGAAGCAACGCATCATCGACCGTGGGATACGCATCGCCTTTTTCTGGACGAGATTATTACCAAGTTCCGGCTCGAGTACGCGCGCGGTGGTGGAGAAGGCCGGGGAGGTCGTAACGACTGCGTCGGCCGTGCTGGAGTCGTCGATAGGTGGTCATGGATCCCCCAGTTTTACAATATCGGCTACGGAGCCATGGACTACTGGACAACATAGCGGCTCAGGAGGCGTACATGTTGAATTATGATAATTTTGACGATTCCGTCGATAGACTCACAGTGGATGCACGGACTGAAATACTGAATTGCAGAGTGAATACTACAAGTGTGTGACAGGATCATGAACTACGACAAGCCTGAGATAGTACCCTTACCAATATCAATCAAACACCGCCAGATCTCATGACACAAGTATGATCATTGGCGACAACATGGTCAAAAAACAACCAGGAACACTCGCAGGGAGCAATAGTGATGTCCCTACAATGGCCGTGCAGTCAGGGAACAAAGAGGGCGCCATGCTGCCGTGACTACGAGCTCGTTCCACGACAAATTCGTGCGAGGCGACCGTGAATCCGAGTCCGCGACGTTGTCACTAACCTAGGGCCAGAGGCGTAGAACCCATAGGCAAAGTTGAGCTAGTACTTCGGGCGCTCTGTGCTGCTCTCTCCAGCCTCTGGCAATACAGGTGCACGCATGCCAGAGAGGTATCATTGCGATTGGTTTTGTTTTCTGTAGCCAAGTCCATTTCGTGTGGCACTCTTTATTCATTCGCATCGAGACTCGAAACTTACTTCTCATTATCAGGCATGGGACCACACGCCTTTAAAGTTTATACTAGCACACGGTTCTGAGATCTCCGGGGGAGGATGCCATCTGCGCTCCGTCGCTACTCGATGTCGAACCTCGTCTGAACGGTGCTGGTGATGTCTGGTCAGTGGTCATTGAAAGAACTTGTCGAAGAATGCATGAGCTTTGGCACAAGCGTTGCATGGCAAGTGACAAGCACGGCGAGGCTGTACGTTATGATATTTGTCATCGCGCGGCAATATTAATCGCGTAGGTCATTTGTAGGCCATCATTCGAATTTCGAGTTATCCATAAAGTTTTCAACTGTTCACGGTATTTAGTCACGGTCAAGGACTCAACCTAGGCAGTCTCTTCAAGATGTATGATGCACGTCGTGTCCTTCACAAACTACTGGCCATACTTCGAACAATGGCCATTAAACTTTCTAGACAGTTTTCGTACCCATATTACATTCTGCAGCGTATCCTTAGCACTTGGACTTCCAGGGCCGGTGTGTGCTCAAGTGCTGCAAATGAAAATGCTAGTAGTCGCCATGAACGCCACGAACAACGTGGCAATGAGCCTGATGCTTCACCCGTAGCCATCCTCCCAAGCCTCGACTTCCCCTCCGAGTCTGGACATTCGGTTAGCCAGCACTCGGAACACACTCGCACAGGGAGCTCTCTTCCTGAAGACGTCGAGTCTAACCATGTGTCTGTGTCCATTGTCACCTCGCTGCGGGACAGTGCCCCTCTAATCCTGAAGCCAATGACCGCGAGTGACGTCCGTCGGTATAGCAAAAAGTCTCAAATGTAGGTCTTGAATCCAATACTGGCTCAATTTGATCTTATATGGAACCTCTCAAGTCAGAGGACAGATACAGCCTTCATGATTCCAGCAGGCCAGAAAGATTTTTTGATGTACGTACGTCAACTCATCCTGATTTATCTTTCTCAACGATCCAAACCCACTACCGGTAGTCCGGACAAGATTGATGCAGGCGATCTGATCTGGGATTGTCAAATCCATCCGCATGGCACATTATACTTCTCCAGTGAACAAGTTAGTTTGTCTCCAACATTTTTGCGCACCTAATAATCACTTGCTCAGGTGACGTGGAGAGACCCAGAAATGGAGACAACCATGGTTCAAATCACCGTGTTCACAGATGCCGACGTACGCAAGCAGTCGAATTCCGATGTCATTGCTTCCTGTGTAAGAACACTCTTGGACCAGGCACAGATCGCAGGTCACCTTGAAGACACCCTCACGGAGCTCACCGTTGATTTGTCTACAAACACTCGCGGGGAGCTTGAATGCATGTACTATTTTGTCGCACCTGATCGGCGGGCTCTGTTTTGGGAAAACGATTTTGAGGCGAGGAACTTGTTTGGTGAGGTCAAAGGTGTTACGAACGGTCACATCAGTGCGTTTATATTCTGTTCTGGTAATGCTGTGTTTCACTATTGCATAGAATATGCCATGGAGGCAGAGTATTGGTGAGCTGGCGAAGTCAAGGTGATGACTCACTTGCACTACAATTGACCAGCTCTAAATTCCTATTTCTTTGGATCAGACACTCTTCCCACTAACGGGGCTCAGGATGCACCGGGAGCTGTATCCGAACGATTGCAAGATAACCCCTGAACTTCATCGCGAACTGCAGGCAATGATTCTCCATGCTTATACCGGTGTGTTTCTTGCGATGTGTCAACCGTATCTGCTCATCGCTTGGTCCCAGATACCATCTTTTCTGAAACGTCATTGGCGCCTTTTGACACAGACGAACTCCAGCGAGCCCTGAACATCGTAGATTATTTGAATGGTTGATTTTATTCATCATCTTGGTTGGGCAGGTTTACTGATCCCATTCGAGGCATCGTCAACAAACCTGATTCAATCATAAACGACCAATACATATGGGCATATGGTGAGAACATTGCTTTCTTAACGTCTCATTAAAACTATCAAAACTTCATAGCTCGCTTAATGCGAATGTTCAGTATGTGGTCTTGCGCTCGCCTTCATCCAGATACAGCTGACCTTTCAACCAGCCAGGGCCAGGTTTTCTAATTTTTACGGTGAAATAGGTGCCAGGCTAGGTACCGATCATACTGTTTATGCCGAAGACAACTATTCCGATAGAAGACCGATAGTCAAGCTTTTCAACCTCGTCCTGTTTGGCTCTCCGTCCAGTCATGTCAGAAAGATTGATAGCGTCTGGGTTGACCAATCTGTAAACCGACCGCGCTGGAAAATGTTTATGAATGGATTGAGGAACGAGTGGAGTGGACTAGCAATCTATGTGAGTTGTTGATGCTAAAGACCGCATTTACTTTCCACTGAAAATGGAAAGTCAACTGTCATGTTAGCTGTGGACATTAGTTTCCTCGCGGTACCGGCGATCGGTCAACGACCTTCTGCACAAATCGCGTTATACATCTCGTCCCTCTGGTCTGTGGCTTCACTGGTAGTTTCTGCTCTCCTGGCGCAAAGCAGCGGGCACCAAGACAGTATAGATCGAGCGGTATGTCAGACTTTCTGCGGACTTCCACTTCACGTCTTTGTCGCACGACTGACTTGGGCTGATCAAGACTGCATTCATGACGCGCATGACGCGATCGCTTCATGGCAAAGAAAACCTTGCCATCATCTTCAGCTTACCGTACGCACTCGTCATTTGGGGGTGAGCACCTTCCTCGCACGATGTTTTTCAAAGTGATGAACTTGTATTGCGTAGGATGGTTTTCTTCTTCTTGGCGCTCTCGCTCGTGATCTTCCTTTCTGCTGATGTCACGACATGGTGCACTGCAGGGCCAGCGTGGTTGCTCGTCATTGGGTTTATTGGCTGGCCAGTGTGGGCTGCCAGGGGCCCACAGATTGGACGACCGACATCCTCACTGTGGATTCGTAGGAAACTTGGAACCTAAGAAACGGATGGAAAGTCGCTGCTATATTGAGCCTTTATATGATATGCGGCAAGCAGTGTATTCTCGTCAGTAAGAATCTTATGATATATTACATGATGGCATCAGTGAGACTATAAATACCAGTTTACAGAACAGGTCACAACTGGAGTCACGGATGCAGCTTAAGGGCTAGTAAATGTTAACATGATATGTGAAATGATGGAGATAATGGTGTCCTCTAGACATATGCCATTCCATTCCTCTGGGGTAGGATTTGACACCCTTAGTTGATCGGGTGTGCAAGGATCATGACAGATCCTGCATGAGCACAGTGCTGAAGTGTTGTTGCCAATGGCATTGCACCAGCAATAAACAGAGACCCGGGGATGGAATATGTCTGTAGGTCCCTTGCCTTCGCTATCTCGCCTTCCATTTCACCTTCATCACGGCTAGAACTCATGCTTGATACGTTGTCCGTATTAGTAGAACTAGTAGAGCTTCTTCGAGTGGAAGCCATCGAGGCTAAAGGTATAGCATGAACTGCTGTTAGTCCGTTGTCCTTCCTGTCGTGGGTGTGCCGTTAGCTCGGTTCGCGAATTCGGAAGTACTTTGACCAACTTGATCATACTCTGCGATCTCGTGCACATCCTCGCCGGAGTTTGTTCACCCTTCTGCAGTTGTTGAGTTGGTATACCGATGAATCGCGGACATTTACACGGGCACCCCAGCTGTATGGTAGAATCGCTTCGCTATCGGTCCATTCACTTGAAACAGTTGTTGTTCACTCACTGTAGTACAGCGTTTACGGTCGGGCCTTTGGCCGGCTTGCAAGCATTTTGCACATTTCAAGGCTGTGCATGGCGGCTTTTGTTGATTGGAAAACTTCTTGACGGCGGTGGTCTGGGCTAGTTTATTTGTGCGTGCGCGATACATATCAACGAGACTCCTTACTTTTGTTCTGCACATCCAGATGGTGGTAGAAGACCTAGTACTCAGGCAGTGGTGCCCAAGTAGGTTTGCGAGTCACCGTCTGCAGGACACCATGAAGCTAGACCACGTGCACTTACTTTGGTGCCTTAATAAGATTGGAAGTGCATCGTATTACTCCAAATATCTATTGGCTAACTACCAGTTCTCCACGAGCAATCTCTGCTGCTACTGCGCCCAAAAATAGCCCAGGAAATAAGGATGATCCTTGAAAAGCGGCATATTCCATCTAGTCTCCCCTAGCCAGACCATATAGAAGGAAGACAGTCGTTCCTTCTTGATTATGTATTCCATCGGATGATTAATAGTGGTGTCTTCTAACGCATTGTGTACTTTGTACATCAAGCATCCAGATTCCACATGCCCAAGCATTCTCCCAGTCTTTGGCTCAAGTTTGGGAGAAGGCCTGAGCGTGTGGATTATGAAGTGACGAGGGGCTTTATGATATGACTGACGGAGCCTTACTTCCTGTATGTTTTACGGAATATTTAGACAAAACTTTGTTGCTAATATTCAACATACAGATGCTGGATTAGGGGCTGGGCGACATCCGGCGTGCTTATTATACACAGATAGAGCATTAGGTGCGGCCGTCTGAGCTTTAAGAAAGTGAGAGGGACAATGCGCCGAAGAACAGTGAGTCGAGGAGAGCCAACAAACCCTTAGGCTTCCTGACTTCTCTCCTGCGGCTCCCTTGCTCCTCCCCAGGCACCGGCCGTCAAACAAATAAGTTTTCCGAGATCTTTTGCTGAGATCGCTTATGCTCGTCCCGTGTCTCTGCGGCCCAACTTATTTCTGATGCAAAATCATAGTACCACTGCTTGAAGCTCTCAATAAACTCCATGACAATGGTTGTCGGAAGTTCTCCTTGTTCAGCTGCCTTTTGAGCTTACATCAGGCCTCCTCTGTATACTGTTGACCAGCCCACGTGCAGCCGCGTGGCTGTCGCAGAGCACCAACGTATTTGCCTGTTACCCTGATAGGAGTTTTCCATTGGTTGCCTATGTGTGTGGGTTCGACATACTGCGAAGTGAGGCCAACCCTCCTCAAATTACGGTTTTGTAGCTAGTTCTTCCATCTGCAAAGTAATGTCAACACCGAAATGCACGAAAACGGTGCATCAACTCACATCTTCACAGTCCGATCGCGGCCCCCGCTGACAACTTTATCAGCAACAAAATCCACGCAGTAGACCTCGTCTGTATGACCAGAAAGATCCGACTTAATTTTGTACGTTTTAAGGTCCCAAATCTGATGTAATGGCACGTCCATCAAACGAATATCTCGCTCGCGTGCATGTCGAACTTACTTTGACAGTTGCATCCTTGCTGGCGCTTACCAACATTCGCGAATCTGCACTCCACGCAAGTCGGTAAACGGGGCCAACATGTCCGCGCAGTGTGGCTACAAACTTGCCCAGCTGCCCAGCACCTGCGAGGTGACGGAAAAAATCGAATCAAGTTGCCATCAGACATGCGACAGCCATCTAACGTACCTGAGCAATCCCATAGTCGCACTGCACTATCCCATCCAGCACTAGCTGCCCACCGACCATCAGGGGAGAAAGCGACGTGAGATACTTGCCGTTGGTGACCAGTCAAGCGGGTCAAGGGCTTAGTCTTACCCCCTCCAGGTTCTGCGTTCGACGATGCAAATAAAGACCAAAGGAAGAGTGTGTGGTCATCTGAACCTGAGATCAGTAGCTCTGGCGTTCGTGACACCAGTGCAGTGTATCTTTTGAGAGCAAGTGCTTGGGCTGATGTTTTGTATTAATTAAGAATCTAACGGAAGATAACTCGCACAGTTGAGAATTCACCTTCCTCGTCCGACGATGGACGTTTTCCGGTGTGATCGAATGGCCCAGTACGAAGTACAAAATCCGTATTGAGAGCAAGAGTGGTTACCCAATGTGCATGATCTTTTAGAATATGAAGTTGTTTTCCCTGAAAAAATAGCATTAAGTAGTTGAGCGGTGAAGATGGGATGATATGCCTACCCCTCGTGCATCCCATACTCTGACTGTGCGGTCACTACTGGCCGTATAGAGTACTCCATGACCATTCAAACCACCGCCTCCCCATTTGACAACGTTTACGCTGGCAGTGTGACCCCCAAGTGCGTATTCTAGTTTTCGTGTGGCCGTCGACCATACTCGCACAGTTCCATCCTTGGACGAGGATGCCAACCGTGGGGTAGATGGGTTTCTGGTAGGTCAGATGTAAATAACGTTGAAAGATACCATAGACAATAACGCACAAATGTAGGGGTTCCCATGCCAAGGACGCCACCCATTTTGAATGACCCTTCATTGCATCGCCCAACGGTTTTCCAGTCTTAGGATCCCATAGCCTTACATGGCCATCGTGACCACCACTTGCCAGTTTGCGTTCTAGTGGATCCCATTCCACGCACAGTACCCACCCAGTGTGACCGGTCAACGTGTGCGACGGTGTTTCAGTATAAAGATCCCACAAGCGCACATGCGTGTCACCTGAACCAGTCGCAAGTAGATTCCCAGTAGGGGAGAATGAGGCGCATAATATCGGTGAGGAATGTCCTGATTCCACAATTACATTAACGATTATTGATGCGACTCAATGGGCAATCAACAGACCTTGAAGTGTAGCAGAACATCGAGTAGCTGGACGAACTTTGAATACAGACTGTGGAGCGCAGCGTACTACCAGGACATCTTCTTCTGAGAATGCATGAGATGCGTGTGCGAGAACATCCACTTCTATTGATTTAGATATCACGATTCGCGTTGGAGCATTTGGTTTGGTCGCCTCCTCGGGTAGAGCAACATGAAAGGCAAACGGTACATGCTCATCATCGTCCTGGATCACCAAAAAAAAATTAGTCAACTGAAGACAGAGTGCAAGTGTCTAACCTTTGTGCGTAACTGATTGACGAGTACTTCAAGGCCTTCGCGCGCAATGTTCGCTGGGAGGTTCACAGCAGGTGCTATTGGTGTACCGTCATGCTCATTCACAAATTGAACCACGACATTGGGCGATGCTTTCAGAGGCTCAGGCTCAGGCTCTGCGACACCGTGATATAGTTTTGGTCTTTTCGGAGGAGGAAGAAGTGTCGCCATTATTTTATCAAACTACAGTCAGACGGTCTAGTGTACGAAAATTTGGGTTAGATCAATCGCGGGAATATCTCTCCTGGTAAGTATGAGTTTATTATGTAAGTTTCAACCTAAAATATAGTTTACCCCTGAGACGCGTGGTTGCTTAAATCCTAGTGGCCAGCGTCGGTAACGTAAGTACTTGTTCAATATCAATGGCAGTAACAAAAATCATCTTCCTGGATATTCCAACCGTTCTTCCAGTGCCTACTTCACCAAACACATGGAAAGTCAGGTCAGTTGTGACAGTAGTCTCTCAGTACTGCTTCATCTTTAGCACTTCCCACAGACTCACGCTCAACTACAAAGAACTCACCTACGGGACAAAATGGGTCGAAACGGCTGACATTGAATCCGTATGCAAATCGCTCGGAATACCACCTACAATTGTGCTTCAAGACGGGACACCAAGATACACACTCCCTGCACTAATTGATAACACCTTCACCCCTCCTGCCTTCCTCTCAGACTCGACTCCCATAATCGAGTACTTAGAGCGCACATATCCAGACCCCGATTCTTCCCGTGCACTCTGTCCGCCCGCCAGCCGCGCCCTCCATGCCCTCTTCGAGTATCACGTTGCTCAGTCCATTACAACACAGTTGCTACCTGTCATGGTCATGCACATGTACAACAAGAAGACCCCACGGGATCGCATCCACTTCCGTCAGCGTACCGAAGGGGCATTTGGGAAGAAACTCGAAGATATAGAGCTCAAGGGCAAAGATCGCGAGGAACACTGGAAGAAAATTGAACACGCCTTTGACATGCTTGCAGCATCCATGCGGACAAGAAGTGGCTCAGGTGAATTATTCACGGGATCGAATCTATCTTTGGCAGACTGTACATTGGGAGGTCTTTTGCTGGCTTTGCGCTACGATAGCCCGGACGAAGCTTGGATCAGAGTATCATCTTGGAGCAATGGGAAATGGACACGTTACATGGCTGCATTGTCGAAATGGATAGCTGTAGAGTAACTACTTAGATTATCCATACCTAACGTTCCTTAGTTCTCTTTCCGTTATAAGTCTGCTGCGCGGTTCAACACCTGTACATAGAGTCCAAATGAGAAAAATGAAACTCGCGAGAGATGAGAGTTGAACATATGAATTGATAGACATTGGGCAGCATTGAGCCTGATATTCTGAGTCAAAACGGGGTCTTCCCGTTTCTTCTTTGCTATAGGTTAATTCCGATGCTGTACGAGACTTGCATGCCGTCTTATATACGAAAAACGAACGAATAGGAAATGAGTGGAATGTGCAAGTGAGAGGCAAGATATAAATGGAGTGGCAATGACTGTAAGTGCTGTGCTAATGCTCGTGCCCTACACGAGCTGAAACGGAGTGGCGTAGTGAGGTGATGAAGATATAGTTTAAAGAATTTTAAATGTCTCTGAGTCCTAGCGACGCACCGAGTGGAAGAGGAGAAGCTCTTACAGCAGCAACGTGTGCCACAATGTTAATGTTTTCGATGGTGGTCGGCCTTAGAGAAGTTATGGCCCTTACACAATGTGCCACACTGGGTGCACACCAAATAATATTAGTTGATGGTTAAGTCGTAAGCGGACCTGCAGATGATACACATTCAGCCAATTCAGAGTGCCGATCCAAGTATCACTTACGTAGTGAATTCCGCTGTTCCGGACGTAGCTTCTGTTCCCGCCTGAGCAGTGGTGAGGTACTGTGACGAGCTCATTCCCTCGTTATCAATCAGGTACTAGAAACGAAAAAAAAAACACTGTTCACACGTGTTCACGACCACATAACGGCTGGCGAGACTTACCGAAAGGAATAGGTAAATGTCGCCCTCGAACGATTCGGCTGTACCACTAGTCAGGAGAAAGGAGTAAACCTGGTTGGATCCGTTGGATCCAGAGTACAAGTTCCTAAAAATTCATTAATATGGCGCAGATAATTGTGCAGATATAAATCAGCACCAGGTGTAACCTTCCAACGAGATGTTGGTCACGATAGGGACAGCTTGGCCCTGGGCATTGTACTGCGCAGAGATTGGTCCAGAGTTGACGTTTGCAAGCCAGATCATGATTTCGTTTACATTTGAGCCACCAGCTGTGTCAGATGTGAACAAGTCATAGGCGACGTCAGCTACGACCGCTCCGGTGTTCGACTGAGACCACCGCCAAGTAGACTATAATGCCAGAAAAATTAGCCTCGTCCAGTCTGCGGTTTCGACGAACTCACAGGCATGCTGGAAATAGCACTCAGCTGTTGATTGATCCCGGTATTAAGCTGGATATCGGCAAAGCTCTTGACCTGCTTTCCGCCAGTCCAAGTCCAGTTCGTCGCCCAGGCAATAGTACTGCCTTCCATCGACGTAATCTGAGAGGTTTGGGAGCCAAAGGCAGCATCATGCTCGCCCCAAAGATTATTAAGCAGTGAGTACTGTCCCACATTGACAGAATCGTATTGCCCGCTAATCGGTGCGGTGTCGACGGCTCTCACATGATGCCTGTGCATGTGGGGCATGCTGGAGACGAGAGGCACACATAAGAGGAGCAGAGAGAGAGAGAACATGGCGATGAAGATTGAAGCGAGAGAATGCAGGTCACACATTTTGTACGCTGTTCGATGCCCGAATGTCACCAAATGATTGGCGATGGTTTCCCCGCCATGGCCCATTCGGCGATACATATTGACATGATCGAACACGCGTTTCAAGGGTCACATTTTGTTTGATACTCCAGTAGTTATGCTGCCAGAAGCGAGGAGCGAATGTCGTCTGAGTGCCCCACAATGAAAGGGTGTTTATATGGCTAGACATTCAATACAGAATGCAGATCTTTAAATTTCAAGCTAGTAATTGTGCTAGGTTGAAGGGAGCTTACCCTTGTAGATATGAGGGTGACTGCCACCACCCACCACGGTAGTTCAGATATTCCCTGATGTTTAATCACTAAGTTAATGTGCTTGCCTACCGTTCCCTAGTAGCAACCAGCATCTTGCTGACGCAACTGTCCACAAGTACTCGATCGAGCTACATGGTGAATATATTTTAGGTGTGTAACGCACCGCTGTTGCGGACTTCCTGCCTGCTGTTGAGATAAGCCGCGGGAATACCTAGCTGGGACACCGGAATTTTAGGTTGACAACAGATGTCCATCGCTGGCGTTCGGAAGCCTTAAAATGGTTGTGACAGATATATCGATCGACGTTCAACAGTCACGAAATTTCGTTTCCACGCCAGCTTATTTAATACTCACGTTCCTGTTCCGGGGGGGGAGGGCTTCAAAGTCTCGGAGTCATCACATCTCCTCCCAGAACCTACGGTCACCCACCATTGTATCAAGAGAGACGGACGACATACTAGGGCTGATCGATATCACGCGGCGGCGAGACTCAATAGAACCGTAGCTGGTCAATCATATTGTGTGCCGGTCACTGGCCAGTTCACGTGTTTTCCGTCAACGCAATGAGCTCGACTTGGTTTGCTCTGCAGAGTAAGGAACACGTGCGACTGGAAAGAAAAAGCCGGGACGAAGGTCACTATCCAGCTACCAGTTGTAACTGTTCCGAAACTAAATCATACATACCGAATTATCGCCCCACTCACCTAGTACAGTCATACTGGTCCCACATTTGTTCTAGGGAGCGAAGATGATGTTCTTCAGCTACCGGTCCCAACCTGAAGCTCAAACCATACTATTCCATCAGGCCAATTGTTTGATAATAACAAGGTTGGATTTCTGAAATATCAAGCAGACTGACTCCTGAGGCATGCTAATTTTTATGCTTTCAGCTTAGCATCAATAGCACAGACGCTCAATTAGACTTACAGAAGTCACGGAATCCCAATGGAATTTTTAAGGTAACACGGATGGCCTGAGCATACAAACTTGTTTGTGAGAACAACAGTGCCCAGTCTCAATATACCGACGACGCGCGCCGCGCAAATTTGATCCTGACGACTCGCATTACATGGCTTACGACAGTTCTTGGACAAGAAAGCCGCGCGCCACGCAAACCACGGAATACATCAACAAAAAATGTACGGATCTAAAGACATCGATAACAGACATAGCGTTTGGCAACCGCGAAGCCCTTGGGTTACCCGCGAAATCGGTAAGCTGCATTCAGTCATGCACAGCTGGGTCTCAATGTATCATTAGGTTTCCGTCGCCCTGTTGGCCTCTACTTCAATCAATGATGAAATAGGAATTCTTTATGCGTTAGACCGATAGTGTCACCGCTGCGGTCTGCTACGGCGAATGTGGATCAATCTTTACACCGGTAGATTCGCGTGACTGAGAGCGCCTTGCCAGGTGCTGTACAAGTGTCTGTGTGATGGACGGTAAATTTTATCCTCCTGCAGTCAATGTTATTTTTGCAGTGCCTTCATATATATGAATGTCTAGAAGCACCAGCCTTCCTGCGCAGCAGAAGTCCACTTCAGGCACTGCCGAGTGGAGGGTATGCAGTATACCGTGGTTGCCGGTGAGTTTTGAAGCTATAGTTGACGGAGGACTCGGTGGCAGTGCATACCGGAAACGACATACGCACTCCCGACCGGGATTCTGCACAGCATGTGCTCGCAAGGCAATGCTTTGTATTTCATTGTGAAAGTCCAATGGTATGCTGTGAGTTGTAAATCTGCTGCGGACAATCACTTGTCATAGACCAGAAACATTATATTGTATGACCACAATCACTGTCAAGTGGTTTCAGTTAGCGCCAGCGAGGTATTTTTATCCCTCTCAAAATACTGATTTTCTCAATTCTCCTTTGAACATAGATCAATGCCAATACCCGTTGTTGGGATGCTCTAAAGATCATGTTCGTCTTTGATGCGACGCTTTGATCGGTGGTACCTGAACGAGTGCATGCATCGCGCGCCTAGTGATATAGCTCTGCAGAAAGGCTGTGCGGTTTTACTGGCGTTCATTGACTAATTCGCGTTACGCGCCAATCAGCTGATTGGCTGTGAGATCATTGAATTGAACTCTTCTAATGGCCCCTATAGGTCCCACTGGGCCACATTACACCCACTTGCTGATCGGCTGATCGGTGACCTCTCATACCCCACATAATATAAGTATAGGACTACCAGCCACGGCGCCGAGCAGCGCTCCATCCACTTACCTTGCCAAACATGCCTACCGTGGACAATGGCGGGAGTCACACCCTGCACACCGGCAAGAGTCGCAAAAAGCTCTCACAGCGACTCTACCGTTCAACCGAGGCGGAAGATTTTGAACAACTGCGACAGCTCATCCAAGAAATAACTAAAGAAAGCCCCCCCACAAGACACGACGTTCTGATAAAGGGTTTGTAGGTTTAAAAAACTCGAGATTGAAGAATTTGCTGACTTGAGTGTAGCTATTGGGATCATTAGGCAGCTTGATAGAGAGTACCGCTCTCTTCTCACAGAACACACTGCGGCTTTGACATCTACTTGTCCCGCTGGTTCCTCCACGCAACACTCTGCTTTCTATCCTGCTGGTGAGTTTTTCACCTACCACATATCAAAAGATGTTGCTGATGACCAGTCCAGTATCACAGATTCCAGCTGAAAGTTGGTTAGTGAACCATGGAGTACAAACGATGCCGATGCATCCACATTTTCCGTCTTTTGAATCGTCAAATAACATCGCATACGGCACATATGATAGACAAAATATGGACGCTGCACATAATTACTACATTTTACCTACCAATCATTTCACGGACAGCCAGTCATCCGATGTCACTAACTTTCCGTACAGTATCTAGTAGATCTAGTAGACAAAATATACACTCTGCGGCGCACTGGAAGATGAATTCAATAACCCGCGGCTCGGTGGCAATTACTATTATTATACAATGTGCGACCATGAACTTCATTTTCAAGTAATTCTAGTCTCGCATCAGACGTTCTAGGAACACCGGAAGCATCCGCAAGGGCGCCAAGTTGCGCCACAGTTCCGTGCGAACGTCTGATTTCAACAGTAACTGACTATACTCATTTTCTTGCCTTGGCAGTCACCCATCTTCCTCATTTCCCTCTTACCTGCGCAACATATGCCGTAACTTGGAAGAGAGGGGCGATCTACTAGTCACAGGAATGGACGGCTGTAGTATAGAGCGGCTTATCGATCGATAGCAAGCGTTTCTTAGCTCCCTTTCAATTATAGGTCTGCTACAGCGGTTCAACGTTCAACGTCAACAACTGTACGAGCTCGAATGGGAAGAATGAAAGTCATGAGAGATCGGAATTAAGCGTTGAACGTTCTGAACGTTAAATATTGATAGCTGATAGTCGATAATGATGGTGATGATCTATAGACTTCGGGCCTGGTACTCTGGGGTTCATTGTACGTTGTTTGTATGTCATCTATGACATTCACGGAAAACGGTCATCAAGCGAACGAAGAGAATGGGTAAACAAAGGGCGATCGGATGCTGTACGACACAAGTAGATATATGTAGATGCCGTCTTGTATACCGAAATCGGCTTTCAAAAGGTTAGGAAACGAGTGTGATGCCTAAGTGAACGGTAAGTCAAAAGGAGTGGCGATGTCTACAAGGCCAAGTACTGTGCTAGTGCTCGTGCACGAGGTGAGACAGTAGGGTGGGATTGATAAAATTAGAAGAACAAAAAGGTGTCTCCGATGACGCACCAATTGTGAGAGGACAAGTTCTTACACTAGCGATACATATCAGTGTTTTCGATGGCGGTCAGGATGTAGAGGAATAATATCCTTGCACCATGTACTTTGAAACCCGTACAATGGGCACATCAAATCATTTTAGTTGACAGCAATGCTGTAGGCGTTCCTGCAGACAAACCACATTCAGTCCCTTCACAGAGCGCCGATGTATGTGTCACTTACGTAGTGAATTGCGCTGTTCCAGATATGACCTCTGTGCCTGCCTGAGCACAGGTGAGATACTGTGATGAGCTCATGCCCTCGTTGTCAATCAGGTACTGGAAACAGGAAAAATGGTCAGTCCACACACGTTCATGAAGACACAACGACTGGGAGACATACCGAAAGGAATGAGTAGACGTCACCGCTGAATGATTCGATGGTACCACTGGTCAGAAGAAACGAGTAAACTTGGTTGACTGTGTTCGATCCAGAGTACAAGTCCCTGCAAAAAAAAACATTAACGCCGCGCAAATAATTGTGCAGATGCAAAGCTGACCAGGTGTAACCTTCCAACGAGATGTTGGTCACGATAGGGACAGCTTGGCCCTGGGCATTGTACTGCGCAGAGATTGGTCCAGAGTTGATGTTTGCAAGCCAGATCATGATTTCGTTTACATTTGAGCCACCAGCGGAGTAAGATGTGAATAGATCGTAGGCCACGTCAGCTACGACTGGTCCGTTGAGCGATAGACTCCACTGCCATGTAGTCTATCAGGTGTCAAAGAATTAGCCTTGTGAGGTCTGCGGTTTGGACAAACTTACAGGTATGCTGGAAATAGCACCCAGCTGTTGGTTGATGTCCGCATTAAGCTGGATATTGACGAAGCTCTTGACTTGGTTGGGTCCGCCAGTCCAGGTGTACGTGGTTCTCCAGGCAATAGTACTACCACTAAAGGACGTGATCTGAGATGATTGAATGCCCCAGGTAGCATTGTTCTCGTTCCATAGATCATTGAATAGCGAGTACTGCCCCGCATTAGCAGTGTCCCATTGGCCGGTGATCAATTTGGTGTCGACAGATCTAGCATGCGCATTGTGCATGCGGAGCGCACTGCGGCGGGACGTGCTAGAGACGAGAGGAACCAACAAGAGGAGGAAGGAGAGAAAGAACATGTTAAAAGTAGCGTGCGTTAACTGAGAGTGGAACATCCAGGTCACACAATTTATAGGCTGCTTGAGTATGCCAGCGAATTGGTGACTACCACTATTAATTTCCTTTCCCGCCGTGCGGTCATAACGATATGGGCGACAACTTGAGGACATATCTTGTCGTTACCATGATGCGGCCATCGGTACGCTGGCCCACGGTCGCCCATGATCATGCATGAACTCGAGATGGCCTACAACGCAAGATTTGTACGAGTGCTACACAGTGCAGTTATGCTGGATAGACGATGATTAAGAAGTACTTACACTTGCACCTGCTACACCTATAGAAAGATTCTGGCGAATTTCATGCTTGGCTATCGTTCCCGTGGCAAGCAAACAACCGTTGTCCGAACGGACGGATATATCATTACCTGGCACAACCAATTGGCGTAGGGCAGCAGGCTGCAGCAGGTCCTTCTGATACCGTACCGTATACCACCGCATCTTCTTCAAGTTGCGGTCCCGCGCGACATGTCACAGAGTTTCCAAAACGCTGACTTGCTGCGATTGTAAATTTTTGAAGCCGCGGGAACAAACCAAGTTTAGGTTTCAGTGATTTCATAGCAGACGGTCGGGCGGTGGGTGCCCCAAGGCGTGTCCCAGGCTATTCCAGCCTGGTTCACAGCTCCTTCTCCAATGCGACGGCCATGACACCAAGAGTTTCGTTTCCAAGCACTGATTCTACTAATCTTCCAGCTGCCCCAATCACTCATCTGCCATTCCGACGAATCTCACTACCAAGCGTACCGAGCTCGAGCCTGTTATCCGCCCAACACCGTCAATCTGTCGCCAGTTTTGCATCATTTGATTCTCTGCCCGAGGAGCCAGTCGTCAGGCGCCCTAAACGTCGTTCACTTAACGGCAAACATTCCAGGACACCTGCACCAGCAGATATAGCACGAGAGGCAAAACGAACAAAGGTAATAAGAGAGTTTTGGGATACAGAAAGAAGTTATGTGCAGGGACTGGATCTCGTGCATGATGTGAGTATATTGACGGCCATGATTTGAAGTGAACTGATCTCCTGTGCAGCACTTTTTGACACCGATCATAGCGTCGCTCGACACTCACCGTCCGCTCCTTACGCGCACGGAATTGACCGCCATTTTCTCAAATTTTATTGACATTTGGAACTTTCATCATGCATTTTTCAGTGCGCTGACTGCGCTGCTGCACCCCACTGTGTCTCACCTTGACGTCCCACACCCACCTCCAAATCCTAACCCAGCACCCCTTTCAGCACTCCTTCTCTCGCATTTTCCTTACCTCTCTCTTTACACCCCATTCATAACCGCATTCCCAAGTTCTATGTCCTTCCTTGCCCGTCCACCCGCGCCATTTGCCATATTTCTACGAACACAGGAGCGCGATCCACGCTGCGGGCAGCTGAAACTCGCGGATTGGCTCTTGAGCATCGTACAAAGGTGCCCAAGGTATGTGTTATTGCTCAGGGAATTGATAAATGTAGAAAGGAGAGAAAAGGAAGGAGAGGGAGAGTGGGATAGACTAGGGAAGGCCCTTACCCTTGTTGAGAAAGGCGAGTCTGTTTATTCGTTCGTGTCCCTAAATTAAACGACCGCCAGTGACATCATCTCTCAATGCATCTCTTCGCGCACACGCACATACACTCGCGCTTCTCGCATTGCAACGCTCTACCCTCGGCCTCCCGCCTACCCTGCACTTCGTCCAGCCAGGCCGCACATTAATTTTCCGCGCTCCTTTCGTGATAGACTCTGGCGGTGTAGCCATAGAAGGTCCAGCTATAGGAAGAGGCAGACGAGATCGCATATGCGAATTTCTGCTATTCGACGACGTGTTGGTATGGCTAGACTTCGATCCGTCTACTCTACGCGATTCCCACTGGTTCACTTTCGCTGCAGATGCTACCGCTAGCGACGAGCGGCATACATACACATACAGGAACCACCTCTCCCTCGTCGATATCGAGGCGGTGCTCGATCCGTCGCATCACCCGCCCCGACTGGAAGTGTTAAGCCCTGGAGGCTCGTTCGCCGTATATGTGGTCCCGTCGCAGTCCCCATCGCCGAAGCGTCTTTCTTCCTCTGCTTCGGAATCTGCATTAGCCACTCGTCGTACAACTCCCTTAACCTCGACATCGAACGATACTACTCTGCATACTTTTCTCCATCTTTTGCGCCAGGCCCGATCTGCGCTCCTGGCGCGCGATCCGTCGGTTGCGCTCCGGGGTGTTAGGATGCGTGGGGTGTTGTGGGCGGAGGCATATGAACCTGAGGAGGGGGATGAACGTGTGTCTCAGATCCAAGGACCTGGGGACACCGAACAAAGCAAGATTTCCGATCCAGCGTCTCAAGAGGCACCAACCACAACAAATTCAAACCGTGTAGAAGGGCTCCCTCCATCTACCCGACCACAACGCGCACCTCTCCCCTTTCTACCCCCCGTCTGGGTTCCAGACGCAAAGACAGACGCATGTATGCGGTGTGCACGCCCATTTGGGTTTGTGAGGTTTACAATGCCCCTATCGATGTCTGTGTCTTTTTCTTTGCCGTCGTTTCCTTCGTTTGAGTGGGGGAGGAGTGCGAGTCAAGATCAAGAAGGGAAGAGCACGGACGAAGAAGGATTGGGTGAGGGTGGCGAGAGAAGTGTACAGGAAGGTGGGAGTGGTGGGGGAGAAAGCAGAGCTTGGGGTGGTGAAGAGATGTGGAGGAGACGACATCATTGTAGGCTTTGTGGAAGGGTTGTGTGCGCTGAGTGCTCTGGACGGGTAAGTCTTGCATTTCATCCAGTTGCGCTCTGTTCTTTGTCGTTCGTTCGCTTTTCTCGCTACTGCTGTTCCCTTGGTTCTCCCACCACAAACTAACACTCCCAAACCCAGACATTCTACATCACCGACCCATCCTTCCAATCCCCTTCTGGCAAAAACACCAAAACGAAACCCGCACGCGCATGTAACGAGTGCTACGAAGCTGCCTTTCCTCTTGTCCATCCCATCACCGGTGGTTCTAGCACCCCATCCACTTTATCAGTAAATCCGTCTTCACGCCACACCGGTCCATCCCCAACCCTCCTTGGTATACCAGCCTGGCTCTCTACGCCTATTCCCACTGAAGGGAGTAGCGGTGCTGATGCGTTGATGGCGATGACGTTGAGCCCTAGTAGGGGTCGGATTGCGTTGGGTGCGAGTCCGTCGAGGAGGAGATTGAGTTCTAATACGAGTAAGCGAGAGGTGGAGGGAAATGTTGGTATGAATGCCAGTCCGTCGTATGCTGGTCATGCATCTGGAAGAAACGCAAGTCCAGGACCGTCCAAACGCGAGCTCAGCACAAGTCCAAGCAAGCGCGGGTTTACACCTAGTCCTGCTCGTCATCTCCCGCGGATCTCATTAGCTGATGGCGATTCCCCCTCGTTGTCTCCTACCACGCTCTCTCCTTCTTCCTCCCGATTTACCGCTCAAGACGACATATATGAAGATGAAGACACAGATGCGCCGACTGTGCGCGTGCGTAATCCATCGACACGGGACTCTTACGCCACCCCCAGCCCCACCACTTTAAACCAAGACTCTCAACACCAAGAAACACCACCAACCCTCCGCCTTCCTATATCTCGCCCTATCCGCATGCGCCACTCCGCGCGCCCGCGCCCACGGAGCTACCACGATATATTGGAGGATTTCGAGGTTCATGCGAGGGGTGGGAGCGTGGCTAGTTCTGTGGCAACTTCTTTGGGAGCTGTGGCTGAGGAACGGGCATCGAGGATTGATGACCGGGGGTACCATAAGGAGGTACATGATGGTGTACACGAGGGAGGGGAAGTGTACGGTGAGGGAGAGGGATGGGGGATGCACGACGGGCTCCAAGAAGAAGAGGTTCACGATGGGGTACGACCAAGACAACCACGCGAGCGCGAGCCCACACCCGGATATTTGCACGAAAAGAGAGAAGATACAGCCAGGAAGAAGAAACGGTTCTCGTTGCCTGCAGTAGCGGTGCAGACGGTGCCTGTCGTAGCGCGCTCCGCTCCTGTTGGGAATTCGCATAATGGGTGGGGGAGGCGATTTTCGCTTGTGCTTGGTGCGCGAACGAGGGGAAGGAATGGAGAAAGGGAGAGTGGGAGTGAGAGGGAGGGGAGCACGGGCTCTTCTTTGTTGTCTTCTCGGGATGATCAAAGTGTACGTCCGCCTTCTCAGGGGGATAAAGTTGGGAGGGGTAGTAGAGAGAGCTCGGCGGCAAGGGCGCTGATGGATGTGTTAAGAGGGAGGCGGGGGGAAGGGAAGGCGTGACTCACGAGCGGGTAGTTGACAATCAAGGACATACACATCTGTAAATCTTATGGCATTGAACGCACTCAGCTTGGATTCGCATATGCATATCGCGGCTAACAGCGTTATAATGGCCCTCCGGGCATGCCTGTACCAGCTTGTGTTATCGCTCGAACTTTTTCTTTCGCGCAGCAATTTGAAGTGTCCATGCACAAAGGGATTTATGCGTGAATCGAGCATGGATTGCGAAAGCGCTACAGTCATTGACCTGCAGCCGTCGAAGTTTCAGTCGTGGTCTATAACACTGCCTTGCCCTGCGTTCCTAACCTACGATTTCATGGTCTCGAAGTAAAATACCCATTTATCTTCGCCACTTCTCAATGGATGTCTGCCCCAGTAGAATTGTTTCCATTGTCCGTACGTCCATTTCTGTCGCTCTGGAAATTACCATTGCAATAAAGGTAGTTAGTTAGTTCCATAATCAGTTTAGACACTTTCGAACAATTGGGCAAATTGATGAGGTAGTCCCTTACCCCCAACAAGAGTGTATCTCAGCAAGTCTTCTTGAATAATGACTCGCTTTGGAAACTTTTCGGATCCATTGACGTGCCGAATGAGTAAAGTCTCGATGGCCGTCTGCGAGGAATGGTAAGGATAGGCTCATCTATAGCCGAACTCGCCAGCATGCGTCACGGCTAACATACACGTTCACCGTGATATCATCCTGCTCTATAGCAAATATAGCTAGTTCCCCCTTCGAAGGGCTGGAGGCAACTCTAAGAACAACGCAAAACTATCTTCGCAGTTTGTTTTTACCTTGAGTTTCTACTTTTAATGGTGACCTGTACGACTGTCCCAATAGGATCACTGAAATTGGAAGATTTGGTGTTAGCGCTCTTGCGCGGTTGGGCCTCCAAGTACAGCAGTCGAGTCCTGTTTAGAGATAGCGCATATCCTGTCATCCCTGACTGGTAATGAGCAAGTGTTGACCCTGTTATTTGTCCAGCTCCACAAGTAAACAGAAGCGGTAAGACGAAATCTGGTGTCTATTGATATGAAAGTTTGATGAAAGTAGTTTATAATCATGACGTTGACGAGCGCTTCAAGATTAGTAAGCGTTCTCCAATGATACTTGGCATTTCCTCCGAGTCGGTGGACCACTCACTCCTGGATCCCTAGGTCCCGACATCATATCGGAATCTAGTGGAACATATAAATTTCGACCCGCTAATCCTCTCAGTCGGGCTTATGCAAATAGCCTCATCAAGGAACTTTCTGCAGTGCAGGTCTACTTATATCTCGGACCAGGGACGAGATTAGAACGACGCTTTTCCAGATCATGATTCGTGCCAGGCATACTCTGGCATACTTAAAAAGTTGTGTACTAGCTTAGACTGGCGCAGCCCTCATGCGCCCTCTTGGTTCCATCTTTACGTTCCTTTATTTCGTATCCGACCACGTAATTCGTAAACTTCGTTTCTTCTTTGCGCGCCAAATCATCCCAACGTGTTGCCAAGAAACCAGCAGTAGGTTTGTCGTATCTCATTATGTTTTCAATAAATTGTGAAGGCGGCACCCAGGCCCAGCTTACCCGCGGGCCATGTACTAGCGCGCCAAACAGGTAGTAAGCACTTTGATTCTGCGAGGAAGTCCGGGGGTTCGTTCCTTCTTACTAGCGCCTCTTCACACAGGTGACAGCAGGGGCACCCAATTTGCTTGTTCGCTTCCGTGGTACACATGCACTGAATCAATTTAATAGCGCCCAGCAGTGTTACTTAAGATGTCGGACAGACGTCCTCACCTCCATCGTGCCCTTCTACCTTCAAAATGCACTTCGCAAACTTTGTCAAAATCGTGAGCCAACCTCCATTACTCTCCAGGGCCTCGTTGATTAGGCTTTCTCGCAGCGCTTGAGTCCTACTAGTCTGCTCCTCTTGACTATCTTCGGCCAGACTGTGATCATGGGTTTTGCATGGGGCTTCACTGGAGGACTCTTGTTCACGGGGGTTCTCGCACTACCTGATCATATCGCTCATCTAATCGTAGAGTATCCGACCGAGCTGACCTTGATAGTTACGCTGATCTCGACTACCTTGTCGATCATCACTTCGATGTGCGTCTTTCTCTACATACACAGTCTGAAATCTTATCTTTCTGTTATTGCACAGGTTCTTCACATTTGCCATCAAAGAAGCTCTTCGGCACCACCTCTCAGGGCCGATTACACTGTTCAGGCTTCGAACTGCAATAGCGCTGAGCAGGCCGACTTGGGTATTGCGATGGAGATCTCTCAAGCTGTCGGCCCTCACATTGGTGGTTTTTGCGATGGTCACATTTCTGAACACGAGGTCTGCACTATTCTCAATGAACCCAGCGGAGATATGTTTGACACTGGTTTGTACAGTTGGAGTACTTTGCTCCTCCCCACCCTTGTACAATGGCCTGTGGCAATGTTCGGAACGGAACTAGACTTGGGATCTGCTGCCTTTGTAAACCAGTTGAGTACGGACATTAATACCTTCCAAGCGAACACTGGTATGTCACCGTTTCAATTTCAATGGCCAGTAACGGTTGGGGTGCTCAAGAGGAACTGTTCCAGTACAAGCACCCGCGTTTCAAACCATCAATGTCTTGACTCTCCTCAGTGGTATTGCTGCGGCTAACGTTCAAGGAGGTGTGCAAACGAGTAGCATATTCAGCTTCAACGGAGTTTCATACAATCAGTCGACTGGTGAGTACCTCGGCACTTAAAGATGATGGGCTCACTTAAAACTCGAAAGGTGGAGTTCTTCCTGCGATACAGGAGTACTCTGGATCATCAAACTCGCCGGGTCCTGCCGTTGGTCTGGCGTTCTCTGGGGGACAAGTGCCTGTCAATACCAGTTTTGACTGGGGACGCCTCGGACGTGATGCAGGCACTCAAGGCATTGGGAAGAACTACACTGTTACACAGCAGGGTGTCACAGCAAATGTTACATGCCAGCCGATCGACCGCAGTCAAAATGCATTTACAGTTCTCCCAGAAGCGACGCAAGGACCGCAGAACTACAACTTCACGTTCCTGACGTGGCAAGCCGCTGTGAATTGTTCAGGAAGTGGGTTTATCTCTGTCATGAAACTCGTCCACGACTAATCAGCTCCAGATTTAAATTCGCTGACCTACTTCACCGCTGGAAACGCGAATGGTCAGATGGACAATGCAACCCAGGGATTTCTCCCTATTGTTGTATGTCCCTCCCCAAACTCGACGACATTCAATCCATATAAGTTTGGTACGGTTTTTGTCACATTCCTTGGTGTTTGCAAGTAAATACTAAACTGTTTGCAGATGTTTTTATGTCTGGCTTGTACAAGTACAACTTTCTGCCAACGACCGTTTGCGAGGTCGTTCCTTACCTGACCACAGTCAACGTCACTTATAATGGAGGCATTATATCTGTTGACCGGATTGGTACATCTTCTGGTTTAACAAGCAGTCCGAATTTTCCTCTATCTCAGTACATTGCGACTGTGATGGATTATCAGGCGGGAACAAACCAAGCCATGACCAAGAATACAATTGGTGACTTTTTGACCGCGTACGGTACCAGCAATGTATCAGTCATGTACAGTGAACTGGTGACTGTTTCCGTTTCCTTTGATATCAACATGACTGATTACTTTGCAGGAAAACTACTGGCGTGGTATCACGGAGTTCTCCTCTACTGTAAGTGACCTTCATGCATTCTGTGAATATCATTGAAAAACTGCATCTAGCAACTTCGCTCCGGATACTCTGCTTCGGGAGTTCCGTCGAATATGACAAAGTCGACGAGCGGCACGATGTATATCATGACGTACGGCTGGCGAAGCCAAGCCCACACGTATATCCTTCTGCTTGTGGTGATCACCATGATCTGGGGCAGCACTGTATTGGCCGCCGGGTACAGCCTCATCAAAGAAAAATTAAATGGCTCCGATCCATCTTTCGACTTTTCTGATCCCGTTCATCTCATCATGGCGGCATCTGGCGGAGGACTTGGATCACAGCTTCGCGAAGGTGATAGAAACCGAGCAGACAATAGCGAGGATATCACCGTTCGCTTTGAAGATGTACCTAACAGAGTGGGAAGGAGTGTCAGCAAGAGACTGGTCACTGTGGCTCCGGAACCCCTGCCACAGATTATGTCACAGACTATGACTCCGGAACCCCTGCCACAGATTATGTCACAGACTACGCCACAGACTGCAGCCACTTGATATTGTTTGTACTGATCAAATACTAGATCTAATAATGCCACGGTGATCGTAATCCTTGTTCAATTGCCACATCAATGAGCCTTAGTGAACGATGGTTTTCATTCTCACACCGAGACGTTGGGGTGCAGGCCTCAACGTTCAGTAGCACCTGGATAGAGGTCACCAGTCTATTTTTCTGTGAGTCCTTGTTCTGGAACACTTAATCTGAGCGCTCTAGATCGGACGCTCTCTATGTGAGCTAGTGCTTCCCAGGAACTTGCCGTTCCGGTCCATTAAGTGTTAGATATAGATAGTACTAAACGCTGTCTATGTATACTGTCCGTACCGCCGGTGCATTGAGCGAATGGCAGCGCTGGCACGACCCTGAGAGTGGGTGATTTTGTTCATTTATGTGCGTCTTTCACCGGGTCGAGTAAGTAATTATGCAATCATTTGATCTTCGTGCTCTGCACGAGGCATCGTGGGGTCCGCAGCGAAAGTTGATTCAAATTTATATGAATGCCCTACAAGTATCTTGCACCCTGAAATGAGGAAACAGGAAACGCGGTACCCTAACCCTCGAGTATTAATTGCATTGCACGTGGTCACCTTATAATATGATCCGATTGGATGTTCTGTGATGCGCGCTAGATGTCGACTCTGCTTGAGTATATGATAGGGGTGGTACTATCTAAAACAAGTGTCCTTCATCTTCCATCGTTGTACCAATAGCGGTGATAACTGGGGTCTGACCGGCTGGGCGCTCCCGGATCCAGTCACGTGGAGATGGCAATCCAAATAGTAAAGTTTGAACTCACGATAACGATCACAGACTGGTCGAAAGCCTCGATACATGGAAAAATACGGCATGCGCTCAGCGGTTGAGCGCAGCTCCACTCTCGAATCTCGGGAGAGCATAAAATGAAGCTGTGCAACCAGCCCAGGTAGGCCAGAATAATGCAACTTTCAAACAAGTTAGCACGTTTGCTGCATGAGGCACTTATTGAAGAGCGGCTCCTGATGCATGACTGATTGGTGGTGGACCAGTGTGGCAATCACAATATTTTGAAATCGTCAGCTGGGAACCAGGACCCATGGCAGCAAGGGTGCGGAAGAACCAGAACCGTGACAATGCCTTGTTCCTCGTCATCAGTCGTCCTTCTTTGGTACTCGGACCCTGCACTCCAGGATAATCAGTTCGTCGCATGATCATGAGGTATTTTGAAGGGTGGCTTCTGAGGCATTTGATGGATTGATGGATCGGTGCGGCAAGTTGCGCGATTAGATGGATGACGGTAGGTGGTGAGCCACTAGTGGTGGATCGATCAATGATTATCTACCTGCAGAAAGACAACGAACCAAATGGAACATCCTCTTCAAGAATTTGCCAACAAAGCAATACACGCCGAATGTATAAAGGATCCCCCTTGCGTTGTTTGTAATTCAACGCCAGCCCAAAGACTTTTGACAACAACCCAGCATCAGCATCAATCCATCCAATATGTTCACTGTACGCACGACTTCTTGCAGATATTTCTTTGTCTGATCTTCCTTCGCAGGTCACTGAAGTCCCCGTTTCTCACAACGACTCGACGTCGGCCACCTGCGGGTGTGCCAGCTCGTGAGTGACGCCGTCTTTTGTTCACGTGCACGGTGTCTCATTTAGAATATCCAGGTGCGCCTGCAAGCCGGGAGAATGCAAGTGCTAAGCACCTCCGCAATGCATCAATTAAGCAGCGTTTGTTCGGAATCCATGTATACTTGTTGTACCAATGAAGATGAAGGAGAGGTGTAAAAATCGAGTTTTGTAAAAATGCTATGTTGTGAAGTTGGTTGCATGAAGCCTACTAGCGAAGCTGCCTCGTGCGAGCTCGACGTGCATAACGACTCGGATGCACTCGCTAAGTGATACTCGACCGGTATGCCAGGGGATGCCTGAACACAGCGGCGTCTGCACGAAACATGGCCACAGATAGAAGTAGATAGCCTGTAAGAGAAGGTGCATAGCATTTCGATGGGAACATTTTTAGGAAGAGATTTCACTGGCTAAGATAGTACTCTTGGCGGAGATCATGTCAGAAGCTGTCAGAAGTCGCTTCACAAGCTAGTATCTGTGTACCGTACCATAGAAACCTCTGAATCTTCAAAACGAACCAATGACGCCTGTGGCATTTCCATGACTCCTGCGAGTGCCATGTACATAGGTCCTAGGAAACGCCACTGGGTCGCCAGGCACAAATATGGGTGTAAGAACGTTTACATACCCACGTACTGAGCTCGCATTTTTGCGAAGAAGTAAGGCATGAATGCCATAGACCTGTTAATGTTAAAGCATGCCAGCTGGCACAATGGTATACAGAACATGCGAATTACAAAAACCAGCCAGTGAGAGACTGATTGAAGTCTCCTAAAGGAAGCGTGGAACCTTGGCTGGAGAAATTGTTCGGGATGTTTGCACTTATTTGTTGCGTGTACCTGGTGGTTTGTGCTAGCCAGCAATAAGTCGCCCGCAAGCTCTCATCCACAACTCCTCCACTCTCCACAGCCCCCATCGACCCCGCAATCATGGCAAGCAAAGCAGCCCACAAACGTGTAAGAACTCATATTTCACTCTTGAGATGTCGCTGATAAGTCAAAATTCAGCTCGCCAAGGAGTATGTGAGCATGCAGAAAGAGCCGCCCCCATTTGTTTGGGCAACACCAGATGAAAAGAACATCTTGACTTGTAAGTTCACTATCTTACATGCGGAAGCATGCTTTTGAAGCGTCACATCCAGGGAATTACCTTATCGTGCGTTCTTTGAGTGGATAGCACCTTTATTATGGTTCGACAACTTCTGTTATACAGCGCGGTCCTCCTGATTCGCCTTTTGCTGGCGGGGAATATCATGGTGTACTCATTTTCCCCGCAGAATACCCCTTCAAGCCACCGGGCATCAAGGTGTGCTCTTCTTGACTCACATGATCGTTATCTTCGACGACTTATGATGAATATGATGCAACAGATGTTTACCCCTTCCGGTCGATTCCAACCTGACAAGAAGATTTGTTTCTCCATGTCTGATTTCCATCCTGGTACCGTGCGTCCTGTTCAACCATCTCCCAAATGTCATCATCACTGAGTCATTAACAGTGGAATCCCGCCTGGAGTGTCGCCACAATGTGAGTGCCCACTTGATTTAAAGACCCGGTTTCTTTTTCTTCTCCGGACCTCGACATGATTGATAGAGTGGTATTTGATGCTCACGATCGTTGTCTTTTCTGTTCACCGACTTCCCCGTCATACCCACCTCGGCGCTTACTCATCAAGACACATTTAGACTTACAGGATTATTGTCGTTCATGCTCTCCGACGAGATGACCACAGGCTCAGTGACGTCGTCAGACGGCCACAAACGAGCCTATGCTACTCGCAGTCACTCTCATAATTTGACACAATCAAGATTTAGAGAAGCTTTCCCAGACGTGAGTGTTATTCTCCACGACACGAGAAACCCGAGAGGGGCAGGAGTGCCGTTTCATTCGGATCAGGGTGTCATACCCAAGCTCCTGAGTGCTTTTTTGCACCGGTATCAACTTGCGCCTGATTTGCTGATCACTGCCACACTTTCCGCAGTACTGTACGGATGCTCTCCGAGATCTACCAAATATGGGCGAGCGGGAGAGAGGGAAACCAGATACGGCAGCCACGCCCACTTCACCTATGAGCCCTAGTCCGTTTTCTCCCTCTATCTCGAGATCGACCACAGCGACGCACCAACCGCAGGTGTGTGATAGACGGCCAGCAGCACAGGTTCCCGCTGCCACGACGACGTCCACAAGTGATGTCGTAAATACTAATAGTTTGGCATCTACAAACAAGCCGATTACGACACCGCAGGGGTGGACAGGACAGCTGCGCCAGGTCTTGTGGGAGAAATGGAGATGGGGTGTGTTGATCGCTTTCGCAGTCATTGTGTCGCGGCTATCATCGAGCCCTTGACTGGGGCTACCCTGTGCCATAATTTTTTTTTCTTCATTTCTCTTTTTTTCCCCATGATTGGATAACAATAAAGATATGGACCAATTGTATCATGTATGTATGGAGGATACATACTTAGTTATCATGGCTTTTTGTTTCGCAAACAACTCAACTTTTCACTACACGGAGCTTATTGTATCTTTCATCAGATGTTGGCATGTAATGTTTGCTCGCGACTATTCTACAAAGCAGTGCGATCAGCTCCCACTTGGGTATCTGGAATTAGTGTCATTTCCCATAGCTTACTGACAGATCCTTTTACACCGCTGGCAAGCGGTTCGACCGCTTTCCAAAGCTCTTCCGCAACTTCTTCCTTGTTCTTCCCTGCATCAATCTCCACCCACTTGCCCTCACCTTCTTCCTGCACCGCCCGCCCAATTTTATCGAACACCTGCCTCACGCCTTTCTGCACTTCTTCTTTCTCGTACCTCTCTAGCCCATACCCACCCCTCGCAGCTGCGATCCCTGGACTGATATTGAGGAATAGTGTAAGGTCTGGCGCAGGCAGCCCGACTTCGGGAGCACGACACCATTCGTACGGTAGTCCCTTACGAGCTGAAAATGCGATACCAGAGAACGCATATCGGTCAGCGAGGACGATCGTCCCTTGTGCAAGATGAGCTGTAATCGTAGATCTGTGTGCAAAGAAATATAAACGGTGTCATCGAACGCTAAGGGGCAAAGGCGGTGATTGTGCTCACGCAAGTTCCCAGCGGTTAGCAGAGAAGAGCAGGTGAATGGCGTGGTCGTCTAGCTCAGACTCTGAACGGAGGTACGCGTCGATCATCTTCCCGATGGCTGTCGTGCGGTCTGAGAATGTATTTGTATTCAGTTTAAGTAGGGAATTGGATTGGAAATGTACCAGGGAACTTTAGCAGGACTACCTTTGGTGTTGTAGCCCCTGCATCTGGCGGGTCCTGCAGACGGTTGTAGAGGAGAGAGGCTTGAGTACTTTTTCCGGATCTGTCTAGTCCCTCGATGACAATGAATGCACCGCGCTTTGAGCTTGACATGAGTGCTGTGGTAATAGTAGTTCCGGCCAAGTCGCGTCAGACGCGTTGTGTACGCGTTTGGATCGGTGATAAGATTAGATGATATCAGGTACATAAGGAGGGTCCAGTAGCGCCAGTACTACTACAAGCTCTCAAGCGCAAAGGAAGCTGCAAAGGACGGGATATCACCGACGGCCACGCCCGTTCTTTCCCTTCATCGCAGTTCGTTTTCTCTCCCGCTCCTCTTCCCGTGCTCTGGCACCACGTTGACGAGGATCAATAACCTCATAATCTCTCTCAGCCTTCCTTGTTTCTTCTCCATCGTCCTTCGGGAAATGTAGAGCATGGCCAATGAATCCGCGGTCGTCATCCACTTCTATACCCGGATCCTCTCCACCAGGAACGGTTCCGCCTTCACTGTCGTCCACACGATCGCCCTCCTCTGCAACATCCTCCATCTCCAGGTTCGCGTTTGACTGTAGCAATCCCCTGAAGCTGCTCAAAGCAGCTAGGACATCACCCTCATCCTTCCTTCCCTTCCCTTTCTTCTGCAATCCCCGCCCCTTAGAGTACTTGGCAAGTTCTTCCTCGAGATAGGACTTCGTCGGTTTTGTCTTCTTCCGCGCAGCTTCCTCGTCGCTATCCTCACCACCTTCTCGTTTACGCGTCAGTCTGCGGATCTCGCTCTCCATCTGCTCGATTTCAGTTCGTCGGGCGTCACTATTGGCGTCACGCATCAATTTGGAGCACAGGAGGTTATAAGATATCAAACACCTTCCAGAAGCCTTCTCTTTCGCGTGGGTTTCCCGAATTTTCTGAATGTCTTTATCTGCACCCTCAGATTTACTACTTTTTGAATGTTTCTCGTGCTGATGATAATCTGTGTTATTCGTTACTTTGTAGTAGTTGCAAAGTATGTACCTTGGATGGTTCCTTCTCGGATGCACGTTCGCGAGGTGGTTCGTTAGATTTCTTAGGAGGACCGAGCAGAGATTCTGGCATCGGAATGCCTGTAGCGCTAGGATTGTCAACCACTGCAACCTTCTGCTCAGCTGTAGTTTTTGAGTGCTCGTGGCAGGGTAAACTCACAGTCAGGCCGTGCAATATTTTTCTTCTTGAATGCTACGACTTCCGTCTCACCATCCTGATCTCCACCAAAGCTCAAAAGTTTTACATCCCTTCGCAGAGTCAGCAAGACAAGCGTAAATTACAATTTCTAACTCACTTTTTAGCGCCTCTTCGACGTTCGGCCTCTTCCCGTTCACGCTGACCAGCTTCTCGAGCTCGCTGCTGGGCACGCTTCTCGGCAGCAGTGATTCGGGGTATAATGTCTGGGAATGGATTGTCGACTATGCTTATCGACTTGATTTTGGGTGGACTAGGTGATGAAGGCAGGTGAGCTTTGAGAGCAAAAGGTCGCCACAAGTTTGTATCAAACCTACTACACGGGTCGTTCATTTTCGCCAATCTCTAGAAGGGGCGTGAATTGATGTTAGTCGACCAAGCCCCTGGCACAACACAAGAGTGTCACCTACCCATCTCTCCGATTTTCATGACGTCTAAGCCAAAATACGTGAGAAATGTGAAACAATATCTAACCTCCAAACGTACTGTACACGGTGTCCCCCATTACTCTCCCGAACAACGTATGTTTGCCGTGCAATTCATCCGCTCTGTCTATGCCACAGGAGTGACGTCAAGGTCTTCAATTACCAAGTCTCACTGAAATGTGTCTCACCAAGGGTAATAAAGAATTGGGAATCATTAGAATTCTTCGTCCCATTGTTGGCCATAGCGACAAGCCCACGGTGAGCATACCGCAATCGCGGGTGAATTTCATCCTCAAATGGTTCTTTGGCCGAGTATTATGACCGTGCATGAAGGTAAACCACGACAAAGACGCACCTCCATAGAATGACTCCCCTCCTCCGCCAGTCCCTGTTTTGTCACCGGTTTGGACTAGGAAACCCGGTACGATTCTGCAAGGAAATTTAGAGACGTATTCAGAGTGCGCTGAGCAAGGTACTAACCTATGAAAGATGACACCATCATAATAACCTGACCTCCGAATGAGCTGGGCGCATTGGTTTCAGAATAAATTCAATTCCTGACCTTCTAGCGCGAGTGCGATGAAGTTGCGGCATGTTTTTGGTGTTTCCTGAGCTCACGCTCAGCACCAAGCCGGAGACTCCAAGAATACAGTGCGCACCTTTGACCATAGCTCAATTTCGATTTCGCCTGCAGTTGTGTCAATCACTACTCGTCCGTTTGTCGGGAGCGCCATTGGTGCTTGCAAGGAAGGTCAAGTGAAACTCTCTCGATCGAGGTCGCGCACGCGCTAAGTGAACCCTAAAAAGGGAATTCCACTGCTTGGTGAATAATAATTGGCTAGACGAGTTTTCTGCACACATCATGGGTCGGTTACGGAGATCTCGTACGCATCATGCACAACGCGACGTACATCGAGCATCCCGTACAAGGGTATGCACCCGCTTTCTGGTCTCTGTTTCTCTATTGACTCCCTGTAGGCTCGCACAAAAGATCTCGATCAAATTCAGCTCATTGATCTAGACCCGAAGGTACTGAAAATCTCTTCAGCTCATGCGCTCCATCTAAACTTTCATCTAGAATCGAGCTGCTCTCGAAGCACAACCCATTGATCTCGAGAAACCTGGCCTGGCCCAGCATTACTGCGTTGAATGTGCAAAGTAAGTCGATATGTTACCATACTCTTTTGGTCAGCTTGATTATGCCGTCAAAAAGACATTTTGAGACTGATACCGCGCTCCGGTCACATTGGAAGGGAAAAGTACACAAACGACGGTGTAAACTTTTGAAGGAACCTGCATATACGATAGAAGAAGCGGAAAGAGCTGCTGGACTTGGGCGAGAAGGGAAAAGAACACCGATTTCTGCAAAAGCCATGCCGATAGATACTTAGGTGCGAACGATCATATCAAGTTTTTTTTCAATACTCACATATGCCCCGCAGCGACCAACGTTGTGACATAAGGACGGTTGCCCATCCTTGTCTCCCCAGTTGGGAACTCCTGGCCACATGTGACAGCTCCTCAGGCCGTCGTGCCTCGAGTCAGATATTGATGCTGTCATCCAGTGCGCGGGCCCGGCATGATAACCGCGCGAGGATGACCAAACAGCAAGTCAAGAATACATGCATCGCTTTCTAGTTCTTGTTTACTTTTCCGCCACTCTCGGTCGTGCTCAATCGAGATTCGCACTTTCCCTTAGTCCGCAAAATCACTTGCTTGCCTAAAGATAAAGATTTTCCGGGGACTGTAAGCGTGTCGTAGTGGACCGAAAGAGTCCCAAGCACTTCGTGTTGTTCGACCCTAAACGACCGAGTCGGACGACCAATATTAAAAAGGTTTATTAGACAGCAAGACTGCACGAGGCTCTAACGTTCCTCGTGGGCTGACAGATGGGAATCTTGAAGACAAACGCGAACAAAGCCAGGTAATCGTTGCTGCTTGCCTGCCTTGTGTCTATTTCTTTGCAACGTTGATGCGATAGTAATGGCCAGTGGCTTCTTCAGGTTCCGTGGACACGTCTGTTCAGTCTGTCAAGCTGGTCCTTCTTGGTGAGCTTTCTCAGCTACCACTAACAAAGCCATGGACCATCCAATTCGAATTCGTTTGCTATCAAACTGACTTCTTCTTATACCACTTGCCTTCGTTCTTCCGTGCAAACAAACGAGAATTGATACTAACCTACAGTAAGATTGCGGTTGGCAAGTCGTCGGTAGTCCTCCGTTTTGTGGGTGTTCTTTTCATGCGTTTGCCACCACTGAACCGTTTTTCATGAGGTCTTGGACAAATTCTCAGCAAACCAAAAGACTCGAATCCCACTCATCAGTGCAACATTCTCGACTCTTGGATGTCGCCTCGAAGACTGTCGTGCGTTACGAGATTTGGACTCCTGCTGGCTAGGATCATTTCAGCTCTCTTACTGTAGGTTTAGAGCACTGCTTTACTCGCCACCTGCTCTGATTCGTGCAACATGTAGCTCATGCATTATCGTAAAGCTGGTCGTTTATGACGTGACGAGAGCAGCGAGTTTAGTGAAGGTGAAGTCATCGGTGAAGGAGCTTGATTGGCAACACAGTCAATCTCGTACAAACATCTCCTTCGTCATATGGGTCCACTCCATCACCTGAGTTTGGGGTGGATGATGCGATCTTCGGCCGTGTATCTCCATTATACTTAAACCTCGGTGGAAGATTTTTTGCAAGTCATTCGCTGAACCTGCACTGAAGCTTTCGTGGCAAGACCTGTCTGGGCTCGCACCACTTATCAAATGTCCCCTGCGGAGTCTATGGTGGAATAAAATTGGTTAGTCAAGCTTTGTCTCATACTCGAGAGCATACCAGTTCATACTATTTGCCAGGAATTTAAAGAGTTGTGATCTTAGATGACTGGTCTATTTTTTGCAGATACAACCATCACGTCCGTTCACTCAGAACAGATGTCTATCCACTGTTTGGTACCGATATTTGGCATGCCCTCAGCTGTCTCATTTCTCCCTTCCCTTGCTCCCCAGCCTGATATCTCTCACCTGGGATCGGCCTAGCAGCGAGGCATTCCTATGTATCCGGTTGTTTGTGTGCTCAAAAATAACAAAAATCGATCTCTATCCGTGCACCTTTGGTCCATCCGAACATTCCATCTTGTCATGCATCTCAATGCTGTGCCCTTCTGTCACAAAATCAGCAGAAGACCCATTGACTACATTATAAGGCTGGTCTCACCTAACATCAGTGACCACTACAACAGTTTTCGAGGCCGGCATGCTACACCTAACTAAACCGCCTTCACCCTGTGGCCTGATTTCTACGGCTCGAATTACCGTCAACACCCATGTCTGTGGTTACACAAAAGCTGCAGCATCCTCTGTTCTGCACGTTGCAAGAATTAGATATGGAACGCAGCAGTCTGGTGCGCTTAGATGCTTTTTTCGACGAGTTTTTCATTGCTCCAAGTTTCAAAAGCAATCGGCCTTTACACGGCTGGCACCCCTTGAATGAGTCCCAAGTGCATTGTTCCACCCCACGCGGCACAACCTGTATTCAGATGTTTGCAGCTAGACCCGTGGATATAGTTTACAAAGAACTATAGTATTATGTTACTTACAGCTTTTTTGTCACGCATAGTAAATATAGAAGATGAGCGCCAGGCGCCTTGTGACTTGCGAGCGCTCAGCGGCTATTGTTGAGTTGCACCCTCTATCATCCAGCAAGCATTCTGGCACCCATTTGAAGCACTTATTCGATCTCACCCCACGGTTCAGCTTATCACCGTCGGACACAGTCGCGCAGTTAAATATCACGCTAATCCTGAGTCCTCGTTAAAGAAGCTGTCAGTATTTCCTTTTCTTAAGCTCTCATTTCCTATTGCTCTCTAACTTCGGAGTTTTTGACAGCTCTTGTATATGTCTGAAGGAACTTGGGAGAAGCTTTCCCAGGTTGCTGTCAAGGGTGCTCAATATGATTCCCGTGAGCGTCAACCGCATCCGAAGTGTTTGAAAGGGACTAGGGTGGACCTTCTCAATGTCATCTACGGATTATTGGATAAACAAGAAAAGAATCAAATCGTCTGGCTGCATGGCACAGCAGGCGTTGGAAAGTCTGCTGTTGCGTTCACCATAGCTGAAAGGATGAGAGATCTGAAAGTGACAGAGGGGAGCAAGGAAAAGCGGCTCGCTGGAACTTTCTTTTTTTCGCGCAAGCACACGAAACGCTGCACGACTGGCTATTTCTTTGCGACCCTTGCATATCAACTTGGCAGCAATTTCCCCTCTATCCGCTCGGACGTGAACAAAGCTATCATCGAGAATCCTGCCCTGCTAGACCACGACACGTCTCTTCGTGACCACATGGAGGCGTTGTTTCTCCGACCTCTCCGCAACCTTCAACTCAGACTGCGCGAATGCCCGCCTTTGACGTTTGTCATTGACGCCCTTGATGAATGCGCCTCCGAATCCCTCGATGAAAACACCTCCCAAAGCGAGCTTGCTTATCTCATCTCTCTGCTTGGCGAAGCCCTTTGTGAACCTAATCTGCCCGTCACCCATATTCTGCTCACGAGTCGCTCGGAAGAGCATATCCGTAAAGCCATGCAGACAGAAGAAATGCGCACGCTGGTGTGCGAGATACCAGTGAGGACTTCGGGCGAGGGTGTCGCTGCTACCATCTCGTTAGACGGCGCAGATGTCGACAATGACATCCATATTTTCTTACAGCATTCCTTCACAGAGCTGCAAAGTCGCCATCCAGATTTCCCACAGCCATCAACTGATCAACTAGCGCGGCTGGCAAGCCGAGCAGGCAGACGTTTTATCGTGGCGTCTACAATGATGAAGTTTATCGACGATCAGCACAACGATCCCCGTGACCGGCTTGAGCTCATGCTCGAGCTAACAAGCGAGCTGCTACCAGGAACGGAGGTGTACAAGTTGTACGACCAGATCCTGTCCACGTGTACTGAACCCACACTGGCATACCTGCACTTGTCCGTTGTTTGCGCCCTTGCAGACCCTCTGCCAATGTCACAAATATCGAAACTTCTGGGCCCTAGTCAGGGCAGGGACGTCGAGAGAGTATTGGTGCAACTACGCTCTGTCATAGAAATCCCTACCGACAGTAGTTGTCCTGTGCATATATCTCATTCGTCCGTTCGTGATTATGTTTCCCACCGCTCAAACTGCAGTATCCGCCAAGACATCACATCACCGCACTCCCTACTCGCACTTTCCTCTCTTCACTTGATGGTGCACGACATTCCAAAAAGTACGGCCCTCCTGGTTGAGCTCTTAGCATTGAATCGGCAGAGCCAAGCCATGGAACCCCACGACCCCCAGAGTTTAAAACACTCATTAACCTTCATTATCCACCGACCAGAGCCGCTGCAAGTACTTATAGCTCTGCTATGGCTTCGTGGGCGTCGCGATCCAGAGTTACAACTCTGGCTGGAGACTATGGACGGGCATGCCTGGTTGCGGACTGAAGAAGCAAAAGACTGGCTGCAGACCCAGGGCTCGCGAGACTGGCTGAACACTCCGGGCGGGCGAGGATGGCTGGAGACTATGGACGGGCTTGCCTGGTTGCAGGATGAAGGAGCAATAGACTGGCTGCAGACCCAGGGCTCGCGAGACTGGCTGGACACTCTAGGTGGGCGAGTATGGCTTGTGACTACGAACGGGCTTGCCTGGTTGCAGACTGAAGGAACAATAGACTGGCTTTGGGCCCAGGGCGGGCGAGACTGGCTGAACACTCCAGATGGACAAGCATGGCTGGACACTCCGGGCGGGCAAGCATGGCGGGAGACTATGGAGGGGCTTGCCTGGTTACAGATTGAAGGAGCAATATCTAACTGGCTGCAGACCCACGGCGGGCGAGACTGGCTGAACGCTCCAGGCGGGCGAGCATGGCTGCAGACTGCAGGCGGGGGATTCTGGCTGAAGACCTGGGTTGGGGGGGAATGGCTGGAGTCCCAGGCTGGGGAAGACTGGCTGCAGACCCGGGGTGACCAAGACTGGCTGCAGACCCAGGGTGGCCAAGATTGGCTGCAGACCTGGGTTGGGGGGAAATGGCTGGAGTCCCGGGCTGGGGAAGACTGGCTGGAGAGCTGGGGCGGTCGAGACTGGCTGCAGACCTGTGCTGGGAAAGATTGGCTGCAGACAGAGAGTGGGAAAGACTGGCTGCAGTCCCGGGATTGGTGGGAGTGGCTGCAAGCCTTGGATTGGCCCGAGCCACACATGCTGGAACCCTCTCCGCCATTGGAACCCTTTATACCACCACGCTATTCCCCATTTGTACCCTTTATGCCACAATCTTCTCCGCCATCGGTACCCTTTATGTCGCAACCCTTTCCGCCATTGGAACGCTTTATACCACCATTCGATTCCCAATTTGTACCCTTTATGCCACAATCTTCTCCGCCATTGGTTTCCTCTATGTCGTCTTCCTTTCCGCCATTGGCACGCTATTCACTATTCTACTCGCCGGGGACATTTTTTGCACCGTCCTCCTTGTTGCCTCCCTTTGGGTCATACCCGCCGATCTCTCCCCAGTCATACCCATGGCCGCCCCCTCCGCCGTACTCGCCGCGTGTATGGCTACAGATCCCAGGCAAGTATGGGAGAGGCTGGCTGCAGACCCAGAGCGGCCAAAACTGGCTGCAGACCCAGGGTGGCCAAGACTGGCTGCAGACCATGTGCGGCCAAGACTGGCTGGGGTCCGCAGACGCCAAAGACTGGCTGCAGACACAGGGCGGTCGAGGCTGGCTGAAGACCACATGCGGGCGAGGCTGGCTGCAGACCCTGAATGGAGAATACTGGCTGCAGACCACCCGCGGGCGAGAGTGGCTGCAGACCCCCGGCGGGCGAGAGTGGCTACAGACCCTGGATGGGGTAAACTGGCTGCAGACTGCCAGCGGGCCAAAGTGGCTGCAGACCACCGGCGGGCGAGAGTGGTTGCGGACCTCCGGCGGGCGAGAGTGGCTGCAGATCCTGGAGGGACAAGGCTGGCTGCAGACCCTGGATGGGGTAAACTGGCTGCAGACCGCCGACGGGCGAGAGTGGCTGGGGATCCTGGAGAGACAAGGCTGGCTGCAGACCCTGGATGGGGTACACTGGCTACAGACCGCCTGCGGGCGAGAGTGGCTGCAAACGTCGCATGGTCAAGCATGGCGGTCGATCGATGAATTTTTGAGCACATTGGACGCAACTAGAGAGTACATAATCGTCCCAGAATTGCTTTCACAGCCAACTTTTCAAGCCATCCAGCAGTTCAAGAGCTTGCCGGATTTCTTGATGTTTCCGGCATTCTTGGCATTAAGGCAGCAGGATCACTCAACCTCTGCATTAGCAGAACATCATTTTCCGCCAGAGGTGGAGATCATCCATGCAATGAAGGCTTTTGCTAAATTTGCAAATGATGCACGGGAGCAAAGTCGATCAAGTTCCGACGCTCTTAGCTACGCATGTCAAAACTGGGCCATCCACCTCTCGCGAGCTCCCAAAGCATGGGACGAGAGGCTCACTCATATGTTTAAGACTTTTTGGAATCACAATCTCCTCTCCTGGCTCGAAAGGCAGTGGTGTTTGAAGGATCTGCGCTCTTGCCTCGCTATTTTATGCGAAGGCCAGAAACTTGCAAAGGTTCGAGTTTCCACTGATTTTCTCCAATTATGATTTAACCTGCGCATTTAGGAATTTCTCCCCCAAGCTCCTGGGTGAGCTCCGTCGCGAGTTTTTTGTTGTCGGTTTCATGCAAACTGTCTAGTTGCGAAGGGAGATATCTAGGTCTAGTTTCTAGTATTTGTAGATATGTCAAACAATATCATCTCTCTATGTAAGCCCTTCGAGATTCAAATCGGATTCTAAACATGTTTCAAGTACACTGCAAAAAGTCAGGCTCGAGGTTAACCTGATCGTTTTTGCACTCAATATAAATAAGTCACTGTATCGTTTTCAATAAACCCATAGCCTGTAGTTCGACTCTTGAAATATGGGGTGGGTATGCATCCATCGAGTCAGGAGGGATGGAAATGTCAGCCTCGTCTTCTCCCGCTCCGTCACTCTGGCCCGACACGCGATGATTGGTCTAATCACGTTCATACCTTACTGAAAAAACATCAGGAATCATCCACGTATCACAGACAGATTTGAGACAATAATTTAGGGTCACCCAGAGGTGTTTACAAATGATACTACATCCGCCCATTCATCCATGCATCTTTTACTCACGACGTCGCAACCTGCGGACCTCCAATTGACATGTCCAAAAATTGGTGTTGTAAAGCATGCACACTAGCATGCGCCCCGGGACCTTGTGAATACTCGCCCGACAGTGAACTCCCATACCCTGGCCCTGACGGCAGATTCTGAGCGTAGCCACCTGCTGCAGGCGGCCCGTAACCATCGCTTGCTGGCTGCGCATACCCATGCCCCTCAGACCCCGGCCCAGCATATCCACTCTGTCCACTTGGAGAGAGCTGTTGCTGATGTGATGCAGAATGATAGCTATACGGGGCTGGGCCACCTGCAGTCGCAGATGACGTCCGCTGCAGCGGAGATATACCGCCAGCTGCACTGGTCGGTGACACCTGTGGAGCAGATGCAGGGTCTTGGTAGTATGGCTGCGAGGGGTATTGGCTTTGTTGGGGGTTGGGGTTCATGTACGTTGCGTGATGGGAGGTCGGCGATTGATGCATGGCTTCCTGGTGTGCAGGCGGTTGCTGAGCCTGAGCTTGGTATGGATCCAGTGATGATTGGTGTGATTGAGGGGTTTGCTCTGGTGGTGACGATGTGTCATTTACGCCTGGCACAGAAATAAAGTACACCGCCCCAGCGGCATCCGTCCCACCCTGCGCATAGTATTGCGCCCATGCTTGAGCGTTTGGATCTGGGTATGTTGCATTTGGATCGAAAACGTAGGGTGGGCCAGCGCTTTGAGGTTGTTGTTGCTGAGTTTGCGGCTGCAGCTGTGACTGCGGTTGTTGGGCATGTACTCCGGACGAGTACTCAGCAGGTTGGGTCTGTGGGTGTTGTTGTTGTTGTTGTTGTTGGGGATGGAGTTGCTGTTGAGGTTGCTGTTGAGGTTGCTGCTGAGGCTGCTGTTGAGGCTGCTGCTGAGGCGGCTGCTGAGGCTGCTGCTGAGGATAAGGCGTTTGCGAAGTCTGTGGGTACGGTGCCTGTGCAGACTGAGGGTACGGCGCCCCGCCGACGTGGGCACCGTAAACTTGCCCTTGTTGGTATGCATATGCAGGGTCAGGGTGCTGTGGTGGTCCAGGATGAGGTTGGGATTGGGGCTGATGCTCGAGCTGATGCTGATAAACATTATTGGGGCCTCCATACCCATATGGCTGGGGTTGGTCATAACTGTATCCATAGGGTTGTACTGGGTGCGGACCGGAATCATACACTGCAGAGCATGATGAGATCTGGTAATAACAGAGAACTGTCTTGCTTACTCGCGGTGTGACGCGCAAGGCTGTCTTCCATTATCCGATCAAATATCATCCGTGCTTTCACAAAGGACTCGTTCATCGATACCAAATCAGCTGTGTAATTTATCAACACGATTTGAGTAGCAAGCAAGGGAAAGAAACCGAACCCCGCTTTTGGTTGTACTTGTCAATAAGCTTGACAATCTTGGGGCGGAGAGCCATGCATGAGCGGTATAATTCCTGAATCTCCTCGTTGTCGGCTAGGTTCTCTCTTGAAGCATCCAGACTCCTCAGCATTGTCAATAGTCGATCGACATTCGCAGCTTGAGCGAAGACAGCTGCTTCCTGCTCTGCCTCACGCGCAAGCTCAGCAGCAGTTGGCTCAGGAAGAGGTTCCTACACATAGCGGAATCAAAAATGGAACGAAAAACGCATGGAGCAGAACGGGCACAACAGCAACGGATGGGAATGAGCCGATCGTCATGATTAAGTGGGAGCAAAGAGACGTACAACATAATTCACGGGGAATATTCCTGTGCGTCCCTTCAATTGCCCTCGCCACCAGTCTTTGTAGCCTCGATCTACAACCTTGATCACTTCACCTTTTTCAAAGGCGAGTTCCCCCGGTTCCGTTGGCTCAAAGGTGTGCAGAGCACGGACACGAGTGACTACTACTGTAGAGACTTGCGACGGCAGTGACGATGTCGAAGAGGCAGCCATAGCTGTAACTCCGCCGCTTGTGGCAGAATATCCCGACGTTGTCCTGGCATTTGGATGGGGACTATTTGTTGCATACGCGGGAGTCTTTGGACTCGGCGACCGCACTGGGACATACCCAGATGCATGCTTTGCAGCTGCAGCAGAGGAACCAGCTGAGACAGCGGGTGCATAAGTAGATCGCCCGCCCTTGTCACGCATGCTGATTTCGAGGGCTCGCTGGAGTTCCTCCTCCTCACGTCGCCGTGCCTCGTCGTCGACGCTGGGAGGGGCTGGCTCGGAGGGGGTTTCGAATTGATAGCCTGTGAGCCAAGGAATGAGTGGGGATACCATAGGGTTATGCATGAAAGGAGAGAACTATAGGAAACGGGATTGGTGTAGAGGGGGGGGTGGGTCAACTGGAACGGGATGAACGTACTCTTTGCCTTCAGATTGTTGTAGCAGCTCTCCATAATTCCTAGAGTAGGGTCGTGTTCAAATTCTGCTGTCCACATCGCGATGAGGCCGAGAGCCCTCCGACGAACTTTTTCATGTGTTGTCTGTCATGCATCCGAGTCAGTTTAGTCATAACATGAAGTAGTATCAAACTAGGACTCAAGGACAGTCTCAAGGCAGGTGTATGCACGCACCCGATCAACAACAAGTTTCTCCAGTGCCCCAGTAAATGCTCGGCTCGCAAGCTCGCGATGAAGGTCGATACCACAATTCTTTGAGAGTGACTCTCCTAGCGAGAGTGCGTAGAGTTGCACATTGGGGCTGCGGTGGGCCAGACGCTTCAACAGTGCTGCGATCACGTTACGGGCACTACCAAACGCAATTCGCGTCAGGATCGGTTATTAGGTACCGACAAGTTGACCGATTTGAGATTGTAATATGATGGTGAAATGCTCACCCTTGTTCACCCTCTTCCTGCACTTTATCACATAAATTGAGAATAACCTCCCAGTTCTCGCCTGTCAAATTCTCGTCGGTAGCCTTGGCTGAGGCATTCAAGATATTGTATCAGAATACAATGATTGACACAATGAGCATCGCGCACGCACCCACTATATCATCATAAGGATTTGCTTGATTTGCTCTGAACATGGTTGCTTTAAGCTACCTGGTCGTTGAACAAGATGATGAATGTGTTTGCTACGTAGCGGTAACAAGTTATGATCAGCAACTGCGCCGCTGCGGAGGCAGTGCAGTGCCGCAAATACCCGTTGGGCCATTCCTCCCAGATGCCATCTTAGTGTCATACATATACCATCGTGTAAAATCACTCATTTTACATTCTACAAAGGACAATGGCGGCCAGAAGTAAGCCTGATAATGGATTACGACGCAAGTTAATGTTTTATAACTGATTTCCGACAGTTCCCCGCAACTTCCGCCTCCTAGAAGAGCTGGAGAAAGGAGAGAAAGGCATAGGAGATGGTAGTTGCTCGTATGGTCTTATGGATAGCGACGATATAATGATGAGCAACTGGAATGGAACGATTCTTGGCCCAGGACACGTATGTGCTTTCAGTCAGTATTATATCGCTTGCTGATCGATGTACTTGGTACTGGATTCTTCGATCTGCCACTGTATCGCATGTCTTGTTTTAATGGATCTCTTCGGGGACGCTCTTCTTCCTTTATTCTCTGACCTTACAAAATACGCTGATTTACTTGCACAACATGCCACAGACTGTCCACGAGAACCGGATCTACAGTCTGAAGATCCATTGCGGTGACGATTACCCCGAAAGGCCGCCCACCGTTCACTTCCTCTCTCGTGTAAATCTTCCTTTTGTATCTCCGATCGATGGCAAGATTGATGCTACGAGGCTCAATGTGCTCTCTCAGTGGGGACGGGATAGTAGTATCGAGACCATCCTCGTTGGTATCAGGAGGTATGTACCGATCCTTCCTTATCTCGATTGCTCTCATCAAGAAGTTGTGATCATGTTACTGATGTTCTGCCTGCATAGGGAGATGGCAGCAGCCAACAATCGGAAGCTTCTCCAGCCTCCAGAGGGGAGTACCTTCTAGGGTCACTTTTATAATTAGAAGATGGACTATTGGCTGGTGGCTTGCAATGTACAACACGAATTATACAAGACGAAATTGTACCTCAATGACGAGGCATTTGCATTAATATTTACTGAAGGAGCGACATATGGCATATCAGATCTAAGTCTGTTGAACCTTTCATACGCCGCTGCTAGTGTTCCTTATCTGCTGATTAGAAGTATCGGTATGCGTCTTCAAGTTCGCCCATATCCATCCATAGCATATCGAGAAAGAGCACGCGACAATAAAGATCGATGAGTATTCTCACTGGACAGACAAGAGGGCCATAGAATATATTTCAGTCTGCGTAACCTACATGGTTTACCAGCTCAGTCTCTCCAGGAGACACCAAGTAGACTGCGTGGAGACTCCAGCACGGACCAACTCTGCTTATTCTCCCAACATTGAACACAGAAACCGAATTGGGGAGTGTAAGTTTACACGTAAATGCGACCAGCGGCACTGCAGCAGGGCATTTGAATTCAAGTTGGCAGAGAAGCGGGTGCGCAATACTCGTTCGTGTATGCTAGACATTATGCCCAGCTATTGTAGCGCGGTGCACAGGTAGGTGTACAGGTGCAGGCTGTCTGAAAAAAATAACCGCATGTTGCACGTGTAACGAGGCCAAGCAGTCTGATTGAAGTATGTATATGAAACATGGGCGCCATATTTCATACTTCGCATAGTGACTCGACCGATAGTGTATGCACTAGGACCGCGTCTTGCCGGAGCTGGGTAGACCATGATGATGTTGACACCAAGTACTCAGTACTCAATGATGAGCCCAGAGAAAACGAAGCTTTCCTGAGTATAGCTAGTGTTATGGAATGCGCCGTGCACTTGGAGGAAGGAACCCGTTTGTGAGAGTAGACTCGTGGCCAGCAGTCGGACCAAAGTCGGACTATCAAATCTAGCAGGTGCGGGTGACCCGTACGGTACGGTGGTACTTGCTCACGATCATGCGGTATCGTGGATCAAATTTCAAAGTCCTGTGCGTATGATCGCGAGCCTATATGATATATAGTCAATATACTGATATCGATTTCACTTATTGCTACGAACGAAATACAGGTTGAAGATCGGCAGCTGGCACCGGCCCATCTGCCAAATTTTAAACTCCTCGCTTCGCCTGCTGGTGGCACGCCACTCCAAGGTCGACCACTAAGTCTGACTATGTTAAAGCATCCCCGGGCCAGACTCATCAAAGCAGTTACAAAACCTAGGAGGAACTGGGAACGCATAGGTATATTTGCATTCCCAAATTTCAAAAAAGCCGCCGTGCCAGCGGCTGTCATGATTAATGTAATCATCCTTCTTGATGACTTCTTGAAGGGCTGGTGATCGCCCTTCGCATCATGAGGCTTTGAGGTGGCCTACTTTAATAATGGGATTTTGCTAGGCAGGTGCACTAGATTTGTCCTTGTCCTTTTCATCCGTCATGTCCCCACTCACCAAGGCATGGTCGTGGATTGTGGTCCTAGTGGCTGCACTCCAAGGTACATTTGCACAGATAATTAGCAATATGACGTGCCTCGACGCTTTTGACTGGGTGCATGATTTCTTCAAAGATACAAGTTCTAACCGCATGGTGTAATATCAGGTGAACAATGCTCATGCCCAGGATCCATGCTTAGTTGCTGCCTACCTTGGGAGCCCATGTAACGGTGGAAGTATGACTTGTCATTTCTTGACGTGCCTTTCCCTTGCATAAGTTGTTTTTTTTCGGCCAGATTTTGAGATAGATCCTGTCCCTGTGGGTGCACGACATGTAGATCCCCCACTCAACGGAGCCAACCCTTGCCAATGCAATACAGTAAATCAGGCGCTGTCGATCCCATGCCGCGGGAGCGCCATTATCCGCTTTCGACAACCAACCCCAAACAGTCTCTGGGTATCTATGTATGTGTTTGTGGCGCATTATGTTCAGCTTCTCATGCAGGATCCCACCGACTCGAGCACTTTCCCACCACCTTTTCTCCCCTGCCATTCCAACCACAGTACTGTCCAGCAACCACACAGCCAAATCTCAGGTCTTTTCCCAGCAATCGCGTCGTGGGCAGTACAGTGGTTTCCCGGAGGTCTAAAAATTCGAGATTGATGTGTGGAAGAAAGAATGGCACAACGCATATTTGGTGTATAGGCAACGTGGTAACATGTGCTAGACGTTGGTATAATTTGACTGATTTACAAAGACGGTCCTCCAAAACCTCGCGAAATGTTCTTCCAGAACATCTCACAACGTTCTTTCGAAACCTCGCGCAACGTTCGTCGTTTGTTCCTCCCAGACCTCGTGGACTTGTGGGGTGATGAGTACTAAGCACAACAGAGCTCTTCTTCAGTTCGCACAAGGGGGCGGTTATGTACTTCGAGAGGAGTTGACAAGAACCTTGAGGAGCTTCTCTGAGGGAGGGGATAGGTCAGCGCATGCGAAGAAACCCAATCTGAAAGACTGTGGGAAGTTGCTGCCAAGGTGCAAATCCATCATTGGGTTCTTTCAGAATCAACTGTGCTCAACTGGCAAACCTGCAGCTACGTCCAATTATATCCTCTCCAGCTTTTCTTGCGCATCGAGGAACAGCACACGCACCCACTTGCCCATCCTTCCATGATTATAAAAAGGCTTTGCTCGACAATGTCGTCTAATCTCATCCTTGCGATCGAGGTTCGGCATCATGTGGCTCCTTATGTCGCTCCTACTTACAGGTGTCGCCCGAGCAGCTATCCCTAATGCCATGCTTCGTGGCATGCATTCTCTCCCCAAGCTCTCAATACCTGAACGTTCCCTCACTTCATTGAATGGCACGATACTCCCACCCATTACGACCGTCTATCACTTCGACCAGCTTATAGACCACAATGACGCAGGCCTCGGAACCTTCCAGCAACGGTACTGGATGAACTGGGAGTTCTACGAGCCTGGTATGTTGAGAGGATGGAGGTACGCTCGATATTAATGTAATGCATTGAAGGTGGCCCCATCATCTTGATGACACCTGGAGAAGGTAACGCAGATGGTGAGTGCTATGTCACACATTCATGCTTTTCTTTCAAGTACTTGATTTTCATCAGGCTACGAAGCATACACTACCAATGCAACTATCAACGGTCTCATTGCTCAACAACAGAATGGTGCAGCCATCATTATCGAACACCGTTTCTTTGGCTATTCTAATCCTTACGACAACCTCACGTCACAATCTCTCGCGCTCCTCACCATCCAGCAGGCCATTGATGATCTCGTGTATTTTGCGACCACAGCCGACCTTCCCATGCCTGGGGGTGATGCTGTAAAGCCAGGACAGGCGCCGTGGATACTGATTGGAGGAAGCTATTCAGGAGCCCTCACGAGTTGGACGATGGTCAAGTGAGCCAAAAAATAACTTTGTATTTCAGCATAATGATAGACCCAAAGCAAGCCAGGAATTTTCTGGGCTGGATATGCATCTTCTGGCGTCGTAGAGGCAATCACGTACGTCGTGATGCAATCGCTGTTCATTTCCTGTTGACGATTCGTCGACGGAAACAGCGACTATTATGACTATTTCACCCCAATTCGCGAGCACATGCCACAGAACTGTTCTTCTGACGTAGAAGCAGTGGTCTCCTACCTGGATGACATGTACGCGGCTGATGACACCGCTGGAATCCAGACTCTCAAGGAGGCATTTGGCCTCGGCGATGTTGTACACGTAGGAGATTTCGCCACCGCACGTGAGTCGTCCTCTTTGTCTATGACAGAGAACACGGATTTATTATCTTGTTATTCTAACTGACCCTACTCGGACCAACAGTTCAATACAACCTGTTCGATTGGCAATCTTTGCAGCCTGATGTCGGCCCAGGAGCAATGTTCTTCGAATTCTGTGATGCACTCGAGGTCAAGAATGGTGTCAATGCCGGACCTGAAGGATGGGGACTTGAGAACGCCATCTACTCTTGGGGTAACTTCTGGAATACCACATACTACAACTATGGTAGGCGTTCCCCTTGATTTCTGATTGACGTGGCTAAACTTGATAGTAAAGTCTGTGGATACGAGGATGCTGAGTACGTATCTTTGGGACGTGATCTTCCGGATCGGCTGATGGTGAAGCTAGAACCTGTCTTGGGACGTATAACACAAGCCAGTCCTGCTGGACTAATGTTACTGTAAATAATGCAAACAGGTCGTGGTTCTGGATGGTGTAGGATTCTCATTCGCTTCGATGTCCACGCTGACAGTCATTTCAGGTGTAACCAAGTCGGATGGTATCAAGTTGGCCCTCCCGAGTGCGAGCCTGCCATCGTGAGCCGCATCCTCCAACCCATTTATGAGCAGGTATGTACAATATGACATGAAAGATGACCATTCGTCTATATCATTGTCAGCGCCAATGCGTCAACATGTTCCCTGAAGCATTCGCCTATCCACCTCAGCCTACCACGGCAGAGACGAACGCAAAGTACGCTGGTTGGGACGTGCATGTCCCGCGGCTCTTCTTCGCCAACGGCCTGCGTGACCCTTGGCGTGAGGCAACTGTCTCTGCTGATGGGTTGAATAAGCACAACACTACCAGACGGCCGATCTACGAGGGCGATGGATTCCACTGTACGGACTTGGTGGTGCGGAATGGCATTGTAGACCCGACAGTCGCGGCCGTGCAGGAAGCAGGATTGATGTACATGAAAGAGTGGCTTGCTGAGTGGAAGCCTTCTGCTTGATGGTTCGCTGTAGATTTTATGGACAGGTGGGGTGGTTAGTGATAACTTGTCAAGTTATACATTCCAGGTTACGGTGAACATCTGGTGCTGCCAGTAGTTCCTTCCGAACAATGAGGAAGTGACACTCTTCACATCGAAGGGCCTCGATTGATTGGTTTATTTATTTTCTGTGTTGCATATGCACCTCCAGAGGAAAGCGAGTAGCATCTATTGACTTGGAATCGACGGTGAATGGCAGCGACGCGAACTCGGTGAACAAACAGATTGCTCTGTATGTCGCAAATCAAACCATATATTGGTTAATAGGCATGGGTTCAGGGTGATACATTGATGGTTTGTGGTTCTGTTGTGAGCTAGTATACAGTGCGGATAGTATGAAAAAGGATCTATGTATACAGGTACTGTCTCTCAAAGATCTCCGTTCAACAAAAATACGTGCAGTTACATTATCTCTAGCGTCCTGATGTCCATCAAGTTGCCAACAGATGTCATGTCTTTAACTTGTGCGATGATGTTACGATCTGACGCGATTCTCTTGTATACTCCGTTGCGCTGCCGCGCTAGCAAAAATGCGCCAAACGGTTGTCCAAGCCGAACAATCAATCGCAATGCCCGCGAGTGAGACTCCGAATAAACAGGCTCATTTTCTGAAGGGGGTAGCGTAGATTCGGACACGGTCCAATCTTCCACGCACTTTGTATCGTCTGCAGGGTCAGGCAGCTCAAGGAGATGACAAGACCATGTGCGGACGAGCAAGAACGTCCGCCAAGTTGGCGGCGGCATTTCCCGCGAGAATCGAGGCAACCTGTCTTCCGTGGTTATATCTAGGTCATGAAGCCCATCTGCCTTGACTCCATACGTGAAATGTGTCTCCTTGTTTTGGCCGGGCTTCCGCCCGACTTCTGTTACAGGGAACACGATACAAGGCAGATGCAACCGGCGGTGCGCGAACCGCGGAGCACTCAGGTAGTCGAGTGTCTGATACAACCTCGATGCCGACTCTAGAGCCACTGTGCCTCGCAGAGAAGAGACCGACGACTGAATGTCTGCTTCTGATAGAGATGGCAGCTTGCATGGGGGAGCTTCGTACGAAGTGATATCGGCTGGCAGACAGCTATTGAACTCTGATGGTTTCCCGACCCAGTCTAGGGCAGTGATATCGCCTGAGTGAGCTACGACCTTCTGCAGAAGCCGCCCAAGCGCGCATTGCTTCTTCTCGCCATAATCCACACGTAGGCGGATGCCGAAGACGCCGGATAATGAGTAAGCGACATCTTCCTGCAATGTTGTGACACGTGTCGACGCCCACTGGAGTGTCTCTCTGGCGCATGTCATCCCGGGACGGAAGGCCGCAATGGCTCGTCGATCTATACCTGTTGCATGCTCCAACTCCTGCATAATTGCGGCGGACTCTTTGTGGTTGAGAGAGCGATCGTCGAGGTATAGAGTCCAATCCTTTTGATAAAAAAGAATGACTTTGGAAGCGAGGAGTTCTTGAGCTGTCCATCCGCGTGTGTTCCAAGCGCTATTTGCCAATGCGCCGGACTTTGACGAGGGTGGGACATCCGACAGGTAGATAATCGTGAGCGCCGAGTGTTGATACCAGACAAACATGGAGTTGATTGCTTCTTGGTGCTCGACACTATTACTCTTGTCGATGCAGCATGTATCGCTCCACGCCCAGCGACACCCCGCACGACGAGCAATTTTGCAGAACGATTGCAACTTTACCATGCCGCCAACTGGATTCAGCTCGTACAAGACCTTGTCCTGGATATCCTGCAGCAGTGGCTCCTTTCCTTCCCACCTGTGCGATAACATGGCATAACGGAAGTACGTCACGACTATTTCCTTGATGCGTTTCATTCTGAAGTCTGGATGCGTGATTGTTGATGACACAAGCTCCTTGTACTCGACACTCGTTTTGAAGGCGCTTATCTGCGCCTCTCGATCACATAAGAGCCCGGTTGTGGTGTCGAGTACACGAAATGGAGCGTTTTCTAGTTGAGCATCAATGACCTTTCGAATGTCAAGTGCTGTTCCGGATGGACTAAGATACTGCTGGGGCAGCTCTGCAAAAAGAGTCAAGCATGTCGACGCTTGCAGTATTGGGGGCTTACTTTGGGTTGGAACGTAGGCGGCATCGTGCAATTTGGACATCATAATTTGGAAAGCCTGGATCGCTTCATCGTAGCGCTGTGCACCATGAAGCGCTGTATGTTTCAAATCGTATCCAAGATAAGATGAAGGGTTGAGTTCGATGACCTAAATATCACCACAATAAGCATCGATTACGAAATGATAAATGCCATCGCACCTTCTGCGCATCGTGAAGTGCTTCGATCCATAACATTTTTCCCGACTTGGCCTTACTGCGCTTTGCAAAGATGGTATCAGATGCAGGATCCAGCTCAATCGCCGCTGAGTATAGGTTGATAGCCCTGTCATAATCGCATGTAGTGAAGGCAGCATCTCCGTTGGCAGCAAAGAGCGCGCTGCATTCTTCCTTGAAAACTGAATGAGATACAGGTGAGAATTGTAATATGGGTGATATGACTGAAGACTTGCCGGTAAACCAATCAAGGGAGTCGGCCTTCGTAGTGATATCACTTACATCCATCATGTGCTGGTACGATCCGATGGCTTCCGAGAGTCTGCCTGCCTGAAGGAGTGCACGACAACGTTTCTGGTTTGCAGTCATCCACAACGACGCAAGGTCCCACCCGAACAGCTGCAACAAAGCACGCAATTTGAACATGAAAAGTTTTTCTATTGCATATCAACGTACCACCACAAAGTCGTCATATCCAAAATGAATGGCCGATCGAGATGAGAAAATATTCATCTTGACAGCCGCAGTGAAGTGGTCAGCAGCTTCATCGTGACGCCCAACATCTAAGGCATTAATGACCAGCTGAACTCGTAAGTAAGCCTGATGTCCAGAGTTTAGATAATCAGTGTCAACACACGAGCCTAGGCATCATTAGTCTCACTTCTACCATACGACATGCAAGGATATCATTCCGGCAAGTGGCAGCGAGCTCTTGCACACGTATAATTGCTTCCTCATGCTGACCTGCATTGAAGATCGCGATAGCCTGAAAACCATGATGAAGACAGGAGTATGTCAGAAAAATTTAACGTGCCTTGATCAAGAGAAGAAAAACAATAATCTTTGGATCTTCGTTCGCGAACGTGAATGCGAGATCAAACGCTTGGATCGAATCCCGGATGTTCCCTTTTCCGCCGAGAGCGATGCCCTTGGAGATACAGCCTATCAAGGAGGGCTGAATGCTGATGGACTATGTCGTGATGATAGTTAGCCTCTCATAATGACACGTGATGAGTCAGTATATCTTGCCTTGATCGCATCCTGGAGCGCGTGGTCCCAGTGGTGCTTGCGTGCCATAACAAATGAGCGATTGACATACGAGGCGTGCTTGTTGGCATCGGCATTGATCTCTTGTGTGAGAAGTTTTTCAGCAGTAGACAAATCCCCCGCGATGCATGCATCGCGGACGGGCGTGTCAATGGCGAGGATCTGCGGTATGAAGCATGCTCAAATTGCGTTTTCAGAGTAAAACATACAGACGTGCCCTAATTAAATTGGAGTCTTGCGCCTTAAAATCAAATTGAGATGGAGCAGGGATAAGAAAACAACGGGAGAATACCTTTGATACCGATGTATCAAGAGCTTCCTCCGGTAAAGCATCCTTGGGTACTACCCGCTCTGATATCACCATATCAATACCACCACTGAGGATGTGCTTGTCGTCCATAGAGAAAGTGACGCAGTCCGTCAAGTATGGGTGTTGGAAGATGGCGATGGTTCGTCGATCTGAGAGCTGCCAGAAGCGGACACGGGTATCGGAAACGACGGGTGTGCCAGTGGGATGAATGGCAATGACATTGATGTCGTGAGCATGACCTGTCCAGCCTGAGGGTTCACCGCCCTGCTGCCAGCTCAATGCATCCCGCTCCCGTATGGTCTGATCCTTCTCATTGCTAGCTGAGAGGTGGCATGAGGTGGCACGATTAATGGGTGCGCAAGGCGATAGTGCAGTCGGGAGGTACCACAAATGAAGGGGAAATCTGAGCGGTTCTCCATTAGAACCTTGCGTCAAGACAATGCTTTCCGCTTGCCAGCCGTCCGAAAAAAGTCCACTGACGAGAAGTTGGGCGCGCATACCCTGCGATGGGACTTTCGACGGACAGCACTTGACCGTAATGATATTTGGACGCCCTGCAATTTATGAGTATGGCTGTGATGAGAAAATGCGTCGAGATTCACCTTCTTCGGATGAGAAGAGGACAGCAGAACCTGTGATCGCTCGCTGCTCAGCAGCTGGTGGAGTGGCAAAGATATTGCAATTTGGGGTATGGGTTGCCAGAATACATTCTTTTGGGTGGGGTGGCCGATCCTGAATATTGTCACTAATTCCATCACGCGACTGTCGTAAAAGATTTACGCTGTGAAGATGTTCAGAAGTGCAATACCATGCGGATTGGCAGCAGCTGCACCACATCGAAGGGGGCCTGCAGCACACTCGCAAGGGTAATTGACGAGAGGGATAGGGAAAAACAAGATTAAGATGAGTCTGTATTGAAGGTCAGATAAAAAAGTGTCTAGTAGTATGGAGTTCATGGCGAGTCCGTCGAGCTTAAATACGGCTAGAGCGCGCTTAGGTTTCAAGGTTTAGCTCGACAGGAACCTTCACAAAAGTTTCGCGTGAGAGAGGTCAAGCCTAACATTGACCGTTGGGTCGTTCGTGATCAGAGTTTGAGGATAGGAGATCTGAGGCGATGTGCTTCCAGGTACGTAGACGGTGAGCTAATATTCGGGGTCAAAAGATGAATCGTGGGCTTTAAGTTGGCATCCGAGGTAGGCTATAATTAGATCATCATCAGCGAGGCTGCAGGCAGGGCGCCAATTTTCAAATTCCAAGGACCTGCGGGGGTTGGAATGGGTTGCACTTGGATGCGTTACTAACGGGATTATGGTCATCAGGAGAGATAAGTGCTTACATAAGCGTGCGAGCCTCCTCATGATGCGCCCGAAACGGACAAGAACTTTGGCCGGACCCATGCTCGTTCATAAGCGGGCCCACTCATGTGCTTAATATTGTAGGCTTTAGCCACCATCGATGCAGCAGACGGCTTACTGTCTCAAGCCATCAAGGGGAAGAGCATCAGAATCACATCCTGTAGTTCGCGGATTTTTGAAGCCAAATTCAAACCTCTAAAGAAACGTTCCGCCCACCCTTACGCACTCTACATCCCTCAAAATGTGGCGGAGCTTATACTGGGGCAGAAGTTGCAGAGCACTGGTGTTCAAGTGCAGCGTCCACACAGGGTAGTAGGAATGAAACAGAACGAGAAGGACTCTCGCATCACCGACGTGTCCTTTGAGGACGGTCAAGTTATCAGAGCTATATATCTTATCGGCGCAGATGGCGCACACTCAATTGTGAGACCTCAGTGCCCGCTTGGTGTAATATCTGATGACCGACTTCAGATCCGTACCATTGCCAGTATAGGGTTCTCTGACCCAGAAGGCCCGAACCTAGACAATAATATATTGGCTCAAATGGTTTCTGCAGATGTCACATTCGAGCCTGAACCTGTCGGTCCACTAACTCTCAAGGGCCACCTCAACGGCAGTTTTTTCAGGCGATTTCTTCATGCTCACACCGTTCGGCAACCCCTTCAATGCCGAACTGATGCGCGAGAAAACCCGCTACGAAAACTGTTTTCCCTGTGGGTTGTGCCATACCTGTAAAGAACGGAGAACCTCCTCGTGCACCACCGAAAGAGTACATCGAGGACTTGATCGACAAATACGGCCCAGCGTGTATAACATCAGATCCATCTCTTAACCCGACACCTGTCAAAGTCGACCAGCTGATCTGGTCCACGCGTTTTAGAACATACTCCGCCATCGCCGACCGCACTTTCATGCGTCTTGAAGTCGCTATTCTTCTAACCGGTGACGCAACCCATATACATTCACCTACAGGCAGAGAATTCCGATGTGGATGATAGTATCGCAATGACCGCACACGAGCAGCGTGAAACAAAAATTGATGGGTCTCACGATCAGATAATGGGTTGATGCCTCCAGGCGACCAGGGGTACTGCGTTCGGATCCTCGTTGAGCTGACGAACGAATGGATACAGCGTAACTAGATAACATGGGATGTCCCGTTCAATTCAGCCCATAGCAAATTCATTGCGGGCTCATGGAAAGTTTTGCATCTTCTGGCAAGCGCGGCAAGAGATTTTCGAGACAACGGCTTCTTAGAGCGTCGAGCGAGCATATGATAGGTCCAGGTTTTTATTCACATACGAGACTTCGGGGATAAGTAGAGCGCGATGCATTAGTTCTATGATGGAGTGCAGGGCTAGCCCTGACCACGTGATGTGACTGCTGGGCCTGTCCGCCCATCAACCGCCCATTTTTTCTCAAATGTAATGTCCTGCACGGTTCTCCTCAATTGGTGTTACTCACACTGAGTCCACAGATAAAGCGTCTTGCCGTACAATTCGGTGACCATTTGGTATCTATCGGGGAAGACTGTGACGAGTTGCAACTGTGGTTACGGCGCCGTCATAACCTTCAAACGTCCGACGAGGGGTGGTCACTGGATTGATGCGGCCACAATGAGTCATGGATCATCCGTTGTTTGTGCTGGGTTTTGAATCTTGATGGAGTTCTTGTTGAGTACGGTCCAAGTGAACCTACTCTAGGGAAGGTGGGCGTCTTGTTTCTAGCTGCGGTAGTGTGTGCTCGTCCTCCTTCACAACGTCAAACTGACTCGTGTCCCATTTAGGCGCTCATGAGACGGTTCGCATATGACGGTCCTGTTATCATACACATCTTCCTCGACAAAATAACTTTCTCTTGATGGCATCCTTTCCCTTTCCTGATTCGCCGCCCCGCCCTGATCTGACGTGGTGCAGCCATTATTTCTTGGCAGCGGCCTAACTGGAGTACAGTATCATCATCTGATATAGTCTCCCCCCTGGTCCATGCCTGCTGGCAGGTTGCTCCGCGATACCTGTGTCGCGGGAACAGCTTTATAAACTACATAGGGAGCGTCATGCTATGGATTCTCTGAACTTATAATGTATCACGAGTCGTGGACGGTGCACCGAGCTTGATGGGGTTCTTTCTCGACAGACCGGGAAGACCCTTTGCAGCCTTTGGGATCATGTTGGAAGGAATCTTGATTGTTCTGGGATGCGCTTCCGGCTGGGCATAGCTTGATCGACATTTTGTAGAATTCGAGATGATGAAGTCCCCGATATACAGGCGGATGTTGTATCACAATGTTAAGTTCTCTACTTATAAATTGCTGGCGCGTTGATCCGATGTGCAACGTTTCATAACAATGGGCTGTAGAAGACAAGAACATCGAGAATTTACTCGCTACGCCGTTCGACCCTGCGCAAAGTTGGTTTAGCCTTCTCAATTGGCACGATGCAAAAGCCATTTATCCTGAATCCATTTTTTCAATCGGGTAGGTGGTGTGTACTCTATGGCATTACTATTAAGACAAAGCGGACACCCTCGTTCATCTCCGCATCTCCGACTTCGCGATTACCGTGGTGTCAAACAGTAGTGCAACAACTGCCATCACATTCTACTTCATCCAACTTCATCCAACAAGCTGTGTGCCTCTTACAACTGAACCCATGCGAATTCTCCTTTCAGTATTCTGATGGCACGCCCGCTGCCAGGAATGAGTACCAAGAGGGAGGAGGTACTTGCCATCCTTGGCGCTACCAACTAGTGAAAATTGGACCAGCTTCAGAAATGTAACAGCGTACACAATGACTCGCTTACCTTGCGCGTCTTCGAAGTTCTACTTGTCCTTCAAGTTCTCCTCACCTCCCACTTTGCAATCTCACTGGCACATCGGCGCACATTTCTAGACCTTTCTTATAACCTGTGGCATTCCCAGTTCACGCTCATGGAGTCAGCAGACAGCGAAACTTATGAAGACATTACCAAACTTGAAAACAAACCATGCGCTCTGCCCACTTCTCCTGCAGTACCGAAGTGGCGAAATCAGCAACTTCTAATATTGGAGAGACTGGTCACTGCAGTCACCCCCAAAGCATGTTGGCGCATGCAGTTTCTCTCCACTGTAAGATGATTCTCAGGGCGCGCTGGCATGCCGCATTTCCCATCAATTTACCTAGCAATATTCATTCAAGCGGTGAAAATTTCACCGGCAGGCTAATTACAGGTACGATTTATGTAGTTTCTCAAAATTTACCACCGGATACATGACGAGTCTCTGACCAACTTCGATCCAGGTATATTGGACTGCTGAACGGCCTGGTTACCTGCATATCCCCGGGCCGGCAGGATGGCTACATATAAAACGCCCCTCACCCGCCAAGATTATGTCGTGTAGTCCAATGCCTGTGATCAAGATGTGGGCCCTCACGTCGTTGCTACTTGCAGGCGTCGCCCAAGCAGCCATTCCCAATGCCATGCTTCGTGGTATGCCTTCTCTCCCAAAGGTTCTAGTGCCGGAACGTTCTATCACTTCTCCGAACGGCACAGCACTCCCAAATATTTCAACCATCTACTACTTCGACCAACTCATCGACCACAATAATCCAGGCCTCGGAACCTTCCAGCAGCGATACTGGATGAACTGGGAGTTTTATGAGCCTGGTATGTCACGAGGACCGAGGTGCGCTTCAAGTGATATTGACGTGTGCATTTAAGGCGGTCCCATTATATTGATGACGCCTGGAGAAGTTAATGCAGATGGTTGGTTTTACTATAATTGATTTGTTACCCTTCTCTCAAAGAACTTTGTTTCAGGTTACCAAGTCTACACGACCAATGACTCCATCAATGGTCTCATTGCTCAGCAACAAAATGGTGCAGCCATCCTCATTGAACACCGTTTCTTTGGTTATTCAAATCCATACAACAACCTCACGTCACAATCTCTGGCTCTCCTCACAATCCAGCAGGCTATCGATGATCTCGTGTATTTCGCCACCACTGCTGACCTTCCCATGTCTGGGGGTGATGCTGTGAAACCGGGTCAGGCGCCATGGATATTGATCGGAGGAAGCTACTCGGGAGCCCTTACTAGTTATACGATGGTCAAGTGAGTGCCACAAACAGATCTCGTTTTCTCAGCATGGTGATCCACTCAAAGCAAACCGGGAATTTTCTGGGCTGGATATTTATCTTCTGCCACTGTGCAAACGATCACGTATGTCACTTTTTTGCAATCATTGTTGACTTTCATTGATGTGATGAATTGCTTCTCTCTTCCTTTATAATCACCTCTGACATGGGTGAATGTGTCGTTTATTGAATTCCGGCCTCCTTCTCGACCAAAATTAGTGACTATTATGATTATTTCACCCCTATTCGCGAGTACATGCCACAGAACTGTTCTTCCGATGTACAGGCAGTGATCGCCTACTTGGATGAGATGTACAAGGCTAACGACACAGCTGGAATCCAGACGCTCCAGGAGGCATTTGCCCTCGGCGGCCTCGATCATGTAGGCGATTTCGCTACCGCACGTGAGTCGTCCTTGTGCCTCGTTCAGTCTTAAACACTTGCATAGAACGGGCATTTGCATGCTCTCTCATTCGCGCAACGTCTTTTCAGTTTGTTTTACCTCCAGCTGATTATCCTCTTCGTTCATGTCGCGTCACCCCTTTGGGTACGAATTCATACATTTGCCCTTGGACGATGTTCTTTTTCGCAATTTGGCCTATTGTCTTTTGTCCTGACTGACTTTGCTCGGACCAATAGTTCAATACAACCTATGGGATTGGCAATCAATGTCACCTGATGACGGCCCAAACTCACAGTTCTATCAGTTCTGTGATGCACTCGAGGTCAAGGACGGTGTCAATGCCGGACCCGAAGGGTGGGGACTTGATAATGCTATCAACTCTTGGGGCAACTATTGGAACACTACATACTACAGCATTAGTACGGTGGTCCGTTTGATTTTTGATTGTCATGGCTAATCTGGATGGTGAAGCCTGTCAAGACCAGGATGTTGAGTACGTATTCTTATGACTTGATGTCGTTCGCACTTCCTGACGGTGAAGCTAGAACCTGTCTTGGGTCGTTTGTTCCGACTGACGTCTACTGGACTAATGTTACCGTGGATAATTCCGGCAGATCGTGGTTTTGGATGGTGTATGCATTTTCATTCCTGTTAATATCTGATCTGACAATCTTGATAGGTGCAACCAAATCGGTTTCTATGAGGTTGCGCCTCCTGAAGGCCAACCTGCGATCGTGAGCCGCATCCTCCAGCCCAGTTTTGTAGAGGTACGTAGACCTGATCTAACAAATGAATATTCATCAACATACTCATCAGCGCCAATGTGTCAACATGTTCCCCCAAGCCTTCACCTCTCCGCCCGAGCCTCCCACGGCGGAGACAAACGCAATGTACGCTGGTTGGAACGTGAATGTCCCGCGCCTCTTCTTCGCCAACGGCCTGCGCGACCCTTGGCGCGGGGGAACTGTGTCTGCCGACGGGCTGAACAAGCCTAACACTACTAGCATGCCGATCTATATGAGCGACGGATTCCACACCTCGGACATGATTTCGGATAATGGTGTTGTAGATCCGACTATCGCGGTCGTGCAGGAAGCAGGATTAAGGTACATGAAGGAGTGGCTTGCTGAGTGGAAGCCTTCCACATGATAATAGAGCGAGTTGTTGAAACTCGTGCACCCAGCACCCACGGTATACCGTATTCGAAAGCCTCAGTTAATTGATTTATGTTTTTCCGTAATACACCTGTAGCTTCAGTTGAACTCCAGCGCCAGTGTCGCACACAGGAAGATGAATTGCCTGAGTTCTTGGTTGATATTTTTCTGGTAGGTCCTTTATTGTCGCATTCGATTGAGAATTATGATTACAGTGCCGGATGCGCTCGACCCAGGGGGAAAGTTGCTTCATTGAACTTGGGTTTGAGACCGCGATCTTAACATTTCTGACTCACTGAGTTTTAGCGATGTGACGCAATGAAAGGCGGCATCAGAAGGCAAACTTGAAATGAACAGCGGTCCGCGGCTCGAGCGCTCAGCACTCATTGCGCTCAACTTCGACCGAAGACACACAACACCCGGTCAAAAACGATCTCGAGGGTCAGTTGCCAGTGAGTTTTGTTAAAACCCGGCGAGCGCAGTTACTTTTTTACCGTTTGACGCTTACCTTTCTTGAGCTTGATCGCTGAACTTCGCGAGCGAGTGCACTGATTGGTGAAAACTTGAAAGGACTCACTAGAGCACTAGAGCTCACTAGTCAGTTGTGACTATATAAAAATTGCTTTCGTGTATATGTGCTATCAAGTGCATGATCAATTAGCGCTTTAGCTCTTAGCCACGGCATACTTACGTTCATACTACAAGCCGCGTGGCTGAACACGTCAAGAGTGCGAATAATACATTGCAAAAAAATGGCAGTGCCCATAAAACATGCCGCAGCGGCAAATGTTCTCGTGACTTTGGGTGCACGTTGACTTGTAACGAAACTGTGGTACAACCTCACGGTCTCCTCTTGAAAACAGCTCATCTAGCTATGCTGGTCGTCGTGTAGCGCCGTGCAGTTCTTCTTCCGCCTAACGCATGTGCTGCAAGAATCAGATGACAGGTTCTCGTAAGATATTCTTGTAGTCCAGCCGACCTTTGCCATACCATTCAAGCGGTGAGCACTAAGTAGTACTAGCTTCTGAATCTTCACTAAAGTCTAGCTACAGGCCCATCAGAATCAAGCATATAGGCATAGTACTTGCTTGATCACTAAGTATTCATCCCAGCCGTGCGAGTTTTGAAGGCCGTTGAGCAATCTGCACTGTGCAGCTACGTCCAATTTTAATCCTGAGAACTTTCAACTCATCACATCATGATGTTGCCAAATCCTGCGAAGCGAAGCGAGTAGCACCACATGCTTCTGATGTAGTGCGATACCCCAGCCGTGACTATAAAAAGATCTTTCCTCGACCGTCATCATGTCGTTGAGTGCAATCCTTGCCATCAAGGTTCGACATCATGCAGGCCCTTGCGTTGCTCTTGCTTGCAGGTCTTGCCCGAGCAGCTATCCCTAATGCCATGCTTCGCGGCATGCCTTCTCTCCCAAAGCTCCCGGTAACGGAACGTACTATCACTTCGCCGAATGGCACAGCACTCCCACCCATTACGACCGTCTATTACTTTGATCAGCTCATCGACCACAATAATCCAGACCTCGGGACCTTCCAGCAGCGATACTGGATGAACTGGGAGTTTTACGAGCCCGGTATGTCGTGAAGATCGAGGTACAGCCTCGAGTAACATTAACTTGGTGCATTGAAGGTGGTCCCATCATCTTGATGACGCCTGGAGAAGCTGATGCGGATGGTCAGTTTACCATCCTTAATTTGCGACTTGCCCTCAAGCACTTGATTTTTAGGCTACGAGGCCTACATTACAAATGAAACCATCAACGGTCTCATCGCCCAACAACAAAATGGTGCAGCCGTCCTCATCGAACACCGTTTCTTTGGCTATTCCAATCCATACGACAACCTCACGTCACAATCTCTCGCGCTCCTCACCATCCAGCAGGCTATTGATGATCTCGAGTACTTCGCCAATACCGCCGACCTTCCCATGCCTGGGGGTGATGCTGTAAAACCAGATCAGGCGCCATGGGTACTGATCGGAGGAAGCTACTCGGGAGCCCTTACGGGTTGGACAATGGTCAAGTGAGTAACTTACCAGATTTTTTTTTTCGGTTAATGATTTGCCTGAAGCAAACCGGGCCTTTTCTGGGCCGCATATGCATCTTCTGCGGTCGTAGAAGCAATCACGTATGTCACTTTATTGAAATCACCGCTCATGTCCCATTAATGTGATCGCTTCTCCGACCGCTGTAATCACCTGAATTTATCTGCATCGCAACATGGTCATTCATTGAAACGCGGTTTTATTCGACCAAAACAGTGACTATTATGGGTATTTCACACCTATTCGCGAGTACATGCCACAGAACTGTTCCTCTGATGTAGAGGCCGTGATTGCATACCTGGATGGGATGTACGCGGCTAATGACACTGCTGGAATCCAGACCCTCAAGGAGGCGTTTGGCCTCGGAGATGTTGTACACGTGGATGATTTCGCCAGTGCACGTGAGTCGCCCATGTCCTTTGTTCAGTCTTGAATCTTTGCATGGAACGGACACAGTGGTCCGAAGGGCTTCTGATCCACGCAACATCTGTAGCTTTATCAGCGCGCGGAGTTCCTCCTTTTCCATATGGGAACCTTAAATTTTCCTTGTGCAATACTCTTTTTCTGCCGCCTTCTTGACTCGACTAACTCTACTTGGGCCAACAGTTCAATACAACCTGTTCGAATGGCAATCTCTGCAGCCTGATGTTGGCCCGGGAGCAATGTTCTTCGAGTTCTGTGATGCACTCGAGGTCAAGAACGGTGTCAATGCCGGACCTGAAGGATGGGGACTTGAGAACGCCATCTACTCTTGGGGCAACTTCTGGAATACCACATTCTACAACTATGGTAAGGTGGTCCCCTTGATTTGTGATTGACATGACTAAACTTTATAGTAAAGTCTGTGGATACCAGGATGCTGAGTACGTATCCTTGGGAGTAGTCGTCTGGATTGGCTGATGGTAAAACTAGAATGTGTATTGGGACGTATGACACGAGCCAGTCCTACTGGACTAATGTTGCCGTGAATGATCCAAATAGGTCGTGGTTTTGGATGGTGTATGTATTCTCATTAGTTCGAATATCCACTCTGACAATTATTCCAGCTGCAATCAAGTCGGATGGTACCAGGTCGGCCCCCCTGAAGGCCAGCCTGCGATCGTGAGCCGCATACTCCAACCCATTTACGACGAGGTACGTATATTGGATTCGATACGTGACCATTCATCGATATCCTCATCAGCGTCAATGCGTGAACATGTTTCCTCAAGCCTTCGCCTATCCACCTCAGCCGACCACTACACAGACCGATATGATGTATGCCGGTTGGGACATGAACGTTCCACGTCTATTCTTCGCCAACGGCCTGCGCGACCCTTGGCGCGAAGCAACCGTCTCTGCTGATGGGCTGAATAAGCCTAACACTGCCAGTATGCCGATCTATGAGGGTGATGGATTCCATTGCTCGGATATGATCGTGGAGAATGGCATCGTAGACTGGACCATCGCAGTCGTGCAGGAAGCAGCATTGATGTACATGAAGGAGTGGCTTGCTGAGTGGAAGCCGTCTACGTGATGATAGATTGAATTATTGGGACACTTATGTCTCAGACGGATCCCGCTGGTTCCTTCCGACCACTCAGGAACCCGTACCGTATGTGCAGCGTTAGCTTGAGCTTGATGATTCAAGCAGTATTCATCGTCTTTTATAGAAAATTATTTGAGCGAAAACTACATGATGAAGGCTACTACGGTTTTGGGACAAGTCTCCCATAGGCAGACCTAACAAAAGGAAGATAAATTCCTTCTGTATAGGGAGAAGCATCGATGCCAATACACAGTGCGTTTCGTTCCTCAAGGCTTCCGAGGGCCTATCATGTCCTGGTGTCAACAAGTCAAGACCTGCGAACTGAAATGTTGTAAGTGATGATTTTTGACTTTGTTATATGAAAGCTTAAACGGAGCTGCATCCAGTAGTTGATTATGTCTTCACCGGTGCAGGAGACCGTAAAATCTAGCTGAGACATATGTATACTTAAAGTGAGTGCAGATAATAGGTTCGACTCGCACGAGTAAGGTCAACATAGCACCGAGACGGCTGATCCCTAAAAAGAGGTACGCAGTGGATCAATTTTCTGCCTGTGCCAGTCTGGGACAGCCATCTATATGGCCAGATTTGAAGATCGGAATGACTGGCTTGAACTGACGAGAGAACAAGCTGTGTTCGATGCCCCTCGATTCCGAATTCAGGTGAAGTTGTGACGTCCACGATGTTGTACGCGTATTATATTGAAACTTCTTGACCTATCGCGACTCGCGCAGGCCCTGTACAGTTATGGCCTGTCATCGATCAACTAGACCGCATATATAATGTGTCCTGATCTTAGACTTCAATGCATTGCATCAATCTGTGATAGGCGCTGTGAAGCCCTTTGTCGAGGAATTCAACATGCTGGCATGAACCACGGAAATTACCTTCAAGTTACGCCGCATCAAGTCGTGCAGTGTTGCCTGCTGTCGAGAGGCATCGCAAGCTTCGTTATGAAGCTCTGATGGCTCGTTCGAGCTCTCGAACGAAACACCCCTGTGAGATCCAGTGCGTTAACTTCCACACAGCTTACCTCGCTGTGAGCCGAACGTTGGATAGCAGCAGAAGAAACCCCTATACAGTAAGATGCATCTGAACAGTGCCACTAGTCTGGACAACTGCGGGCACCGACTTCTGATCATATACATGTATTATATCTGGGTGTAATCTAAAGATCATGCACGTTGGCTGTACATGTGCCCAAACACAACCTGATCGAGTAGCGAGTTATGCAATTCATCACGGTTCCTCGAAGGTACATATACCTCAGAAGTGCAGCCTGGTGCCAGTCCGCCGTCTGGATGCCCGCAAGTTTTCTGGCAGAGTCTCTTCGAGTGCACACCAAGCGAAGAGAGGGGGCAACCACGCCCAGGACAATATCTCTATTGTCGCCAGGAATTGAAGCCACCACACCCCAGAAGCGTAACACGCGATCACAAGAGCTATGGGATACTATTAGATCGATCTCGGCATTAATATAGGATCACTCACATAACATCAAAAAGATGATAGAAATTGTGAGAGATATAGTCGACCAGCTGATGAACAGAAGTGTGCAGCACAGTCGAAAGCGTGTGGCCGTCAGGACCTGCAATTTTGTGAATACGCATATGGAGTGTAGTCAGGTCTGCTACGAACGTCTTTAGCCCATGTTCGCTCACAAGCTTGGTATATATTGACCACAGCTAAACCAGAAAGCAGGCCACCGAGGGCATGCGCGAAAGATCCAAGGGCTAGAATATAGCAAGCGCGTATGGTGTATGGAAGAAAGGAAGTCAGAGGCGCTTGTGTTGAAAGAAAGACTGCCGAAGTAGTGAGCACCTGTAATGCAACGTTAGACTTTTTTGCTTGACCCTACGAGAGGCTACATACCAAGCCCGCCTGTAATGTCATAAATCAGTACATAGTTAGGTCATATCCATATTTCCCACCGCTATGTTAGTATTACTCAGTCTGTCAACAAAAGTCTTCCTATGTTTCTCCCATTCATCATTGTTCATCTTAGACTTCCAGTGATGTTCGAGAGACGGTCTTGCAACCGAGATTAGACAGAGTGCCCGGAATAATACGGACGGTACAGGATGTTTGTTAAAATCTGGAACCGCCCAATGGTCTGGTAGCGGCTCGGGTGACCTACAAACTTGATTAATCAATGATCTGAGAGCAGTCAGGTTACTTGCTGATTGGTTTTGTTCTCCATTCGACTCGGTGGGTGAGAGCAGTCCTAAAGTTGAGGTTCCGTCCTCTTCCGTGAAACTTGAGGCGGTCTTATATAGTTTGCTGTATGTAAATGATATAAGTAAGCACGTCAGGAAGGATGGCAGCATACACGACCATTGCCAGGTGGGGGCGGCGATCTGCATGGACCGCATCACAGAATTGACTAGCACGCTATCAATTCGCTTGAGAAACATGCAGTGTCATGCATATCATTCACGAACTTCGCGAACCATAGATTCTTGATAACCCTGAAGTAAATCAAATTCATAGACAAGCATTAGAAAGTCTTCAGCAGAACATCTAACTTGCATGATCTTGACGTTATGACAGTTAGCGGAACGTTGAATCCGCATGACGTGCTTTGGTAGCAGAGTGCCAGAGCCAGGGAAATGACAACTGACAGAATTGAATAAGAAGCGCCTCTAGACGACATGGGATATAAGGGGCGTGCCCTAGACTTGTAAGGGCAATTAATGACGCTACAGCAGAGCGTTTCAAGTCGCAGAAAACTGTGCTGTACCCGGACAGCCGGCTGGACGTAGCGATCACACTTCACGATAGTAGCGCGTTGTTGTAGTACGTGGTACATGCTGTTTGACAATGCTAGAAAAACAGCCCGTTCCCTGTTTGGAGTAAGAGATCAACAGACAGGAACAGACAATGGGCCAGCGTGAACAACCTACCGGTTGGCGGTGGTTGACTGGCCAGTGGTATCATTACCCAGTCAAAAATGCCAACCAGCTAGAATCAGCTACCAGTCGTTGGAGGTGCAAGTTGGAGGTTGTTCACAGCGCTGTAGCTACGTCCGAAGTTTGAACAGCCTGACTCAGTGAACTTCGCGAGTGCACTGAATCTTACGGCCCCATAATACTAGTGGCGGATTCCATTGAAGAGAACTTGGTCGTTGTGACAAACACATATTTAGAAGTGTAGAAAAGGTCACCGCGTTCTTGCAACTCCGACGAGCTTCTTCAGACTCTTCTGATACAGAACGCATTACATGCAACTGTGACTCTAATTTACCCTCGCCTGTCTTCTGAGCTCTCCTACTAACTTGCTAAGCATACTCATTGCGATCCCACTTCAACACATTTATCTGGCCTAGCTATAGGGCTTTATAGGGTTGTCTTCTTTTTCCCATATAAGTCTTGCTAGTGGAGACTATTGGATACCGACTCTCCTGGCAGTGCTATCATTTACTGAATGGGTCTGCAAATCTACTTATCAGCGACACTAGCCCAAGAGCCTTTGGGACGAAGGCCTAACGAATTGACACTGGCTACACAAGATAACAGTTGCAGCAGATTCTCGCTACATTCCGGGCAAGTCATGGTACAAGCCAACCACAGCAGGCCAGCGTCAGGCGCACTAGTAATACTCTTCGGGCCTGGCCTTTTTCCCCAGTGGTGCAGAAGAGCAAGAGCAAATTTGACCGCGGTACAATCGGTCTTCAAAGGAACTTTCCTCAGTAGCCATGCTGGCCATTGTATGGTGTGCAGTCTTTCTCCTACCAACGACACATGTGCTTGGAGGATCAGAAGACTTTCTTTTTTACAATCCCCAAGTCAAGCCGGCCTTTGCGGCATATGTCATCGGAGTGGTGAGCACCGTGATCATCTAAATCTCTGCCGAGCAGTATTTACCATTTAGCATGTAAATCCATCTCAGCCGTGCGACTCCAGCCGCAAGTTCAGACTCTAGACTCTGAAAGCGATCGACAAATCCATACGTACTGGGTCTTTCGCCAAGCTTATTATGTTGAATGCACCGTAAGGCCGTTGAGCAGCCTGCAGCTCTAAGGACGTCCAATTATATCCTCTTCAAGCTTCTGTTGCGAAGCGAGTATCACCATGTGTCAAATTGCAAGTGTTACACTACCCACTTACGTGCCCTACCATGACTATAAAAATTATTTCCCCGACCATGATGATGTCGTCTAGCCCCACCCTGGCTATTAAGGGTCGACATGATGTGGGTTGCATCACAGGCCTCGCCCGTGCAGTTATCCCTAATGTTATGCTTCGTGGCATGCAATCTCTCCTCAAGCTCTCCGTGCCTGAACGTTCATTCACTTCACCAAATGGCACAGCACTCCCCAACGTTACGAACGTCTATTACTTCGACCACAATAATCCAGGCCTCGGAATCTTCCAGCAGCTGAACTGGGAGTTTTATGAGCCTCGTACGTCACGAGGATCGAGGTGCGCTTCAAGTGATATTGACGTGTGCATTCAAGGCGGTCCCATTATATTGATGACGCCTGGAGAAGTTAATGCAGATGGTTGGTTTTACCATCATCGATTTGTTGCCTTTCTCTCAGAGTATTTGATTCCAGGATACGAAGGCTACACCACCACTGACATCATCAATGGTCTCATCGCCCAACAAAAAAAACGAACACCGTTTCTTTGGCTATTCCAATCCATACGACAACCTCACGTCACAATCCCTAGCTCTCCTCACCATCCAACAGGCTATCGATGGTCCCGTGTATTTCGCTACCGCCGACCCCCGAGCCCTCACGAGTTGGACGATGGTCAAGCGAGAACCTCAAAAAAAAACCTGATTTAACGTAAAGCAAAACCGGGAATTTTCTGGGCTGGATATGCATGTTCGGCCGTTGTAGAAGCTATCACGTTTGTTACATCACCGCGCATCTCCCATTGATCTGATTGCTTCACCTTCCGTTATAATCAACTGAATGCATCCGCATACGACGTGCCCGTTCGTTTAATTCCGGCCTTTAATCGCTGTCCTCTGACCCAAACAGCGAGTATTATGCTTATTTCACACTTATTCGCGAGTACATGCCACAGAACTGTTCATCTGATGTACAGGCAGTGATCGAATACTTGGATGGGATGTTCACGGTTAATGACACCGCTGGATTCCAGACGCTCAAGGAAGCATTTGGCCTCGGAGATGTTGTACCCAAAGACGATTTCGCCAGTGCACGTGAGTTGTCGTTGTCTCGATTTTATGTATTTTCGTAAAACGGACAGCATGGTCAGCATGCCTTCTGACCCGGGCAATACTTATTGCAATTTATCTTCCCTTCACGAATGCGCGCTGATTTGATCACGAGCTCGTCCTTCCCATCTTGTTTTCCTTCTGCTGCCTTTTTAAGTCAGCTAACTTTTCTCGCATCAACAGTTCAATACAACCTGTTTGATTGGCAAGCTCTGGGTCGTGGTTCTGGATGATGTGTGTATCCTCGTTAACATCAGCATCCATCTTGACGACCTTTCTAGGTGCAACCAAGTAGGATGGTACCAGGTTGGCCCTCCTGAGGGCCAACCTGCAATCGTGAGCCGCATCCATCAACCTATTTACGACGAGGCACGTATATTGCATTCAAAATGACTATTCTCAATATAACATTCAGCGTGAATGTGTCAACATGTTCCCTCTCGCCTTTCAGCCTACCACTGCAGAAACTGACATAATGTACGCCGGTTGGAACGTGAACATCCCGCGTCTTTTCTTCGTCAACGGCTTGCGTGACCCTTGGCTCGAGGCAACTGTCTCTGCTGAAGGGCTGAATAAGCCTTTCACTCACAGCATGCCAATTCATGAGGGCGACGGATGCCACTGCTCAGGCCTGATCACGGAGAATGGCATTGCAGACCCGATTGTTGCGGCCGTGCAGGAAGCAGCATTGCTGTACATGCACGAGTGGCTTGCTGAGTGGAAGCCTAATGCTTCATGACTTGCATAGATAGACCTCTGGGGACAAAAATGATTAATAATAACTTATACTGTTTTATGTTTCAGACTTTCAGTGGAAGATTGGTGCATTCTGAGCCGCACCAGGATTTGGCACCCGCTACACTCGGTCATGTATGCCAGCGCTGAGGCTCCGCTCCCAGAGTAAGTTCGCAGACGTGGATAGTTATAGGTCAGTTCCCTCATGTCTGTTTCCAAATTGGCCATCGAGTGTGGTGGAGGCTCTCAACCTGGGGAAGATGCCGATGATTGATTGAAGTTGGGGCCGTCTCAACTTTCGACTCTATGAAGCTGAAGATATTATGTTACTAGAAGGCAGCGTCCGCGAAAGGTAAATTTCATGGTACAGCTTGGGCGGTTCAACTTCGACTCCACTCGTTACAGATTCTTCCTCTATTCCTCTACCTACCTTGGCTGATATATAGACGTATCACGTCCAAGCCGCGTTTCGCAATTCGGTGCATCCTTGCGATCTCTGTTATCCCAGGCTGCGAGTTGACAATGATGTGTTCTTGACTTGGATCACATCGCGACATCTACTCGTGCTTCATGTAGCCGATATCAGCTTCAAGTTGCCTGAGACCATAATAATCGCTTAGGCCCCCTCTGACTATTAGTAGCTGAAACTTTGTAGCCGACATCCCGACATCCGTGAACGTTGAAGTACAGATCTGGACTTGTCAAAGCACATCAGTCTAGACCAGTTTAGACATAAATATATCAAAAGCCTTGGATGACAGGCAAAGCTCAATTGGGGTCTCTCAGACGGTACCTTTTTGATGCCACGGCGTTCAGATAAGTTGACTCTCAGGCTGGCAGGCTGGCTACATCTTTGAAGCATGACAGAGGGTGTGTACATAGAATCTCATGATCTTCAAGCACGTACTGGAGGAAACGGATTGGCTGCAAGGCGACTTGAATCAAATGCTCTTTGTAATGGCATTAACGTTGCTCCCACAACGGCTCTGTGATACTAGTCGCGGTACTGGGTGTGATTCGCACAAATGAAAGGGTACTCAAAAATTGCTTGAATGCATCTCGCGATGGAGAAGGCTACACGTGAAGGTTTCTGTTAGTCAAGACAATAATCAAGTACCTGTCTACTGGCCAGTTGAACTGGTCAGTGGCACATCTAGTATTAATGGCATTCGGCACCCTAGCACAAAATAGGCTGCCTCTTGAGCGCAAGGACAGTAGGTGATACAAGGTTTGGGCAGAAATAACCAAGAACTTGTTCGCATGTTGATCCGTGAAAACTGTAACTTTTGTGCAGCCGGAGCTGGGTGATGATTGAGCCATCTTCGCAGTCACGAGTATGTGAAACTTGTACCCACCTGCGCCACGGCGCACGGTCGCGCCGGTCACATTGTCCCTATGGCGTAACTGTTGATCAGGACTGAGGGAATGACCCAAATCAGAGAGTCAACAACTCATTCTATGGGAAAGCCCTACAGCTGCCGAGCGCGCGAGTCGTGTTTGAGAGACCGGTCAAACAGAGGTGTAGTCAAAAATACTATGTGATTGCTGAATAAACAGAAATAGATGGCATGCCGAGGCTGAACAACAGGACACGGGCTCTAGGAGTAGGGTAAGGCAACCAGCCGAAACACTGTATAAACGATGAGTATATAAGGATTAGAAAATGCACACCGACCACAATCAATGACCAGTGATCTACACTATGGGGCGACATAGATATAATATACGCACAAAACAAAGCATGAAGGGACAAGAAGAACAGGGGTGCTCGTGGAAAAGTGCTTTAAATGGATCATAGTACTGGGCAATACGCATAGCGAAGATATCAAAAGCAACAAGACAAACCTAATATTGACATAGAAAACGTGCAAAACATGAACTGGGGTAACCAAGAGACGAAAAGAAAGAGGAATAGATAGTTGACAAAGGTGGTGAGCTGATGAATAAAAGTGCTCAACAAATAGTCCCGGACCGACGGACGGTCAAACATATAGAAAGCAAGATGATCACAAGAGCGACGTGTCGTGAAGGGTGATGCGAGTGGGGATTATGGACAAAACGATACCGACAAAGCGAAGTTGCAAAGCTAATAACAGCGATGACGTTGGAGTCATTTTTGGGGAAACGACGGTCACAGGAGAGTTGGTCATTCGCGAGAGGGCTGCTCAGGCGACACGGGCCAAACAGATTCTCTAGTCCTGTCCTTATCGCCAGAACGAGTCAAAGGCACCGCGGTGGATGAGACTGTAGTCTGCTGTGCAGGCTGCTCGGGAGAGGTGTGAGAATGTTGGGGCGAGTGCTGCTGTTGCTGTTGGGAAACGTTCGCAATGTCCTCGAGACCCCGCTTGACACCAGCAATCAAAGCATCCGTTTTTTGCATCATCTCATCTAGCCGTTTCCGCTGCTCGTGCAGTTCATAGTAATGTTGCTTCAACTCACTCGCGGTTGGAATACCTGACGTCAAGATACCGTTCAAAACATCATGAGGCGGGGGCGAATGGCCGAGGGGCCCGTAGTATCCATGACCCATGCCATGAGGCGGCGGTAAGACGTACCCCGTACCAGGAGCAGCAAGGCCAGGATTTAACGGAGAATGCGTCCTGCTTGGCGCATTGGAACCAGAGCGCATGTAGCTAGACGGCGTTCCGCCGAAATCACGATTACCCAGGAGACCAGGGGGACCGTAACCGCCAAACCTTTCACTGAGAGCGGCGTTTAGAGGAGGGAGATCGAATCCAGCATGCGGCGCTGCCATGAATGCGCCATGGCCCGATCCCGTGCGTGCAAGATGGTGAGCATGTGCGAAGCGTTCCATATCAGAACCGCGCGGTAACGAATGGGCGCGATCACCAGCGACGCCGCTCAGAGCCTCTGCAATCTGTTGTATGCTCGTGCCTTCTGCCCATGCAGAACCGTGCGAGTCGCGAGACGCTTTCCGCGTAGTCCGCTCGTTCTTCCGACGGCTGACGGGTTCTTGTTCCTCTTCTGCCTCCCCCATGTCTTCATCGTCATCCTTTTCGCGCAAGCGGCCCTTCTCCCGATCGCTCTTTCCCCGCCGTGCTCGCTTGCGGCGAGGTTGAGGCTCTTCTATCTCGCCGTCACTCTCTTCGGTGTTCGCGTGTTGGCTACCAAGCCGGCCGACTGAGACAAGTGCCTCGGCCGCAGCCTGATCTGACATGCGCCCCGACGACATCCCTGCGGCTGCTGGGACGCGTTTCCGTCGCTTGATGACAGTCTTTTTCATGGAGTTGGGACGATGCGTGCCATGAAGCTTGAAGTAAAGACCTGGAAAGCAATCCAATGGTCAGTGCTGAATCCGACTAAACGATGATGAGGCAAGAAAAACCCATAATATCAATCAATGTGTCAAAATTAAAGTGGTCCGACGGATGCCAAGAACGTCCAAGATCAACCCATCCAATATGGCAACGCGCGTCCCCATAAATCGTGGGAGGATGATAAACCAAAAGGATAAGTTGAATTCCCATTTTCCCATTACGCGAATGACGAATTAGGTTGGCGGGCTCCCTGATTCTGGAAACGAGGTATGATAGACACGCACGACAATCGCGAGATGAACGTGCGCTCCGCAAGAAATTTTACAAAGTGGATGGAGTTTGCGGAGATAATGCCAATAGCCGTGCATGCCAGACACGAAGTATGGCAAGGGCATGTATGAAACGAAAGTTGAAACGCACCACAAGCATTGCAGATGTTGTTACCAATGTCATCTCTTCTCCATAATGGCGTTGTGCTCGTACCACAGTTAGCACAACTGAGCGCTCCGACAGCAGACTTGACCTTCTTTGCCGGCCCCGGGCTTTCGGTATCAACACCGGGTGACGGTGCATCACCGGTGGGAGTTGCACCTCGCGCAGGCGCGGACGGCGACGATTCGTCTGCAGGGGCTGTCATCTCTAATCTTCCGGATATAGCGAGTGCGTTGTTGAGTGTGGGACACCCGGCACAAGCACTAGATCCTCCAGTGCCATCACATCGTCCGTCACCTGGACACGTGCCTCCACTAGAAATGTTGTGTGCACCTGAAACAGATATGGACTTAGCGGGGGACGAAGTTTTCGAAGAGGGTTTAGGTTGAGGCTGCCCAGAGCTTTCAGGTTGAGATGATGACAGTGCTTCCTGATTTTTTGACAATTGCGGTTGGCTAGGTGATGTTGCTGGAACAACCAAAGATGCCTGATTTAGGTTGGACATATCTGTTTCCCCACTTCCGTTTGGGGGCTGGTGAACGGGGGCTGCAGCTGTCGCAGTGGGCGTTGGCGTGCGGGCCAGGGATGGGGGACGTGCGACTTTGCGTGATTTGAGGTAAAGACCTATATCGAATAAAGAGCAAAACCCCAAGCGATGCGCACACGAGTTGCACACATTTCAATCAGCACACTGTTACTGCACTACGAAGCGGTGGGTAGGGAAAGAAACGCAGGAAATGACATTGACCAATCAACATGTTGACCGGCAGAAGCATGCACGGAACACGTTTCAGATGCAACGGAATGCTGCAAATGTGATATGGAGTGCACGGGGTATGTTTTGGAAACGAACGCCCACGAGCCCACCAACCACGGGTTGACACGTGACGGCGTAGGACGGGAAATGAAAGAGATGAGATGAAGAGAGATCACTTACCACAAGCATTGCAGATGGTTTTGCCCTCGGTGTCGCGTCGCCACAGGGGCGTGTCGACGACTCCACAATTAGTGCAGCCAGTACGTTGCTGCTGCTGTTGCGCCTGCTGTTGTTGCTGCTGAGGCGCGTTCGGTGTCGACGTTGGTTGGTCTTCTACGATAGGTTGAGGCCGCTCTTTTGACTGCAAAAGCTGCTCAAAAGTGAAGTCGCTGGGGTTTATCTTCTGTTGAAGGGAGCCGGCATGAACCGGTGAGGTAGACAAAGAGTCGCGTTGTACTGCAGCATGTTCTGAGGCTGTACTGGGCGAGAACTGCTGCTGTATCCGGGAGAGGGTAGAAAGCGCAGGATGATGCATGCTCAACGCAGGAGATTCCATTACAATTGGCGACATTTTTTTTTATCAGACAGTAGTAAGATAGACAATATGCTGACTGCAACACGTTGAACGTCAGCGTTTGTGTCAAAGACCACGGGACAATGTCATCTTACTGATGCTGTACAGGTCAAAGATGAAGGGTGCGTGGTCGACGTGGGCGACGGTGAGGACAGGGGTATTACTATGAGCGAGACACGTAGGGGGGAGAAATAAACGGGCAGAGGAGAGTCGGGCACCGCAGTGTTTATGATTTTTGTTATTGGCGGGAACCGATAAACCCAAAAGATAACGACCATATACTAAATCCAGCCAATCAGATTACACCCGTTTCAAAGATAACAACTAATCCTCCTTTGCATGTAACCCCTCTCCCCACATTATTTTTGCCTAAAAATTTGCCCTTTCATCCTCTAGAAAAAAACAACTATGCCAGCAAGCAAGTACTCTCTGAAATCAATAAAATTTTATCGCTCGACCCTTGGGCGTCTATCATAAAAGACCAAATATTATGACTTGTACGTATCCTTTGTCCATGTTGAATTTGTGGCACCGATCCTCCCAGGCTACCTTTATCTCAATTCCCATTCACTATTATTACCGTTTCCCAATTACAGATCTTTGTCAGGAAGACCCGGTCAATTTTCAGCGCCCGCGTCGTCACGACGGCCGTGATTCTGAGATTTTCAGCTATCGCGTCGTCTCGCGTCATATACGCGAAGAGAAGAAACGTGGCGTTGCGGCGTATGCTCACGGTACCGCCCACCCTATTATCACGACACCGGCGACCGTGGACGTCGCGTCCGTGAGCTGCTTACACTTGAATGGCAGCATGCGTACGTCAAATACCTAAGTGCATACGTCAAAGGTTTGACCTAATAACCTTGCAGCGCTACAGATAAGATCAGACGATTCCCTGCGATTCGCTGACTTGGAGAATTGAAAATTTGCCTCCGTTCTCGATCGTTTTGTGCCTTCCAATCAAGAGTCCGCCCGTCGGAAGGGCAGCGCTTCCTCGAGAATCAGATTAAAAATTTCCCATTCTCTTTTCCGTGGGGTACTTATCAGATAACGCGCATTTGACATCCACATACAACGTTTCGAACTAAAGAAAGCACATTCAAGTTTAGCAGGCTGGCAAATAAAACATCCGTTGCCTACAGCCTGAACCAAACCTTGTCTAAGCATAGCCAATCACATCAGATGAAGCCTCAAATCAATCACGACGCATCCCTACGCCCAACACGAGGTTCCGCGCTTTCTCCAAATTCTTCCGCGGATTTGAAACGTAGCGTTCAGGGGGTCCCGGTGTCTTGGAATATCCTCGGTGACATTTGCCTTGCGTTCGCAAGGTCGTCATCAGCCCTAGCACTAGGCTCTGGCAGCAGTTAATCTACTGCCTGCAGCTGTTAACAATTCACGCAAGATGAGTGGTGGAGAACACAACATCGCGAGGCTCATTAGGTGCATCATGCAAAGATGCATGCTGCACACCACCACAGATCTGCGACGGTGTCCTGGGCATGATCATGGAAAATTTAGTAAGGCGATGACTGGCTAAAGATGTGCAGGCAGACACAGCTATCCGATCGTTGCAACTGGCTGGTGCGCTCTAATCTGCTCACCTGTGGGGCCTTCATGTTGCGTCGATTATGCTACGAGACCGTGTAAGTTTACGGAAACGGGGACTATCAAAGTTCTCCTGCCCTTTATCATTGAACTTTGACTCACTCGATGTAATGATTTATCTGGACTCATTCCAGACTCCGCGATTTAGTAGTCTTGGTGATTCGGATAGAGTGCAAGGCTGTGATGTGAAAGCGTCACAGTGCGACATACTCCACTCATCTTTGCAGATCGAAATTATCAAGCGACGCCGCAAGCAAAATTGTTGCAATCATTTGAACACATAAACATTGCAGTTCGCTACAATGAACAAAGCCAGAAACTCCATGACCATATTTCCGAATGCCATAACATACACCACGCCCTCAGAAGCAGTCTCGAGATACCACCCCTGTTGGCACTATGAGAACCCACCCATGAATAGCACCAGCCTGTCGAACCCTTCGCAGCAACGCCATACCATGATAACGGAACGGCAGCCGATAATGAAGCGATAAGTGAGGGGGCTAAGTGCGAAGCTGTCCTCGCAGCAAGGACGAGACGCCATCACACCCTGAGCACGTGGATCGCGGGGTGATGCAGTGATCCTGTTCTCGTCAGTGAAGGGAGGCTTCAATGAAGCAGCACAGATGATCAAACATACTTGTTCGCATCGCTCTGTGGCACCGCTGCGTAAGGATTCGATATCGCCAGAAATCGGAACATCGGAAATAGTTGTGGTTCGTGGATTACATATTGATGGTGGCATTTGGGACATTGAAGTTTGAAACGACACGCGTAGCCTGTGATATTACACTTGCCTAGCTTGGATTGAGATCTATGAAAGAGATTTTTATGTGTGATTATGGCGATGAATCGATGAACGCCAGCGAACACAGTAGTGGTACGTTACTAGTGTGCACATTCTAGCACCAACGGTCGCGCTCTCCACCTGGCACCCACATATATCCAGGCCACGGAAAATTCCATGTCAGGTCATGGCCCGTGAGCCGCAGGCAATGACTCTCCGAAGCATGCTAGATGTTCAATACACGGGGGATTGTAATGCAGCCGTAGATTCGATTGCTACGTAGTACTAGTGGCCTGGGCCCTGGGGTATTACATAACTAAGTTCAACCGACCCCGCTGAAGAGCGGGGTCAAAAATTATCTCACGGTTCTACTTACGTCCACCATGCATGCACAGGAGCCTCATTAACGTCGCAACACTCGCATTCTGCGACGTACTTGAACGAAGGACCGATTCGTGACCAAACCAGTATAAGCTATCTTTGCCATAGGCCCTATCTTCTTCTCGGATTCAGAGTAGTATGGTAGCATGTCCTTGAAATGTTCTCACAAGAAACGCTTCAAGGTTCTACGACCATACTACTACGAAGTTGTTCGTCTGAATTAGAAATGCTTCAAGCACAACGCTTTGCATTGGCATCGGGGGACGTGTTCAAAGTCGTGCGAGTGGCGCTCTCAGAAGATTCGCCTATCGCATGATAATACAAGACGGGATGGGCGAATGCTTGCCCTACGCTTGTTACATTCTATAAGACGCAGTAGTATCTACAGTTGTAGAGTAAGAGGGACATCCGTGTCACATTAATATTGTTGATAGACTACTCGTAGATGCAGACGATGACTATGATATCCAACAAAAAGCGCTCAAAATCCCTCGTGTACATTCAAATACTTTACGTTATATCTGCATATGCATTTCTAGCGCTGGCGCTTGGGCCACTTTTCAAGTAAATGTGGACTATGCACTGGCAGACATGTTGGTTAGTTAAAGATCACCAGTGTAGTGAGTTCTGAGTTGCTGGCTCGTAAGAAATTTAATGGTAGCCGTCAATATCTGCTGAGCATGATACATGAGAGCTGACAGAACGCTCTCAGTCCTTCACAGTTCAGCGCCGCCGAGGTCTTTGTAGCCATGCGGCGGGTGAACGCTGTTGGGGGATGAGGAAGTTCTGCATCAACGAGAGGGGATTCTAGGGAAATGCCAACGTCTCTTGCCAGGTTGACAGAGGGGAATAATTTCCCATAATGCATTAATTGAGCCTCTGGTAACTTCTAGTAGGCGAGTCACTTGAACGGAGGGAGAGATCGCTCGGATGAGAAGACGGGGAGAGGGGGGAGGGACACGAGAGTACGCGAGAACCCTATCTCACACACCTTGCGCAGTCATAGTGAACAACTCTAAGAGAATGGAAATGCAGCCCACATGTTTTTTGTAGGAGCTGATTTTACGTCCTACTGTGAATCATTGCGCTTGGCCACGCTCCATGCATATAATCTGACCTCACGAATGAACAGCCACTTGTATACGGCGTTAACTGGCGTTGCCTGTATGGATGTATTGTATAAAATACAGTGACCACCGTGAGAAGATGAAGGGCGCGATATTCTAATACCTGTGATGGGATGCGCTAGGAGCAGCTTTACCTGTACAAAGCAGTGATGCTACACAGAAGAGCCGCGAAAAAATTGAGATACCCAATGACTCGCTGATGTCCGTGGAACCATCGTTTCACCTGACTATGGTGCAACTGCGCTTCGCTAAGGAGACAACAGTGCACGCTGTAAAACCCCGCAGCAGCACCCTGCTCGCAATGTATGGCACGAGGCTGAAGGCAGAGATACGATGGGCAAATACCGATCGCTCGGGGAAATAGGGGTCGCAAAGCAAGGCGTGCTGAACCCAAGGGGGAGCCATAATCTTGGGTTTGAACGCAAAATCGCATCGTCACAAGAGTTTAAATGATGTTGATGACAGACGGCCAGATCCTGCCAGTACTGATTGAGATTGCATAGCAATAGACGAAAAAAGGGTCCACTTACGCCAGAAGTCCTACTAGGCTCTGTATCACAGCCCATACGAAAGGAACCCAGCTTGATGAATTTGATCAGTATGTGCATGCTGCGGGCGCAGAGACAACAAACGCACGTGGACATATAAAAGCCGCCTGCCTTGTATACACCTGCAAGTACGAAGCCGACCACAGCTGCTCCCATGACAGCACCGGTGAGACTAAGGAACAGAAACGCAAGAATAACGAGGAGGGCAAAAGTGAGTCGAGAACGGCGAACGTTGGGTCGTGGACGCTTTATCCATTGTTCAGTTTGGTTGGAACCTGGGGAGAAGGGAATGCGGGGAGAGGTTTCAAGCGGGAATGTTGCTATTGATCGACGCGGAGGCGGAAATGCGAAATTGAGGAATGCATAGATGCCACAGATGGCATAGAAAGGAATGTGAAAGATAAGAGTCCAGTAAAGAGTGAAGCGAAAGATATCTGTGGAGTTCCATCGATCTTTCTGCAACACGTAGGAGGTAACGGAAAATGTCCTACCATCTGCATGGACGAGATAAGAGCCACCTGGCTGCACGGGATGCAGGGGACCACGGCCAACGGAGAGCTCGATGGTTGGGTTGTATAGAGAGGGCCAGCTCACGGCAGTAACATTAAATTCCATGATGAACCATTCAACTCGAAGTAAAATCACATCAAGAAAGATTCAAGGTGCTGGCTGAGCGCTGAGCCAACGAGCTAATAGACCGCGTGCTTGTTTAGGAATGCCCGTAAACACTAGTAAACACGGGAAGGCTTCTGGTTCAACTGCAGGTGCCGTCCGCCAGTTCTGCTGCTCTGTAATAAGGATGGCTGGTGCTAGCGCTCACATGGACTGCCCACGAAAGAACCATCGCTAGAGATTACCGGCTCTCTTCGTTCAGCACATTTACCTATTCTCAACGTGGAGGATAGTGAGTGCCTCGGCCCTCGACGGAGAAAACCCTGATATGCTACAAGATCGACGGAGATCTGCCTGGCTTGAGCGCATGAAGCAACATGAGGAAGGTATTACGATTTCGATGAGTGCACGACACCCATGCCAGGAGCGTCCACTCCACCAGGCCAATGGTGTACGACTGACACTGTCAGTATTACGTAATACATATACAAGGCAAGGTGAGTCGGACTTGACTTGCTTATTACCCATACTTATCTTGCTCGCCATGCTTAGTCGTTTGTCTGGTTTGTACCGAGGCATTGAAAGTCAAGCAATAGCATATTCAGATATGCTATTCCCGATTGCCAAACCGTTTCCTGAAGAACCACTGACTCCATTTCGGGAAGAGGGATTTGGATTTTTTTTGGCTAGCTTTAGGATGTAATCCAACAATTCTCGCTATAAGATTCTGAGACAGTTGGGGAGGGGGCAGTTTTCCTCTACTTGGTTAGCCTCAGATTCTCTGGAAGTCTAGCTGCCCATATATCAACTCATTGTTCACGTTCGTTCGTTCCCTCAGAGCGGAGGAGAGGCTAAGATACTGTGCCATCAAAATTTTCCGACTGTTCATGCCAAAGGTCATCATGGCGGTCATCTGTTCGAGTCGGAGGCCATACAAACTATCCCTGGATCGATCAAGACATCCCTTCTGACTCGTCTCCGTGACCACTTCGAGACATATGAACCTCATGGTCAACACTTCTGCTTGGTTCTTCCTGTTCTCAGTGAGGGTGTGAATGACTTTAGGTGTTTAACGCCCTCAAGGTTGCTTGACCTGCCATCGTTGCTCAAGTTGTGGAAGCTTTGGCTCTGCTGCATGTCGCAAATATCATACACACAGGTAGGCACAGGAGTTACGCTGATGCAACATATTCATGTCCTTTTTACTGAAACAGACCGTGAGCCCGATAATGTGTTATTTAACTAGGGGAACACCACACAGACCATTCAGGAGCTTCTTGTCCAGAATCGTCGACGGCGAATTTGAATTGAAAGGTGATTATCCAATCCTTTTCGGTGGGACGATCCTGGTATTGCTGTAGAACTGCATTCAGTTTGTGTCACAGATTTCGGCAATGGCAAGCATTCTCGCCGTGTTTGTCGATGCAACCACTGGCTTGCATACAATCAATTTCTTGCAGTGCAATAAAGAACCTCCGACGAAAACAATCAGTGCATATGCATTGCGTGCTTCAGAAGTTATTATTGACGCCGACTACGATACCGAGGACATATAGGTGCTCGGCTGTATGGTTTGTTCGAATTCCTGTTTGTACGGGTTTTATATTATGTGTTTCATGTAGACTTTCGAGCTTCTCACTGGACGTTGACTGTTCAACACACAAGGAGGCCAAACTTTGCGTATCGATGATGACCATTTGGCCAGGCTGGCGGAGGAGAATTTAGAACATTGCGAGTTCCCGGAAACGTGATGAATACTTTGACGAAAGTGGTCAGTGGACCTTTCCTCGTGGTGTCCACTTCATTTCTATTGAACATGGTTTGCTCATTTCAGGGAAGTTACTGCGTATCGACCAACCTTTCCCGGTGAGGGGTTTGAGAGCGCAATGGTCAAGTACGGTCTGTCGGAAGCAGAAGCTGCTGCTGCGTTCATCCATGCGTGTTTGCACTTGGATCCAGAAGAATGATCTTCGGCCAGTGAGTTGCTTGAACATCCATAACTGGAATCCAGATCTGCATATACATGCTGTTAGTCTATCCCCCTTGCGTTTCACTGTTACGGGTCCTTGGTATCTTGAACAACAATAAAGAACGTGCAGAGCTAGCTATTTGAATATACGAGTAAGCGAAAAAATTGGGGTCGTTCACGTCAAGGACACCTGCGATGGCTCTCGAGTCTCAATACCAGTCCCATGTTGAAAATAGCCTAGCAAACGTGTGTTTCCATATTCCACTGTCATAATATACTGGCTCACTTGAACAGGTTGATCATATGTTTCCGAGGCTCTTCACTTTCACTTGAAAATACTTCTGAATGTCGTCTCGCGCGTCCGTGTTGCCATTTCAGCCTGTGAGCTAAGTGCGATCGTCATATGCGTATTCAGTATTCCTAACTTGTTGTAAATATTTCATAGCAGATATTAATACCTGTTCATCTTCAAAAGCATCAAAGCCTTGCTTCCTGCACTCTGCTCGTCTCACAACCTGGTCCTAAGCCTTACCAAGGCCTTGCACGACTGATTTCTGCCCTGAGACTCTAGACCGAGTCCTTGCTGGAATCCTGCGATGTCGTGGTGAAACTTCATCGATCATCTAAGACGGGTTCTGCATCTCCAGCGGATAGTAGGACGGGTGAGGAACCTCAGAAGGAAAAACTAACAGTGCTGAAGCGAATCTACGCGCACGTCACGGAAGGAATGAACATGTGAGGGGATAAACGTATTTTTGTACGATATGAATGGCGTCTTTAGGAGACAACAGAGGTGCAAGATGTTGCGGAAGTTGGACATGAATTGGGGAGAGCCTGAGGACGGAAACAAGAACATGGTAAGCGAGATGCATACAACCGCCATTAGGATCAAAGAAATGAGGGAAGAGCGTCATCAAGATGCCAAAGGTGGCTTGGTTTCTGCAGAGTGTGCTCAATATCATTATGATCATATATAAAACAAAGCTGGGCTGCCTCGCCAGCGAATAAATGATGGATTACCATGAGTCTATCCATGAATGCCGTGTCGAGTACCAAGGGCTCTTTGCGCAATACAGCTACTGTCAAGGTACAGATCAAACTACTCGAGGATCTCCGTGTTTCAAGCCATATGAGTAACCGCTCGCTGCGAGCGCACCATCTCTGTGGAAAGCATAAAGTACGTTTCGATCTTACTTGAGAGCTGGGTGAAGTGTAGTTGATGGTTATATATGGAGAGACGAGGAGACATTACTGAATACTTACCAGCGAACCAAGCACGTAAGCCGGCCTTCATATCCTCATCAGTCTTATCCATGATGGACTGATACGCCTCGATGGCTGCTCCAAAACTACCTGCTCGAAAGAGTGCATGACATTGTTGCTGGTTCGCGGTTTGCCACAAGGACTTGAGGTCCCAGCCGAAGAGCTGCAGAAAATACGCCGTTGAGCATGAAAAGGGTTTTCGGTTGTATCATATCAACGCACCACGACAAAGTCCTCATACATTAAATGAATTGGAGATTTGTAAAAGAAAGCGCTAGCATTGACGGCGGCAGTGAAGTGTTCAACAGCTTCGTTGTGGCGCGTGCCATCCAAGGCAATGTTTCCCAGTTGGACGCGTAGGTAGGCCTAGTGTACGAAGGGCAAAAGAAATCAATGATCGCACATGAACCAGGTGTGATCGAGCGCATGGTACTCACTTCTACGATACGACAAGCAACAGGATCGACATTGGGGCATGCGGTCAGCTCTCCGATACGCAGAATTGCCTCTTGATGCTCATTTCCATTGAACAATGCAATGGCCTAAAAACCGCAATGAAGCACGGAGTATGTTAGAAAAATACTACCTGCCTTGATCAAGAAAAGGAAGTGATCAGTCTTTAAATCTCCGTTCGTGAACATGGATGCGAGGTCAAATGATATCCTCGCGGCCTGAACCTGCTTCTTTCCGCAAAGGGAAATGCCCTTGGAGATATGGCCTGCAAAGGAGGGCTGGATTCTGACGGACTATGTCACCATCGAAGTCAGCTTTTGTAAGGAGATCATGACGGGTCAGCATATCTCACCTGAATTGCATCATGAAGCGCACGGTCCCAGTCGCATTTTCGTGCCATAACAAACGCGCGATTGGCATAGGCGACGTGATCGCTGGCACTAGCGTCAATATCTAGATTTAGCACCTTTTCAGCGGTAGGCAAGTCCCCAGCTATGCACGCATTGCGGACTGTCGAGTTTATAGCGAGGACCTGCGTCAAGCATGCTCGTGTTGCGTTATAAGAGTCAAATATAGGAACATGCCTTGAAACCAGAGTTGGCTTGAGCCTTGTCATAAAAAACGTTTAGACGACGAATGGGCGGGGAAATGAAAACAAACTTACATGGTGTGTCGCCTGCTCCTTCATGAGGCCATCCTTTGGACCATCCTCTGGCAAAGCATCCTCGGATACTGGCCACTCTGAGATCTTCTTATCCACACCTCCGCTGAGGACGTGCTTGCTATCCTTAGAGAATGTGACGCAGTTAACCTCGCCTGAGTGCTTGAAGATCGCGACAGTTCGTCGATCTGAGAGTTGCCAGAGGCGGACACGGTTGTCATCAGATGCGGAGGCAAGAACAGTGCCATTAGAGTTCAGGGAAATGGCACGGATATTCTCGAAATGGCCCTTCCAGGGATCACCGACCTGCTGCCAAGTCGATGCATTCCACTCTCGTATGGTGGGATCAGCACTGTTGCCCCCTGAGAGAAGCCGTGATCCATTGGGCGTCCACGCGAGTGAGTAGTTGAATCCTCCACCGATTGTTCTTATCAAATAGGTGGGCAATGGTGCGTAATCGTGATCATAATCATAATCATAATTGTAATATCTGTCTGAAGTGTCATTTTGGTAAATTTGGATGTTGTCGTCTGTGGCAATAGCAAGTGAGGCTTGATAGTATCTGGCATGCGGCGAAAACCGAACGCAGCGGACAATTCCACCACAGGGGATTGAATTTTGTTCCGTGTGCCAATTTGATGTGCTGCATCTCCACAGCTTCGTGGTAGCGTCCGATGATCCACTGGCCAGTGCTCTGGAATCCCGAGAAAAATCCAGTGAAAAAATCCAACCATCGTGGGCTTTATCGATGGCTTGGATGACTCGGACGCGTTCCCCGGTTTGTCCATGCCAGGCAATGATCCCTCCGCTCTCATCACTGCTTGCTATCAGTAGCCCATTTGGCGATGCCGCCAATGCCCGCACCCGGCTGTGATGTCCCTCCATCTTCTTCAACACTACACCTGTCTTCAAGTCCCACAGACGAAGCATCCCATCGTACGAGGCCGTGACCATGCGTTCATCGCACGAGCCCGTGAGCGTGTGTTCGTCGCGGAAAACTGCGACTGCGACTACGCGATCCCCGTGATCTTCAAACGCTCGAATGGGTGTGATGCTTAGAATGGGATCTGCCATTTTAGTGGAGCTTGGGCACGGTCGAGATATACTGGGTATGTGTGGGGGTATTGTTGGCGTCTTGCTCAAAGTTGAAGAGGTGCGTTTTCTGGGAGGGTTTTATGCTGCTTCATAGCATTCACTCACTAGACGCTCAAAACATGAGGCTGTTATCATAAGTGGCTTGCTTGAAGATCTAAGCGAAAGAGCATATGTGTCCAAGTCGTGTCGCCGCAACTTTCCACATCAGTCACCGAACCTGATCGCGATTGTTTCAGAGGTTCACGAGGCAGATAGACAAACAACATACACACCTCACCTGATTCACCTGATTGGCCATGCCCTCGAATTTCAATTAAGTCGTCAGACGTAGTATCCCACCTGGTGACATGTCGAACTTCTATTCCCTAGAACTCCGTAGCGGAGATCCGACAGCTGCAAGGCTTCCTTTGATCTCCTCTGGTTGTCAGCGTCATTGGCACCTATCAGTTCAAACTCTGATCATCGATCATCGAATATGTATTTACTATTTACCAAAGTCAGTCATGATCTAACGTTGGATGGTTTTGGATTCGAAGTTTTGAATTAGCAACTCGAGGACATGTTGTTTCTCGGATTTCCAGTGGTTAAGGATGGCGATCGGTATGGCGATGACATGCTAGATGGTCCCACTGGTTCGTATTTCCATTATAGTACACTGTGCAATTCTACACAGAACCTTTATATGTTGCAAGTAGGTTTCCCCGACATGATACACATACGTGGTTCTCGTCACATGGTTGAGTTTGTGGTGTTCGAGGCTACTTGTGCACATAGAAGCTCTGGAGATGACTCGACTCAAGTCGGTGAAGCGCCATGTCACAAGAAATATTCGGAATCAGGGGGGCATCAGATGAGCTCGAGATGCACTGGCCAGTACGATGACGGGCTTATGATATGGTTCAACATATGGGCAAATTAGAGGGACAGATCACAGATGCTTACCAATATTTGGTAATATTGACGTGGTGTTTGGTCGTGCCACAGGCTTGGCAAGTGCACCTCCACCAAATTGGGAATCGTCTATATGTAACTCAACTCCACCGCTCCGCTGTCCTTCGCACCCTCTATAAACCGCTTGCTATGCACAAGGAGCCGCATCTAGATGGGCAATACGCGCGTATGATGTTGATGCTGTGTTCTAACGTGCCTCCTAGCCAAATTTCACAGAACACGGGCCTAATATTCTAGACTTCGTGCAACTCAAGAACGCTGCGTGCAACAACTGCGAACAATTCGTGTTTCTAACACTTTTCCTTGGTTGAAGATCAATACCTGTCGCCGTACACGGTGCGTATGTAATGAATTGAAGATTTAGGGTAGCGTAGTTGGTCAATGAAAATCGTTCATGTTTATTTGTACACAGAACCAGTTTATCATCGCGCAGACAAGGAGTTGATCAAGGAGTTCACTAAACATGCTTCAGCAATTTCCTAGCGAGGTCTCCCAATCATTCTGCTCTCCATTGAAGATGCCGAGTTTGTCGAGGTGAACAGACGAAGTTCTCCTTATATACTACATGAATCATCCGATAAGAACTGATTTTGGGGTATTGGAGCTATCGAGGCAAGCCAAAACCAGTTGGACAAGGTGTTGGCGAGGCTGAGGAACAAGCAGATTAGTAATGCAGGAAGAAAGGCTTCCACGCTTTTGGGAAAAACGTTGGGTATTGATAACAGGTTTGGAACAATTATTTACATCCTGATAAAGGTGCAATGTGACTTAGCTCCGACAGGCCGGATCGACCGTCAAGTACTGAGCGAGATGATGCGAACTGTTTCAAGTGAATGCAGAGCTCGGAAGTATAGTAAGCATTTGCCCAGCTGGTGGGATTAAGGATCTACAGCGGACTTCTACGTCCATGTCAGGTCAAAACACAATGTGCGTCAGTTTGCCGATTTGCATGCATGCGTGTTTATGTCGGATCTGACGGTGAAAGGCACTGCGCCGAGTGGTGTGTGTAACCACGTGATGCGAGTGCAGTATCTTCATTGGAAGCATCGAGCGCGCTAATTTCTTGCTAGAGAGCTAAGCGAAGTGTGGTTGAGGATTGGGATTCTTAGGTTGGGTAGTATTGCTGAAGACTTACCAGTAAACCAAGCACCTAAGCGGGCCTTCGTATCCTCATCGCTCTTGTCCATGGTGGATTGGTATGATTCTAAGGCTGCTCCGATTCTACCCGCCCGAAAGAGCGCATGGCACTGTTGCTGGTTCGCGCTCTGCCACAAGGACTTGAGGTCCCAACCAAAGAGCTGCGAAAACATGCAGATGAGCACACTATTCGGTTGCATCATATCAACGTACCACAACAAATTCCTCGTATGTAGAATGAATTGCCAATTTATAAAAGAAAGCGCTGGCGTTGACAGCGGCAGTGAAGTGGTGAACAGCTTCGTTGTGGCGCGCGTTATCAAAGGCTACTTGTCCTAATTCGACGCGTAGATAGGCCTGATGTGTAAAAGAAGAAAGATCAGTGCCAGCACACTATGTACCTGAACCTCATTAAATGAGCGATGCTCACTTCCACAACACGACAAGCAAGAGTATCGACATTAGGAGAGGCAGCCAGCTCTTCGACACGCAGCATCGCCTCTTCATGTTCGCCCGCGTTAAACAACGCGATGGTCTGAAAATCGCAATAAAGCACGTAAATAGTACTATGTTAGAAATTTTGTTACCTACCTTGACCAAGAAAAGGAAATGAGTGGTCTTTGAATCTCCGTTGGTGAACGCTGACGCGAGGTCAAATGCCGTCCTCGCGGCCCGAACCTGCCCTTTCCCGCAGAGGGCAATGCCTTTGGAGATATGGCCTACAAACGAGGGCTGAATTCTGACGGACTATGTCACCAAGTGAGTTAGCTTTTATAAAGGGACCATGATAGGTTAGGCTATATCACCTTAATTGCGTCATGGAGCGCGCGGTCCCAGTCGAGTTTTCGTGCCATAACAAATGCACGGTTGGCATATGAGGTGTAGTTGTTGGCATCAGCGTCAATCTCTTGATTTAGCACCATCTTAGCGGTGCTCAAATCCCCAGCTATGCACGCATTTTGGACGTTCGAGTTTATAGTGAGGACCTGCGTCAAGCCTGTTCGCACTGCGTTATAAGAGACAAAGGTGGGAACATACCTTGAAACCAGAGTAGGCTTGAGCCTTGACATCAAAAGAGGTTTAGATGAGGAAGGGGTACGAAAATAAAGCTCAATCACCTGGTGCATGGCCTGCTCCTTGGAATCATCCTTTGAACCATCCTTTGGAATATTCTTTGGACGATCATCTGGCAAAGCATCCTCAGAAACCTGCCACTCCCAGATCCAATGAGCCTGGTCTCCGCTGAGGATGCGCCTGTCATCGGCAGAGAAGGCGACGCACTGCACCTCGCTAGGGTGCTTGAATACGGTGATGGTTCGTCGATCTGAGACCTGCCAGAGGCGGACACGGCTGTCATCAGATGCGGAGGCAAGGAGGGTGCCGTTAGAGTTCAGAGAAATGGCTTGAATACTGTTGAAATGGCCCTTCCAGGGACCACCGACCTGCTTCCAGGTCGATGTATCCCATTCACGTATGGTCGGATCTGTGGCACTGCCCGCTGAAAGAAGTCGTGTACCATCAGGCATCCAGGCAAGCGAGTTATTGTATGATCCATTGATTGCAGTGTGACCCTTGAAGTTTGCTATACATTCCCTCGTGCTTGGATTATAAATTTGGATATTGTTGTGCGTTGCAATCGCAAGAAGTTCGCCAGACGGCGAAAACAGAATGCAGCGGACATTTGTCTTCTGACAAGTGATTGGATTTCCTAGCAGCTCCCAGGTTTTTGTGCACCACAGCTTTATCGTTCCGTCTCCTGAACCGGTCGCCAACAGTGAGCTATCGGGAGAAAAGGCTAGCGATGGGATCCCACTGGAGTGGGCATTGATGGCTTGGGTGAGAGATTCCCCGATGTTAAAATCCCAGGCGATGAGCGTCCCTTGTTCATCACCACTTGCCATCAATTTCCCATCTCGCGATACCGCCAATGCATTCACGATGGACTGCTGATGCCCCTCCAATCTTTTCAACAGAACGCCTTCTCTCATGTCCCACAGACGAACTAATTTCCACGAGGCCGTGACCATGCGTTGCCCATCTAGGGAAACTGCGATGGCATTTGCGCGAATTATGTTTACCTGTTGATTACTGATGAAACTTCTGACAGCATCATCGTGCTGTTCATGATCTTCGAATAGTCGAAGGGGTGTGGGGTTTAGAATGGGCTGTACCATTTCGAAAGGTTGATGATTTTGAGGACGGTTGAAGTGGACTTTGCGGGGAGATTGTCGCAGGGTATCCTCACTGTTGTTTTATGCTGCTCCAAGGCGTCAGGCGCCCAAGACGTGATACCATTATTAATATCATAGGCGCCTTGGGGCGTGTTGATTCCTCTAGATTTCAAATTTCTATTGTAACAGTCGATAACCAAATTTACGCGTCCACCCGCGGCTAGTGTTGTGGAGCTTCAAGATCTGTTCCCTGGAATGTTCTTAGCAGAGATCCC